>OZ024836.1:46403448-46838448 GCA_964016985.1 Anodontia alba
TTCAAGGTTACGAGGCTGCCACAACCTGGGTGGCAAAGCTAGGCAGCAGTCATCTACAGACCGATGACTTGGTATTCTAGCTATTGTGGTTTGGCGGACGATCCTTTCTTTATAAGGACAACGGCAAAGCACACTGCCTGAGTGCGGGAACGGCGTGCATGCTCAGATGCCGTTAAAGAACTGAGTTCGAACGTCAGTTAGGACAGGCGATCCCGTAAAAACAGCTTTTCCAAAATCATTGATGGCAATCACAACAATAGAATCTGAGTTAGGCGGTGCCAATAGACATCAAAGTTCTGTTGGTAACGTCTCCGGTTTGGCCTCCTGTCGGGCCATTGCAAACACCTGAGGAAATTCAGGATGGGAACACTCATAGTGAATGCTCTGAGAGGAAGAGTTTGCATGGTAGACGTGTGGTTACCTTTCTGTCTGTGTATGCCCCACAGAGTGGTCTAAGTGATGAGGTTAAGGACCTGTTCTTTGATCAGCTGCATGCTGTGACTGCCAGGATCCCAGCATCAGAAAGATGATCTGATGTGGAGATTGGAATGGCCATGTAGGCCGTGCAGGCACTGGATACAGGGAAGCGCATGGTGGGATGGGGTATGGCAGGCCGGAACCAGATGTTGAGGGTGAGAGAACTCTAGAGTATGCCCTAGCATTCGACCTGCGTCTTGGGAACACATGTTTCAAGAAACGTGACAGCCATCTCATCACGTACGTCTGTAAACATAGCCACGCAGATGGACTTCATCCTTTTCCGTAGGACCATGCGCAAACGTGTCACAGATGTAAAAATGATCCCTTACTAGTTCCTCAACTAGCCCTGCAACACCAGCTTCTTGTACGCGACATGAGGATTGATGTGCCACCAAAATCCAAGTGCAAGTTCATCCCTCGCCTCAAAGTTTGGAAGCTTAAAGACCCTCAAACGAGCAGTCATTTCCAGGAGGTCTTTAATTTGCATGTGAGCATATCCGCAGCTGTAGCTGATGCAGCCGCTGAGGATCTGGAACAACATCGAGACTGGACTGCTCAAGACAACTGAGGAGGTGTGTGGCATAACTCGGCCCCACCGTTGGCGTCGTGAAACCTGGTGGTGGAATGAGCACGTGGAAAAGGCCATTGCTGCCAAGCGGAAAGCTTTTAAGGCCTGGAAGACTGGTAAAGGCACTAGGGCATCATGCGATGCAGCCAAACGCAATGCCAGATATGCAGTGCACCATGCTCGTCAAGAAGCCGACAAGAAGATCTACGAGAATATTGACTCCAAGTCTTCAGAAGTCTACCGTCTTGCTAACCAGTTTAGAAGAGAGAACGCTGATGTTGTTGGTGACAAACCAGTGAAGAATGATGCAGGAGAGATGTCAATGAGCGAAGACTCAAAGCAGAGGTTAGAGCACCAAAGGCTTCCCAACGTTGAGTTTGACTGGGACTCAGACCACCTGTTTTATCAACCATCAGTGGAAGGCCCGCCCATTCTAATCACCATTGATATGGTTAAGAAGGCTGTCTCTCAGATGAAGGCGGGCAAAGCACCGGACCCATCAGGCATAGTGTTGGAGATGATATGAGCAGCCAGTGACATGGACGCCTCCATGATCCGTAATCTCGCAGCTGCAATCATTCGCGATGGCAAGGTACCCTTTGACTGGGAGCAGAGTTTCATTGTCTGCCTCTACAAGGGAACGGGGGATGCATTGGAAAGGGGCAACTACCGTGGTCTCAAGCTGAGAGAGCAGGTTATGAAAATCCTGGAGAGGATTGTGGACGGCCTCATCAGACAGTTGGTGTCAATCGACGATTCCTAGTTTGACTTCGTCCCAGGCAGAGGCACGACAGACGCAATATTTGTTGTCAGGCAGCTGCAAGAGAAGTATCTAGCTGCCAACAAGAGACTCTACATGGCTTTCGTAGACCTGTAGAAGACGTTTGATCGAGTTCCTCGGAAGGTCATCTTGTGGGCGCTGAGAAAACTTGATGTAGAGGAGTGGATTGTGCGACTGGTGCAGGGGATTTATGCAACTGCGCGGAGCACAGTGAAGAGTTTGAAGTGAAGGTCGGTGTTCACCAAGGCTCAGTACTCAGGCCGCTGCTCCTCATCATTGTGCTTGAAGCCTTGTCACGAGAGTTCCGCTCTTGGGTCCCCTGGGAAGACCTGTATGCCGATGACCTTGTTATTATCGCTGAATCGCTCGAGTAATGTATCTGGAGGCTCTTGACTTGGAAAGAAGCAATGGAGGAGAAAGGAATGAGAGTAAATGCAGGAAAGACGAAGATCATGATCTGTGGTACGGGCCTGGACCTCCTGCAGAGTTAAGGCGAGTTTACATGCGCCGTCTGTCGCACTGGAATGGGCAGCAGCAGCATCTGCTGCAATGGCTGCAAGCACTGTGTACACAAGAAATGCAGTGGGCTCAAGTGCTTGACAAAGGACCCAGATAACAGATGTACACGGTGCCAGGGAATTGCACGCCCCTTGGACGGCAGACCACAGACGGAAGTCCAAGTCGGACCTGACAAGCTAGAGGTAGTAGCTTCCTTTTGCTACCTAGGAGGCATGCTCAGCAGCAGGTAGCTGTGAACTTTTAACCACAGCACGTGTGAAAACCGCCTGGAAGAAGCTCAAGGAGCTACTACCAGTTCTCTCTTCCCGCCACCTCTCTTTCAAGATACGTGGCCGTGTGTACAACTCTTGTGTGCGGAGCACAATGCTCCATGCCAGTTAGACTTGGCCATTGACAAAGCCAAACCTCCAACGTCTGCAGCTAAATGACAGGGCAATGATCAGACAGATCTGCAATGTCAGGCCGCAAGACATTGTCACCACCAGGTCCAATGAGCTACTTGCGCGGCTTGGCATTGAGGATCTGGACCTCATTCTGAAGGAGAGAAGGCTCCGCTAGTATGAACATGTGGAACGCTCCAATGGTGCAGTCAAGACAGCCTTTCACATACAGGTTGAGGGAAAATGTGGGCCTGGGGGGGGGGGGGGGGCAAGATGACATAGAAGCAGCTGACAGAGAGTGATTGCAGAGAGTGGAAGCTCTCGGCTATCGACCTTCATGATAAACATACCTGGAGATCTGGTGTGGGATCTGCCATGCGTGCAGCAAGCCAGCTATCTGGAAGGGGCCCACTGATGTGCATGTTGCCCCTGTACCTGCACGTTAATCAATATTCCAATTATGATGATATGTTGATGAGACTGCACGTATGTACAGATCAGTATGAGTCTTCAACGTTCGTTTATTACATATGGATCTTTTTGCATTTTGCAAAATGCAAAAGGTCCATGCTGTAAGAGGCATTGATACACATTCAAAGGAGGTAATTATATCAACAGTATTTGCCATCCTATAGAAAATGGGTCTAATCGAAAAAGAAAAAAAATGCCCCCACCATCCTCTGGGAGAAGAGCAAATTGTTTCTTTTAAGAATAGACCCCTTTCAGAAGAGGTCTAGTGTGCAGGAAAAAAAAAAAAAAAAAAAAACATTACGAAACCACGCCTCTTAAAATATTCGTACTCGTTAGAACCGCCTTGCCGAGGCGATCTAACGAATACCCACAATCTATGTGTTTGAGCAGAAATAAGAAACATAATGTATACCCTTGTAAACCCCAGTTTTACTATATAAAAATGAGGTTTAAGGGGGGTCAAAATTATATAGGTATGTTTTCGTGATGAGGGAGTCTCAAATGATATCTCCCTTGTATAAAATGGCGGAGAATCTACCAAGTATATAATGTCACCACTTTAATTACCATTTTTTTTTTTTGCACTCAGATTAGTGAACGGTCGCGTGGTGCTTAAAAAACATAATACGTAGAAGCATATCCATATATTATCCAATACTTTAAGAATTATATTTCTTTCTCTTTTAATGAAATGAAAACGGATTATTAATAAGATTGATTGACAAAGTGATTAGGATAATGTGATAGTTGATAGGATTAATAATTGTTACTGTTCCCTTTCAGATTAAGATTAGGAACTTGTTACTTGGTCTGGTATTTTAACCCAGTAGTCTCTCTCTCTCTCTCTCTCTCTCTCTCTCTCTCTCTCTCTCTCTCTCTCTGTTCGTCTCTCTCTCTCTCTCTCTGTTCGTCTATCTGTCTGATGCACAAGATTTTGCCTTTGGAGATTTACTTTCGAGTAATACTGCCCTTACCCGTAATTTTGGAGGGCTTTTTTCCTTGATAGCAGCCTTTCCTGTGTGTCTCCGTGTCACTATCATGTCAAAAAGCTCATGAAGCTCTCCTTTATAATGTATACTTTGGATTTGATATCAAACTTTACAGACAGATTATTTGTATTCTGATGGGGGCTAACGGTTCTCATCTTGTATTGCAAGAGACTTCATACGGTCTTTGTCTGGTGAAAATCAAGCCGATGTGATCGGTGCATACGACTAAACTTCTAGCTATCTAGGCGTCTTACATAATGCTGATAATATTGGTGAATATCGTCCCTCGTTGGGATATCGAAGGACGCGAGCTAGCTCGCGTCCTTCGATATCCCAACGAGGGACAATATTCACCAATACCAGTGTAATAACCCTTTTATTATATAGCTATAAATATTTATTTCGTTTCCCGGGGTTTTTAAACTTTAAAACGATGTTTTAATAACTAAAATGTGAATTCTACCAATGTGCGTGACAAAGGTTTGGCACGACGTCACTGCATTACGACGTCATCAAAAGCAACGTAATGCAACGGTAATATGAGAAAGCATCCGAGTAAGTGTGCAATATCGAGTAAGTGTGCCGATATCGTGTGATATCGGCACGCTAGCTCCTCGACTTTTATCGCACATTTTAATCATTTAATATTTATAGCTATATAATAATATCATCTTCGAAATTATAGTTGATCCAACTTCCAAGGACAGCTTCTACAGATTTGTTGTCTTACTGAATTAAGTAAAGCTTATTTCTCTGACACCGAAATATACTATTTGTATGTTGGGATTGTGTATACTATCCAACAGTAGTGAACCACCACCAAGTTAATCTTTTATTATGTTGGGATTATGTATACTATCCAATTGTAATGAACCACTACCACCAGCAAGTTAAATCTTTTACTATGTGACCAAAAGCCTTCGATGTGGCAGACCCCTTTTCAGAAGGGGCAAAATTGACAGAATTGCCTCATATACAAATGTATCCGTTCCTTTTAAAACACATCAGTAGAAATAGTGTATACGAATTAAACAAACCAACCTGCACTCTAGCTTCTGTGAGGTCTACTTTTTCTGCTATTTGTTCTCTTAACGTGCAGTCTGGGTAATGCGTGTGTCGGAACACGGTTTCTAACTCCCGAAGCTGATCGGATGTGAACGTAGTTCTGTTTCTTCTCTGTTTCTTCAGGGGAGATAATTCATCATCCACCATTGACTGGTCTCCATCTTGAAAAAAAGCAAAATAATAATAATGATAATAAAATAACATAACAATATTATATTTCATTAACACACCCGCCTGAGATGTAAACTTCTACGTCACAATTCAGGCTCTTTTTCAACAATATTGAATTGGTATACATGTATGTAAGTTATTCCTCCGCGAAACTTATATTGTGGGTTCTCATTAGATGCACCACGCGGAAGCGCTTCTAATGAGTACAAACTACATATTATATTTATGGTTTATGTTGGAATATAGGGATCAATCATGGTTTTTCATGCATTAACATTCCCCAGGTTCCGAGGAAGGTGTTGAAAACCGAGGCCGGAGGCTATTATTGCATAAAAAGTGAAAACGTTTGCTACATTTCGCGTTATTCCTTGCACTACTTTGTTTCGCCTTTTCACCGATGTCTCGCGAATGCAATTTGCACGGACTATGCTCGTTCTAGGGCCGGGCAGTACACATCTCGTAATGGCAGCAAATCTCTGGCCCCGGTACGATCATATTGAAAGTTGCGTTGCTGTGCATTAACAGCGCGTGAATTGCCGTTAATACACGGCTTTTCGCCGGTTAATGCACGGCTATTAATAACGTGCGACACTGCTTTTTATGCAATATATGATATAGCAAATAGAAGAAAACATTTATTATTAAGGACATTGCGACAAATTTATGAGTTCAAAGATTAAAACTTTCGTTAATAAGGCTATTTCGACATATTTATGAAATATAAAGGTTGATAGAAATAGCAAAATACGGGTTTAATAACTGCAAAACTGAAAATTTCATCGGGAAATAAATCCTTCATCATCACGAAATTTACCGATACTAACTTACGGATTTATCCGAACAGTCACCTGTACAAATGCGACTCAACGATACACAGAGTTAAATAGGAAAATAAAATAAAAATAGATAATACATGCATTTCTGATTTAACGATAACTTTTTATAAGTTATTTTCAAAATCTACTTTTATTGCACTTTTACAAGGTATAAAAATTTTCAAAATAACTTCATATCTTAGTTCTTCCCTATGCGTTTGAAATTCAGACTATTTGTGCCTATATATTACCATTATATTTTGTCAAAAATGATCAAAACGCTAATTTTAGCCTCTATTTTAAAATGATTACCATTTCAGGGAAAGTTTTATAAGTTATCACCACAAAGAGATTTTTCTATAGTTTGTACTGGTATATAACACTGTAGAATAAGTATTTTTCTTCATTCTTCCATTTCGCTCTAAACTTGTGAAATTAAGCTTTCCCGAACTATCGCCAAGATATTTGAAATAGTCTAAGTCCAATAATAGCGACCTAGGGGAAATAACTGTCTTCAGTCATAGGTAACTTTCCAAGCATATTTTTCGAGATGTGGCCAACACCTATTCCCCTGCATACCCCTAGTTTTACTATATGCTATTGAGGAATATCATATACATATTACATTTTCGAGAGGGCGACAGTAAAAAATGTCATCCTAAGGAATATGATTATGGACTTCGGCTCTCTAGGGTGACATTTTACTATCGCCCTGAGGAATGCAGTATTCATTTAAATAACAAACCTTTACGAGCCGTACGCGCAGCCTCTGCTGCACGTGTGATATTCTTTTTTTTTTTACTATCGCTTTAAGGAAATAGTAAAAAAAAATAAAAAAAAATCACCCTCAGTTCTCTGGGGATATTGTATGGAAATTTCAAAGTGAGGTATTATAATCGTATATCCGTTGCATAATAGTAAAACTCCGCTGAATCATTAAAGGGTAAATGTTTCAACCCATAGTACTTGACGTCCCAAATAAAGGACTTTTGCAAACAGTGCAGACTCAGATCGTGATCTGACTGTTCGCCAGGCAATCAACATCGGAAACAATTAGAGAAATTGATAAAACTCCCTTTTTAATAGCTAAGGGGCACTTTCGATATGCACTGTAGACGAGTCGCACGATGATACATATATTTAGGAACGAGTGGTATAAAATAAGTATCTGCTCTATAAGCGCACTGTGCTTTCAAATTACGCAGAAAGAGAAACTTTGCTAAAAGTTTGTTTTTTTTTTTTTTTTTTTTTTTTTTTTTTTTTTTCCAAATGCAAAATTTAGTTTTGATTGATTCAATGCAATATCTTGTAAGAAAAGATTTCATTATTCTATTTCTAACATTTGTTCTTAAACATTTACTTACCGTACAATTAAATTTATATGCCAACGTTGGTCTAACTTTTATAATGATTTAAATTAATGAACTAATTTTTTGTGTGGAATAATTTTACTCTTTCTGTGCTTCTTACCATAGATTTTTCATTAATGGTGTTCCATCACAAGATTTGAAAAATTTTAGGAATTTTGAAAAACAGCAAACAGACATCGACTCTCTGAAAGATATTGAAAATAAATGTAATACAGTCGATCCTCAATGGCTCGACCATCTTTGGGACGATGGAAATTTGTTCGAGATATGGGTAGCTCGAGCCACTGTGATTACGCCAGGTCAGGAAGCATATAGCGATAATTTAGGGAAATCTTTTCAATTTTCTACACAATAATTGTATGTTGAGTGTACTCATTAGAATCACATGGACGAGGCAATTCGAATGAGTACATGCAACATAAAATTTCATGATAAATTAAGAAAATACCCTATCCCCACTCCAATCTCTCAAGCCCGCCCCTAAACTTGCAAACACACATTTTGCAAAAGATAAAAATGGAAAAGACACTGGGTGAAAATTTACTTTGTAAGTAAAGTCGAAGTAATGTATTCAAATACACATAATTAAGACAATTTCAATCACTATTACATTTATTCAATAAACAAACTAAAAACCGAAACTTCAAACAAACTTTTTGACCAGCGGATATCCGGAAAGAAGTGATATTCAAAGCTGCTAAATTAATCAAATCACATTTTATCATTTATTTTATTATTATGATCTTTAAAGATTAGAGGATGAAAGACTCTTATATTAATACATTCTACAGTAAAACCTCATTGACTGGAACACTAATGTCTCGTTTACCGTGGCTAATTCGAACTCGGGAAAACAAATATTTAGTGATATTTTAGGACATTTTCCTATTTGATCATGACAGTGTATATATTGTGTGTACTCATTAGACTCGCCTCATCGATGCAATTCTAATGAGTACACTTGACATCATTTTTTATAGACGATCGAAACCATTACGAAAACACGCGTATTCAAATATATTGAAAATTTCAAAACCAAAAACTGAAAATTTTCAGATAAAAATTCTGATATTTTCATGTTTCTGCTCAAAACATAGATTGTGGGTACTTGTTAGAACCGTCTCGCCGAGGCGGTTCTAACGAGTACCAACAATCTATGTTTTTAGCAGAAATAAGAAAAATAATGTTCACCCCTGTAAACCCGCTTTACTGTGTAAAAGTGGGGTTTAAGGGGGTCACAATTATATAAGGATACTTTCGTGATGGGCATCGGAACTCTCATTTGTCTTCTAACCTGGCGCTATGATTAACCCTCAGTGACTCGAACTACCCACATTTTGAATAAATTTCCATGCTCCCAAGGATGTTTGAGTCATTGAGGCTCGACTGTATCTATAGATGAGTATCCTGATACAGTCGAACCGCAATGGCTCGAATATCTTTTTGGACTACAGAAATGTGTTCGAGAAATGGGTAGATTGAGCCTCTGCAAGTTAGTTAGTCATAGCGCCAGGTCAGTCAGGAAGCAAAAGAGATAATTCAGGATTCTTTTTTCGATCTTTATACACAATAATGGGTATGTTGGGTGTACTCATTAGAATCGCCCTCGTTGAGGCAATTCTACTGAGTACACACAACATACAATTTCGTGATAGAATAAAAAAATCGGATATATATATATATATATATATATAGTATATATATATATATATATAATATATATATATATATATATATATATTTTCTGGAGCTTCCGGCAGAAAATCGTAGGGACTCAAAAAACGAGTGAATTAGCCATGGTAAACGAGCCATCGATGTTCCAGCTATTGAGGTTCGATTGAAATTTTTTTTTTTTGTTTAATTCTCCAAGAATATATGTGTTGTTGTATCAATTATAACGTCTTTGCTAGTCTTTTGTTGCAGTGACGTTGTTTAATTATTATTTAAGGGAAATGGAAACATTTTACCAGAACCTGCTCCGTCGAAATTATTTCTGTCACCCATCTGAGAATTTGACTACTCTAAACGGAAATAATTTGCGCCTCTTCGGAGTAAATTAAATCATTTAAGAGTAGGCCACTTTTTAGAGGGATCTTGGTTTGAAACCTCTTCAACAGTATTGAAAGTAAAATACATGAATGTACACCAACAAAGAAATGGATATGACTGTGGTGTATATGACATAGCAAATGCCACAGCATTGACATTCGGGCGCTTTCCCTCACAAGAGGCATATGCGAAAAAAAATGCTTGGAAAGAAAATACATTTTCCTATTTCAAACGCATAATGCAGCTCACAAATCAAGTCGAAAACGTTTAAAAGTAAAAAAAAAACAAAAAAAAAAAACAAAACAAAACAAGTCTTCAAAGTGCCTTCCCTTTGCAGTTGCAAAATGCCTGATACCAGAGACACATGTTTTAAATGCGACAGTGCATTCCATCTTGAATGCATCAAGTTCATAACGATTATGGTTTTGTTTGCCCCAAGTGTCTGTAGTAAATATTTATTAATGACAGATTTCTATCTGTCATTCCTTGCTGGCAGAAGCGTTCTCAAGTTGCTTCCGGCTCTCAAGTTGCTTCCGGCTTTCACTACCACTGAAATATGTGTCCGCATCAAAATGTAGTCCGATGCTATTAATATCTTTATAGCGCCGTGCAATTTTTAAAGCAGGCGACATTCAGAATTCTCCCTTATTTGCAGAGAAAACCAGACTAAGCATTTCATATGAATTGTTTGCCAACGGATGAATCGCATGAAATTCTCTGATATAATAAGACAAAAAATAAAATTGACATCTGCTACAGTCGTTGTATGCAGTCTAAGGGTTAACATATCAAAATACTTGTGTATCAATACGCCTGCGCTGGACTAAAGACGTGGCGCGAGAAACTAGAGCGTAAGCCACTGTTACCAGCAATATAAACACTGTCTAATCAGCTATTACTCTCCAAATTATATATAGATTCTGAAGATTTTTTATGCATGATAATAAAAAGAAAAAAAGGCTGTGCTCATAATCATGCTGTAAAGTGTTTTCTTCGATATTATCTGAGTGCGTTAGATAGGTTGTAAGGTTGATCTGCGCAATTTGTTGTTAGCTATTAATAGAACAGGCGCTGCCTCATGACCCGCGTGTCAAAAAATAGCAGATATTTTACCGTAAAACATAATTTGACATTTCATGCAAATTGTCTCAAATGAGGAATCAGTTAGCATGAAATGTCAAATACTGTCTCCTTGGGAAAATAACTATTTCAAAATATGGTATGATAAAACTTTTACACAGAGCACTTGTACATTTGTCTGACGTGTGTAAATCAAAGCGCCAAAGGCACTGAAATGACAGATTCTATCAGAAATTCATCATAAAAAGTCTTAATTTGTATAAAACATTTACAAGAAGAACGTCTAACGGCATTATGGACGGGTTTATCAGAAAGGTTAACCAAAAGGTAAACCTGCCGGGGTGTTCGCTATTTTAAAGGACAGATTTTTGAAAACCCGTCCAATAAAAAGGTTTCACATTTGTTTAAAAATGTAGTACTACAAATTCAGATATCAAATGCTTGCAGAGGTATATATATATAGTGCCATGAAGTTCCACTTGATGTTTTGAAGTTTCAAAAGAAATATTTTGTCTCAAAATGTTGCAAAAAGCCAGTTATCACATGCAATAAAGAGCTAAAATTGTGATAAATTCTCTTCAATAACTTAATACCTGTACTTAAAAAATGGTTGCAAATGACGGCATTAAATTTGCTGTGCAAACCTGCAAATTTAAAACAAGATGCGAACCTTTCGTTGGGTTCTTTTTAAAGAAGCCAACTTGTTGTCTACTTTCACTTTCACAATCGAGCGTTCAATAAGAGGAAATAACCAAAGTAGCAATAGAGATTTTCAACACTTTCCTTTTTTTCTGATAAATAGTTACACTTTAAACCCAAGCATCCTTTTTATTAAAATGCCGCAGATAAAATATTTTAATGTTAAGCAAATCAACAACAGCGAGATTACATCTTGTAATGTTTGACTAAAGCCCTGTCCCTTTAATCCGACAGTATTGAATTTTTTACACACGTCAGACAAATGTACAAGTGCTCTGTGTAAAAGTTTTATCATACCATATTTTGAAATAGTTATTTTCCCAAGGAGACAGTATTTGACATTTCATGCTAACTGATTCCTCATTTGAGACAATTTGCATGAAATGTCAAATTATGTTTTACGGTAAAATATCTGCTATTTTTTGACACGCGGGTCATGAGGCAGCGCCTGTTCTATTAATAGCTAACAACAAATTGCGCAGATCAACCTTACAACCTATCTAACGCACTCAGATAATATCGAAGAAAACACTTTACAGCATGATTATGAGCACAGCCTTTTTTTCTTTTTATTATCATGCATAAAAAATCTTCAGAATCTATATATAATTTGGAGAGTAATAGCTGATTAGACAGTGTTTATATTGCTGGTAACAGTGGCTTACGCTCTAGTTTCTCGCGCCACGTCTTTAGTCCAGCGCAGGCGTATTGATACACAAGTATTTTGATATGTTAACCCTTAGACTGCATACAACGACTGTAGCAGATGTCAATTTTATTTTTTGTCTTATTATATCAGAGAATTTCATGCGATTCATCCGTTGGCAAACAATTCATATGAAATGCTTAGTCTGGTTTTCTTCTGAATGTCGCCTGCTTTAAAAATTGCACGGCGCTATAAAGATATTAATAGCATCGGACTACATTTTGAGCGGACACATATTTCAGTGGTAGTGAAAGCCGGAAGCAACTTGAGAGCCGGAAGCAACTTGAGAACGCTTCTGCCAGCAAGGAATGACAGATAGAAATCTGTCATTAAAAATTCAATACTGTCGGATTAAAGGGACAGGGCTTTAGTCAAACATTACAAGATGTAATCTCGCTGTTGTTGATTTGCTTAACATTAAAATATTTTATCTGCGGCATTTTAATAAAAAGGATGCTTGGGTTTAAAGTGTAACTATTTATCAGAAAAAAAGGAAAGTGTTGAAAATCTCTATTGCTACTTTGGTTATTTCCTCTTATTGAACGCTCGATTGTGAAAGTGAAAGTAGACAACAAGTTGGCTTCTTTAAAAAGAACCCAACGAAAGGTTCGCATCTTGTTTTAAATTTGCAGGTTTGCACAGCAAATTTAATGCCGTCATTTGCAACCATTTTTTAAGTACAGGTATTAAGTTATTGAAGAGAATTTATCACAATTTTAGCTCTTTATTGCATGTGATAACTGGCTTTTTGCAACATTTTGAGACAAAATATTTCTTTTGAAACTTCAAAACATCAAGTGGAACTTCATGGCACTATATATATATACCTCTGCAAGCATTTGATATCTGAATTTGTAGTACTACATTTTTAAACAAATGTGAAACCTTTTTATTGGACGGGTTTTCAAAAATCTGTCCTTTAAAATAGCGAACCCCGGCAGGTTTACCTTTTGGTTAACCTTTCTGATAAACCCGTCCATAATGCCGTTAGACGTTCTTCTTGTAAATGTTTTATACAAATTAAGACTTTTTATGATGAATTTCTGATAGAATCTGTCATTTCAGTGCCTTTGGCGCTTTGATTGTACATTATTGTTTTTAATTATTTTAAATATCATTTGGTATTACGTCAAGATGGATAAAACATTACTAAACGGAACGGAATGAAATTCTAAATTACGGGACACATTATACTGTAATCGAAACAAATTTAACTAAAAAAACGGAATATATATTTTATTAAACGGATATATGTTTTATTTTACGGAACGGAACAACCTACTCAAACACAGAACAATAATTACTGAAAAAACATTACTAAACATTCTGTTCCGTTCCGTCCTTTAGTTATAAGCCTTGGTTTGCATGAAAGCAAGTTAGAAGCCACAAAATTTGTCAAGTTTCGAAAAACGCATCACGAAAACATGCCTATATAATTTTGACCCCCTTAAACCCCAGTTTTATATAGTAAAACTGGGGTTTACAGGGGTATACATTATTTTTGTCATTTCTGCTCAAAAACATAGATTGTGGGTACTCGTTAGAACCGCCTTCACGAGGCGGTTCTAACGAGTACCAACAATCTATGTTTTGAGCAGAAATATGAAAATATCAGAATTTTTTATCTGAAAAATTGCTATGTTTTGGTGGTAAACTTTTCAGTGTATTTGAATAGGCGTGTTTTCGTAATGGTGCTGAAAAACACTCAAGTGTGTCCAGTCCCCTTAAAGGATTCTCGTTACCTTCTGAATCTTCTAAATTGTCGTTAACAACATCAATTTCGTCCACTACATCTTCTTCGTACGAAAAGTCCCTTTGCTCATAATCCGCCATAATGTTGAGTCTGAATATGTCCGTTTTGTGGCAACACTATATTAAATAGTTTTTCATTTTGCTTTAGACAAAATGTCCATTGTCTGCAGCACATTCACTTGTTCAGAACTCAGTAAATTTAAAGTAAGAAAAACATATAATCAAATTTATTAAAAAAGACAGTAAAAAGTAATTTTAAGCTGTTTTTTTTTTTTTCGTGGAGAAAACAATCTTAACTGATTCTTAAGAAGAAAAAAACTACTTCATTACTGCGTGAAAGGCTGATACACGAATGTAAGACTATTAGCAGATTTATCAAATGTAAGTAGCGAAATTACAATTTGGTTATTTTAATCCGTTAGTTTTATAATAAAACAGTTGATCTTGGGCAAGAGATCGTTCTAATCCGGACTGATCCTTCGCCGATCAAATCCTATATGTACCCAATTAGTGTTATTTATCCCGAAAATGACAATAGTTTGCTATCTCGAGCATCTTAATATGCGATTTAATGATATAAATTAAGTTTAAGTATTTTAAAATTTGAAGATTGAAAGTTATAGCTCATGTTAGATTTCTTTTTGTCAGTCTGAAAAGATTTTGTAGACAAAGCATTACAAAGTTTATTTGGGTTTTAGAATGGTATTGTGTCTAGAAAGAGGCTTAGGCAATACACATGATCAGGCATATTATGCGATGCGTTTGCGAAACCGTAACTGAAAGCGATATGTACCGACGGTAAGATAAAATTAAATAAATCAGTAAGATGAAGAACCGAACACACTCAAACAGTTATTTCAAAGAAAAATACTTTGCGTAAACAAATATGAATGTGAATATTTTATGAAAGATTATAGATACCATCAAATGCATGCGTTTGCACAGACTGTACATTTACATAACATGTGTGAGCCAGACTGAGCAAACTGCGCGGATGCGCAGGCAGATCTGGGTCTTCGCTGGGCGCACATGCCTTCTTGTATCTCGGCTCATATGTAATATTTAAACATACCTTTCTGTCAACTTCAAAAGGTTTTGGTCTTACATTGTACGTTTGTTTCAATTACAACATTTACATTTTAGACTGTATTACACATCAAAGTCTAGGGAAAACACCGTCAGGCCGGAATGCCCATTACATCAGGTTCTCTCAAGACCTTAAGAATATAACAAACATATCAAACGGGAAGTTAACTTGTCATAAATTATTACCTAAACTAACATTATTATATATATTATTGTGATCGTTATTACTGCTTTGGCGACCATAACGGTCACAAAACCAGTCATTTGTTAGGACTTGTAAAACCTTTAGAAACCAGTTTATTTTTTAATTAATTCTGTACCTCATCACTGGAGCATCGTAGTAAACAAGTGCAAACACTATTAGGTGGTGGTTGTAGTGTATTGCGTTCTGTGTCGGCTCTATGGCTGCTCGCTAAGAGGCTTTTTTCAAGATTTCTCCAACTTGTTGTCTCATTGTTTTATTTTTGAATCCCGTCTGGTGTTGCGATTACCTCACTGGTAAGGAGGGAGGTGATGCGATTCTTTTTCGTTGGTTTATAACATGAGTGCTGTCCGTCGTTGTTTGATTGTGCTTTTCCTCTTGTTATTGCTAGGCTACATTCTGTGATTGGGGCCATCATTACGTTTATTAACTGATCCATCGTTATGCAATTCTAGAGCCCATGTTAACCTGCACAGGGTCGGCTATCAAACATGTAGTCTGTCGCATAACATATAAATTATAGCCAATCCTTCTATAGTGACTTAAACTCTTTTCGAATTGTTTGAAATAATCAGAAGTATCAAGATAAAACTTTAGACATCAAATCTCTTTCGTGTTTGTAATGAGTTTGGAGTTCCGTGAGGCCATCTTAAAGCAGATTGTTTTTCGTACAACAATTTATTTTGAAATCCATTTGATTTTTTCATACCAACAGTAAATTTTGAAATGTATTCAGCGTGTTTACAGTATAAAGTAGAAAATTGAGAACGGAAATTTAATATATCGATAACCTTGGTTAGAAAAAAAGGTAAGAGAAAAGTCCAGGGAGTGCCACAATCACAAACCGCAGCCTTTTCCAGACCCCAAGAGGAAGAGGAAACCGACAAATCTAAACAAGCACAAACCGAACAAACGAACGAAAAGCACTAAGATTAGCTCTCTCTTCCCCAAGCGAGGTAATCGCAATACTGAAAGGACTGAAAAACACAAGAACAAAATGACACACGGAAAGACATACAACAAATCGCCTCGTAGAATAAACCACAAAGCAACAAAGAGAAAGACTAACACCGGGACCACCGCCTTAGAACGGTCGGTAGAGCAAACCACCCGGGGGGCTTAAAGCACTTTTACAGCTAGCTAACTTCACCCTGGGTCCCGATGCTACTCTTAATACAGAAATACATAAAAATTCGGTTCGCATAAAGGCGAAAACATAAAAATCCAATTAATCACTATAATAAACAAAGACGAGTACTCATGGCTAATTCTACTGTATGCCAGAATAAATGAAAACCAATAGTTGAACCACGGCGGGCCAAGCCAAAGACATAACGTCAAGCCAGTTTAGCAAAACTTATTTAAACCCACCTCCCAGGACTTTTCCTACTAACCGTTTTAAGGCAGTTCATCTGTTGCACTTCTTTGTTAGTGCGTCATTGCTTTCATATTTGGCGTTTATCTTGTCTTTATTCGTGTCTCATCTCTTCTTCTTTTTGTACCTCGTAAAGGCTAGGCTTCGTGATTGTGGCATTTTCTTGGTGTCTTCTCTTTTATTTTTATAGACTAAATCACCATAAAAATGCAGGACCTTCTTGTAGAAGTATTTTTAATAAACGCCAAAAAGATTGCCTTTGGAAACAAAGAACACACTACAGATTAGAAAATGGGAGTCTCGGTTTTATTGAGACTCTTCATAAACAGTAATGAAGTTTGCAACACTGCTTACGCCCTCCAGCGTATACATGAGCAGAACATTTTCAAATATACCACAATGGGCCCAATGATCCCAAAGGAAATGAAATATAATCTGCACTATATTTGGACATTAGTTTAGATTGTGCAAGTTAAACAGAGATAATCCTTACTTAATCATTCCTGACAACTGTCAGGGCCCAGTTGTTCAAACGTAACGATATCGTTAGTTAACGTATCGTTAAAACTTTGATCATTAAATATGGCATATACGCTAATATTTTTGCTGAAAAAAAATATTTCAGCAAAAATACTTGTGAATTATATATTGTACTTACTAGAACAGTTAACATTTTGACTACTAACGAGCTCGCGAAGCTAACGAGGCTTTGAACAACTGGACCCTGTTCATTATTGCAGCTTATTGTCTCCTGACAAGAAAGAACGCTGTGCAACAGTCTAGTTTTGTGCCATCCACAACGCATTGGTATCTACAACGCACAGATGCACATGGGTTTTCTGAAACAAAGTATCACTTAATAAGTCTCAGAATGTCTTCTTGTGCAAAAGAAATATAGTTGATGATGCACAGACTTTTATTTGTACGGTTTTTTCACGAAGCCATCCAAAGTCTCCCGGTTGATCGGAATCGAGGACATATTTCCATATATTGATGATTCGGTGGTTGTATAGCTTCTGAAGACAGACTTTCCGATCTGTGATGTCCACGCTTCTATAATCAACAGTGCCTAATCGTACTTTCCGTGCACTAACTTAGTCAATATCAGAATGTCATTGTGATTCAGAGGACCCATGTGCATCTATACGTTGTTGATGCCACAAATGCACAGTCTTCTGTTCTCGTCATGAGATAATAATCTGCAAAAAGGAGCTGCTCATTGTGAGGAACGGTTAAGTAATTGTATCACTCTGTGGAACTTGCTTTACTGAGTAACTGACAGATGTTAATGATAATTTTAGATATGAATCAATCAAATATATTTATTTATACTAAATCAAGCATTATATTATTGTGACGGCAAACAGTATTCTTGCTCATATCTTGAAACCGCAGCATTATCAAGCTTATATCATTAGTATATGTCTTGTCTGTGTCATATGTAGGTATATTAATGTTTGCATAAACTATATGTATACATGTGATCTACGATAATATATTGTTTGTGTTGAGGTTTTACGGCCCAGTCAACCCAGTGGGGTCATGTCAAGCGCGGTCAGTTTACCTACCCACACATTTACTGGGCAGGCTTAGTCCTCTAAGCAGTTAACCAGTATTGTGCACATTCTTTCGCCAGAAACTACGATAATATATACACTTATTTTAAGCAATTTGAAAATCATTTATTATCGGTCATATGTATATAGATAATCTGTCTATAAGACATTAAAATTTCAGAATTAACCTTGCTTGTTTGATTTTGATTTCTTGGAAGGCGTCAGAAAACTTCCATTGTGTATTAAAAACTGCAATATACCTATGTTTAGCCGCCACCTAGGAAGCAATCATGATTTCCCAAAATACCAAGCTCGACTCCCAATGGAGAGACCCGAAGCAAAAATAAATTAGTGAAGAAAATTGATTTAACCTAAATTTTACATTAACTGTATTAATATTATAGGGATCAAACATGGTTTTTCATGCATTAACATTCGCCAGGTCTCGTGGGAGGTGTTGAAAACCGAGGCCGAAGGCCGCGGTTTTCAATACCTTCCAAGGGACCTTGCGAATGTTACTGCATTGAAAAAACATGTTCGATTGCTATTATTGCATAAAAATTGAAAACATTTGCTACATTTTGCGTTATTTCTTGCACTATTTTGTTTCGCCTTTTCACGGATGTCTCGCGAACGCAATTTCCACGGACTATGCTCGTTCTAGGACCGGGCAGTACACATCTCGTGAAGGCAGCAATTCTGTGGCCCCGGTACGGGCATATTGCAAGTTGCGTAGCCGTGCATGAACAGCGCGTGAATTGCCTTGTTAATACACAGCTTTTCACCGGTTAATGCACGGCTGTTAATAACGTGCGGCACTGCTTTTTATGCAATTATATATAACTAAGCAGCCATCTTTGACGCCGTTTAGCTTAATGTGTTTCTAGGGAGTATCCGCACTTAGTGTTTTATAATATCAACAAGAATCAGCGTAAAATCAGATTTTATGCCACATTTACAAGAACCTTTCAAGAAAAAAATACATATCATCACGAAAAAACGCCTATATAGTTTTGACCCCCTTGAACCCCACTTTTATATAGTAAAACTGGGGTTTACAGGAGTACAGATTATTTTTTGTTTCTTATTTAGCTTAACAAATAGATTGTGAGTACTCGTTAGAACCGCCTCGCCGAGGCGGTTCTAACGAGTACTCACAATCTATGTTTTGAGCAGAAATGTAAAAATATAGGATGTTTTTTATCTGAAACTTTTTTGGTTGTAAAATTTTCAATATATTTGAATAGGCGTGGTTTCGTAGTGAGGCAGCCATCTTAGATGCCATTTTGAATTTTCAAAATGCTCAATGATGCCAGAGTGACATCAGTTGCATTCTTGAAGGGAAATGTTTTGAATGTAAGAATCAGTATAGAAAAAAACTTAAAACCCTATTTCTAAGTCATGCTGGATATCTGGTGGACTAATAGTGCTTTCTTCTGAACCCCATTTGTATACTGCTATTCTTTCTTATTGCTTCTTAGTTAGTTTCAGCAGATATCAGCAATAGGAATTTAAGGTATTAAAGGCGAACTGGTACACTTTCAGGGTCAGCGCTGTCAAAATTATTTTGCGTTCCTCATGAAAAGGCTCTGCTCTAAAAGTAAAGATTTGCACTCTGGTTTCTACGGAAGCATGCATATTCTTTCCTGTTAGAGTAAATTCCTTTTCAGAAGTTGATTGGTATGCCGGGAAGCAAACAGAATGTAACAAAAGTTGTCTCCCTTGGAAAAACGGCCGAAAAACTTTAACATACATTTCACCAAAATATGTCAAATTTAACATACTTTTCACCAAAGTACAGAGACTATCTCTGCTGTGTTGCTATAACTGTATAACAAAATAAATCATAACTAATTGTTTGCATTTATTTGTCCACAAAACAAACGTAATGCGTGCATGCTTGGAGCTTAATACCTGCTGTGTTGTAGAGCTACTTAAATCTGACGACGCGACTAAGGTTTTGTAGAGGTGTTATCCGTAGTCAGACAATCATAATTATATTACAATTTTGCATTAATGTGAATTTTCTACCAAGGGAAACTACTCTTGTGTCTTCCTGCTGGCGTTTCTGCAAATTAAGTCTCTTCTGAAAACAAGTTTACTTTAAACGTAAAAGGGAAAGAATTTGCTCCTGGGAGTTAAAACATTTCCTTTTAGACTAGATCACTTTTTAGAAGGGCAGAACCATTTTAAAGGGTTATCTCTCCTCTCCTGAAACGTGTATCCATTCCCCATAACCAAATTCTGCTTGGTTTCAATGATGGAGTAAGATGATGGTGCCAAGCCGCATCTGTTGTTGTTCCAGAATAAGAGTTATGCATTCTAGTATGTAACCGAATAATCATTTAGAAAAACAGTATATAAATGATGTCCGGGAATAACCTGCAGTTACAGACATAACCTACCAAATACAGTGAACCTCGTTACAACGACCGCATTTGTTCCCAAAGACGTTGCCATTAAATGAATTTGCTGTTGTACAGAATACTTAATGAGCAGATTGATATTTAAGAAAGGTTTTGTTTTGTTCTTATTTCCTCTTAAAACATATGCTTTGGATATTTGTTAGAATCGCCTCCTTGAGGCGATTCTAACAAATATCCAAAACATATATTTTCTTGAAGTTTTAAAAAAAATGAATAATTGTTACCTCTTAAGCGAATGTTTCGTGACAGTTTAATTGTCATTATAATGAATTTTGTTGTTGTATCGAGTGTCGGTCTAAAAGACGGTTGTCTGTAACATCAAGAAGAAGAGCAAACAAACCATGTCAAACAGTACACAAGCCGCAAACTAAAGAAAAACAAAATAAGCAGCCAGCTTTCTCTTCCAAAACAAGGTGATCAGATGTTTTTGCAACATCCATTATGTCTCGGTGTATTTTGCTTAAGGCCGATTCTCTTGTCGTTAACTACGTTACGATATAGTTATAAAGAACAAAATTAAAGAATAGCCTAAAACAGTTCTGGCTTGCGGAATACTTTATTTGGGTGAGAGTTAAATTAATTTAGACATAGAGTCATCACAACCTATCAGTCACTGTACAATTAATGACAATAGGCTAATATTCAAGTAATAGCGCTTTTCAGAAAAGGCTTTGTCACTATGCAATATGTAATTTCAAATTGCGGTGTTTAAAAATTGCGTGATGACAAATTTTGGCTTGACAAAAACGTTGTCGCCTTGTCACAATGGCGATAAATCTACCAAGTGTATCCAGTCCCCTTATATATTTATCCCTTTCACCCTGAGTTTCTGAAGCTTTGAATCTGGGCAGAACCATTGTTCCAAATAGGGGTCTCGGTCGAAAATTAAAACAGAATGGCAAAAACTGTAGATCCTGATGAAACCGCTCATAATGCAAAACAAATTGCTCTGGTCTGCTGGTCTGTAAAGGGCTAATACACACACGTCTTTTAAGGAGTAATAATGAGAACTTCCACAGTCAGGGGTTCATAATAAAACGAAAATTAAATAATTTCACAATGAACCTTTTCTTAGAATTCACAGTAATAAGTAATAAACAATTACATCAGAGTCTATAAAAAGGTCGGTCTAGCAATCCTCTAAAAAACACATCTATTAGTAACCATGTGTTATGAAAGCAGCTCTTCTCGGCAACCATTCTTTTAGACATGTATCTGCTTAACCATGTAAACAGAGGAGTTGTTAATGAGTACTATTTTGTGATAATTGTGGGATAGGTTTTCATATTTCACCAGAAAAGCTACGTTGTGTGGAATCATTAGACACGCCTAAAGAAAATTCTAGAATGTCATTAAACGCTCCTCCTTAACCTCTCCTCTGCATAAACTTTACCGTGTTTATAGAATGTCATATTTACCCTAGTTATTCTGATAGGCAGACAATATGAAGATGTACACTGTTTGCCGGTTTTTTACACTGTTTGCCGCTTTTTTTTACACTGTTTGCCGCTGTTTTTTTGTTACAGATCAGCCTCTGTAGATCATTTTGTGTCGCATCTCAGAGACAGGTAAAAGAGATAGAAAAGCTAGTGTCACTCGTTCAGAAGATTTTAGACACATTAGGTACATTTACTAATATGGACTGCTGCAAATGTTGAGAGAGATATGGTTCCGAATTCTTAGGGTAAATTCAGTATTTATATTTTCATCATCTCCTTAGACCTGCCTGAATAAGGTGCCTTTAATATGTTTACATCTAGAAATACGAAAACATATTCCAATGTTTTGTCTCTTTTACTGAAAAATACTTAACTGTACATTACGAAAACACGCCTATTCAAATTTATAGAAAATTTTATCTCCAAAAACTAAAAATTTTCAGATAAAAAACTCAGATATTTTTCATATTTCTGCACAAAACATAAATTGTGGGTACTCGTTAGAACTGCCTCGCAGAGGCGGTTCTAACGAGTACCCACAATCTATGTTTTGAGCAGAAACAAGAAAAAATAATGTATACCCCTGTAAACCCCAGTTTTACTGTATAAAAGCGGGGTTTAAGGGGGTCAAAATTATATAGGTATGTTTTCGTGATGATGCAGGATGTTGTCATTTGATGTGATTAGAATAGACATAGACAACCTGTGCGAATAAGTGTTTTGGGATATATGGTCAGCGAAACCCCAGATAACCTTATGCATCTCCACATTAACCTGTAGAATATCTCAGCATATATCCTGGTGAGACGCTACCGATGCAAGGATGACCTGGTCCCAGTTTCGCACAATCATTCCTTACAGTTAACCTTTATTTATGCCGAACCTCTTTGGACCGGTGCCTTTCCAATGAAAGGGGTGTCTGGCTTTTTTAGGATTATTAATAGTGACAGAAATTCCTGTACTTAATGCAAACATTGTATACCGAGATCAGACGCCGCATCTGCGGCGTCTGATCTGGGTCTACTTTGTCAGTGTCCCTTTTATGGGACGCTAGGCATAAGTCGGTTAAGTCCAACATCCATTTACACTGATGCAAGACCCACAAAAATGCATGGACTATGATTATACCTGTTAGTCAATTCTATCAATACTTCATTCTGTTATTTTCAATAAAAATTCCTAAAATTTCTGTTTGTTTTTGATTATTTTTTGACCGGCGCGCGAATCGCGCCGGTCTCTTAATAATATATTTTTGGATTTTTATATATGGTAGACTATTCGATTAACTCACTAAGGACGTTTTATATTTGCCGGGACGTCAGTTTGTGACGATCCCGGCAAAAATATAAAAAAAGCTCATAACAAACTGTGTTATAAACAGATTGATGTATATTTTATTTTCATTTCAGTCAAGAAATTTCATAAGGCTTAATAAAAGCAAACATTTAAGAATCACATAGTTGTTCTTTTTTACCTGTTACATTGAAAATTTATTAAACTTTAATATTTCCTTGCCTCTGTGTAAACATGAACAAACTTTGCGCCGGTACTTAGACGTTTACGTCTAAATATTTTGTCTTGTTTTTTACTTTACCTCCTTCGAACGTTATTTTTGGCTTTTCACGTTTTTTAAACCCGAAACGCATTTATAATTATCAGTTGGTGAGGTACTTGTTGTGTTTATCCTTTTACATTTTTACCACGGTGACGATATTATAAAGAAATCTGACATTTTATGATTTTATTGGTTAGGTCTTTTCAGTCTCTATCAATACATGTATATCAAATATCATCAAAATATTCTCTACGTTTCGAGCGTTATTGCGATTATCATATGTTCACATGTTTTGCCTCGGCGAGGCTATTTGTAACTTTTAATAAAGAAATCTAGCATTTGACAATTTCATTGGTTAGGTCTTGTCAAAATGGATGCCAGAATTATCAAAATATTCCAAGCGGTTTACAAGTTCTGGCAATTTTCAAAAACTGGTTACAGACGGACACGCCTAGGCGAGGCTCTTTATTTTGAAATCTGGCATTTTACAATTTCATTGGTTAGATCTTTTCAATATGCATCTGTATACCAAAATAATAAAACTATTCTATGCGGTTTTGAAAGTTATAGAGATTTTCACAAGCGAGACAATTTATAAAGAAATCCGGCAAGTTTAATGGTTACATCTTCTTAATATGTATCTGCATGCCAAAACTTATCAAAAACTTTCTAAGCGGTTTAAAATTTTAGCGATTTTTACAAACTGAATACGGACGGACGTAGTGATTATAGGGCACTCCTTGTAAGTCCACCTTTTGGATAACTTTACTGCGTGTCGTGTGATTTGAACATATTATTCAGAGCAGATTTAGGGCATCTTGTGCTCGCAAAGTATCATCCGAGCCTTTCCTCTACATTCGTATATTCTATAGTATCCTATAAATCTGTTAGAGGACAGTGAATGCCCTGATCAGTCTGTGCGGATGCGTAGGCTGATCTGCGCCTTTACTGGTCGCATATGTCCAAAAACAGTTTTTAGCCCAATTTTGTTTCATCATTGAAAATCAGCTAATGTAAATAAAAACAAAAAAAAACGCACAACTTGATTTGCAAATCTCAGTCATAAACTTGTTGGCCTTAACTTAACCCATGTATGCCTAGCGTCCCATAGAAGAGTCACAAACAAATAGTGTAGACTCAGACCAGACGCCTCAGAAGGCGGCGACTGCTCAGGTTCTGCACTGCTTGCACTGAATACGAGAATTTCTATAAATATAGTATAAATAGAAATTAACCAGACACCACTTCTACTGGAAATGGACCTTTCCAAATAGTTGAAGTAGAAACATCGGCATAACTCTGTTAAGTAAAAATTGTCAAACTTGGCCCTGAAAGTGTGCCTTTTCTAAGCGCTCGAAGAGATTTTGTTTTCTTCGATGAGGCTCAAATTCGCCGGAGCCATGAATATCGTCATTGCGCAATAATTCCAGCTTGTCCTCTTTATATACATTTGACAAAATTTTATTGGTTGATGGATTTTATCTACTCAACTGACCATCGACCTGTGATTTCTTACTCAACAATTTACTGCTAGGGCTGTTCTGTTTCTTTTACGAAGTGCAGAGCAGGAATCCGCCGGATAAATTGTCCTTCTGCCGTCTCAAAAGACTGACATTTTGGCAACATTTGCAATAGTTTGATGACAACGTTGGAATGAATAATTTTGTTTGTGGATTCTTTCGACGGCGAATCACTCACAACTTAACTCTTGTCCTGCTAAATAAATTAAGATGCCACGCCCTTTTCAAATTTTCAGCCAATCAGATTACTTGCTCCAGTTTGTTGATATAAGTTCTTATACTGAATGGAAAATAGTGCAGATCCAGATCAGTTGGCTTCTTAGAAGCCAACTGATCTGGATCTACAGTGTTTGCAAAGGCAGGGTATATCCGGGTTCAGCAGGACAAGAATTAACACAAAGCACGTCGGGGTTTCCTCAATTTGTGGGTGACTCCCCGGAGTTTACACATCGATAAAATCCACAAAAATAACATTCATTCCCATTGCAACGAAAAGATACATATATCACTTATGATGCCAATAGATGCGGCTACATATTGCTCTAAGCATGTCTTCCAGGAAACTTGTCCCATCCGATTAATTTTCCACAGAAATAACTGACCATTCACAACAACAAACGTAACGGTACTTAAGAACATGTGCGAACAGTCAAGCTCGAAATCAGCCGGAGAAAACAACAGTGACAAGTTTTAACAATACCTGTTTTGATTTAACAATAGGGCTTGTTTTGGTATGTCTGTATTTTACCAGTATGCAACAGAGGAGTTCTTAACGAGGAGTATTTTGGTGATTTTCTTAGTCTCCACACGAAAAAAAACCCCCCAAAAAACATGCATTGTGTGTATTCATACGAGTACTAATAACACATGTTTTGACCGGGAAATAAGAACAGTTATCCCAGAATTATCGTCAAATATTATTTATTAACAAGTCTATCAGGCAATGATCCTGCAAGCGGCTTTGATAGCGCTGTTCAGAGTCCGTGGGGTGCTTGCCGATAATTTTTCTTTTTGTTCATATGGCCAAAGCAAACGTTTCATTTGACACTGCTCAGCTTCTCATCCGTGTTAACTTGGCATTAGGTTCTTTACACTACACTGGATTGTTACCGTATTTACTTAAATATGCCTACCCCTTAACGGGTTACCATACTTGTTCCAAACTCGAACATATCGATTTTACCACCTACTGACATATACATGTATATAAACTCCCAGATTAGAAGCAAACTGTGTAGAACCTGATTAGAAGCCACGTTCAGTAGCGTCTGATCTGGGTCTGCACTGTGCTCTGGGGCTATTTGTCCGAGTATTTTTGATAAATACGGTACTTTTACTATCAGATTCCCAGCAGAATTCCTGTGAAATCAGAGTCTTGAAGAACCATAATATTGTATGCTGATGAATTGTCTACGTACACTGACACATACTGTTTGTTCTGAAACAAATAATAGATATACATGTACAATTCATAATGATACCACTATCTGGGCAAATTCAGCAGATAACAAACTGATAATAATATTTCTTTTTTTCCACAGAAAATAGGAGTCGACCATGTCATGCAAATTGTCTTGTTAGGTGACAATTTGCATCACATATCAGAGCCTGTTTCCAGGGCAAAATAAGACATTTCAAAATATTTCCTGCTGGATTCGCCCAGAGAGTGCATTGGAAACAATGGGCATTATTTCTTGGAAAAATGTATACAAAAAATAAATAAATAAATATATATATATATATATATATATATATATATATATATATATATATATATATATATATATATATATATATATATATATATATATATATATATATATTTCATAACCTTTTCTGATGAATTTGCACCAAGCATCCTCAGCGTTAAGACCATTCACAAGTACAATGTGCAAAATGGTGTATGTAAACAATGATTTCCTATATTAAATTGAATGGGTTTTTGTTTGTGTTGAGGTTTTACGGCCCAGTCAACCCATTGGGGTCATGTCGAGCGCAGTCAGTTTACCTAACCACATGTTTACTGGGCAGGCTTATCCACTAAGCGGTTAACCAGTATTGTGCACATTCTTTCGCCAGAAACTGACAACTGCCCTTCTTGTATCAGCGGAAGGGAGAGAATAACCGTAGAAAATATTTCATGATCAATCAATCTCCACGAAAGAATGTTGCCGACCTCGGCGGGGGTTGAACCCGCGACCTCCTGGTCTCCAGTCGGACGGCGCATCCAACTGAGCCACCGAGAATGGGTTGTTCCATGAAGTGTGCTGAATAACGGAGATAAAAAAATCGGATATTTTTTTTTCATATTTCTGCTCAAAACATAGTTTGTGTGTACTGGTTAGAACCGCCTCGGCGAGGCGCTTCTTATGAATACCCACAATCTATGTTTCTTTAGCAAAATAAGAAAAATAACGTATACCCCTGTAAACTCCAGTTTTACTATATAAAAGTGGGGTTTAAGGGTTAAAATTATATAGGCGTGTTTTCGTGATGACTCCCAAGGGGAGACAAATTCGTTCCTTTTAGGGTGGACCCCTTTTCGGAAAGGGGATAAAACCGTTTTGACATAGTTGTCCCCCTTAAAATGTGTTGATATCTCTTTTGGAAATAAATCTGACATGGAAATACTTTCCTCTATTGCAGAGGGTAGGGGAGCTATACTTTCAAGGAAAATTTTAACTTTTGCGCGAAATTCCGATCCTTGGCAAAAGCTTTACAGTTTCTGAGAAAGAAATACTTTGTCTTAAAGTGTCTATAAATGGTAATAGAAGCTACCTTGGATACCAGTCCACAGCACTTTGTTTTATTATTTTGACAGATTTTGTCCTATGAAGCGGACACGAAATGACCATTGTCAAATTTCAAAGGGAAATAACTACAAAACTGTATAGACAAGAGAAGTTACGGTTCTTGGGTTCTACACGTCATCTGATGACGCTTTATATTTCTATGAAGTTTCATAAAAAATATCTTGAACGGTTTTCAAATTATAGATCAAACACGAAACGACAATTGCCAAACTTCAAATGGGAATAACTACAAAACTGTGCAGAAAAGAGTTACGGTTCTTCTTGTGTTCTGCACGTCGTCTGATGATGCTTATGACATTTCATGACAATATCTTGAACGGTTTTCAAGTTATAGAGTGGACACGAAATTACCATTCTCTAGTTTCAAAGGGGAATGACTCCAAAAACGTATAGTCAATAGTTATGGTTCTTGTGGTCTGCACGTCGTCTGATAATGATTTTTATTTCTATGAAATTTCATAAAAATATCTTGAACGGTTTTCAAGCTATAGAGCGGACACGACTGCGTGACGAACGGACGGGCGGACAGATGGACGGACATCCGAGGCAAAAACAATATGTCTCCACCCCTGTCAGGGGGAGACATAATGATCAAAATATAATATATTGCTATGAAGGTCATTTTGGACGTTTATTCTCAAACATGTTTTTGCAAGCTAGAAAGAACGTCCCAAGAATGAGGTGCCCCCAGGGGTTTCGGGGAACAGAGAATTAATGTTATTTACTTCGGAGGGAAAAAAGGAACAAAAGTCTAAAAATGAAGGGAATGTGCGATCAAAGACAATTCTGGGGAGCAGGGAACATAGAAAATCAAGATTTTGATTTTAGGGAACAAGGGAAATGCCGATTAATTTCAGGGGAACAAGGGAACAGGTACCCCCATCCCTGGGAGGGCCTCAAGAATGCTCCATATACATTTTTGAGTTCAACCACTTCTATCGTATGGGATATTTCATCATATAGTTTTACCATACGTGGTTATGGCAGCTGTGTGGGAATGGTAAGATAAAAATAATACATAATAGTGTTGGCTGAATCGCCGACATGCAGAACCTAATCAAATTGTTCTTTGATGCACTTAAGTCTTGCTCAGGCAGGTTCGTCTAGGTTTGTAGGAAAATATTTTAGGATGGTAGATAACGGAAAACGAAGCAAAGCTGTCAAGTTGGCTAGGTGTCGTCTTTGTTTTCATTTTACAAAGGAAAATGGTTTCTTCGTGTGGAGGAATACTAGATTATACTTACTTTTATTTCTAGTATTCCCGAGGTATTTATACTGAATATTTTGCTGTTGCTTTCCAAACCGGTGACTGTTTCAATGGATCTGAAAAGAAGAGGAAAGATCGTGACACACAGTGAATATCCGTGAAATCGGTCTGTCAGTTACAAGTGGCAGCCCACCAGCAATGTCCTAGATCAACGAAGGCAGCATTTATTCACTGCTTAGCATTCTGGGTAAATTTTCAGCAAGCGACATTTTCAAATATTTTTTTCATATTTTCTCAGGAAACAGGATTTGTCATTTCATGCAATCTGTCTCTATCAGAGACAAATTGCATGAATTGTCAAATCATGTTTTCTGTGATAAATAAGAAAACTTATTTCGAAAAGTCGTATGCTTAAAAGTTTACCCAAGGAGCTAAGCGTTAAGATATGTAGATATCATTGTTTATCTATACACGTTTTGAAAGTTGAGTTATCATTGCCATTAGTTTTGTGAAAAGCCAAAATCGTGTACCACGCCCCCTCCCCTTCCCCCAGGCCCTCCCCCTCCCCCCCCCCCCCCCCCCCCACACACACACACACACCGCCACCACAACCACCATACACATAGTACTCAGCCGATCTCTCAGTAGTTTTTTATGATTTTATGCTGACTGTTCCAAAGCGGTTCAGTTATTGCAACTGCACCGTCGCGCCTTGTTAACGCTTCATCTCTTTGTCTTTCGGACTGAGATGCCTCTTTCCCTTTCCTTCAAGTATATCTTTATGCCATAAAGTTGATGTGAAAACACCATGCCTCTGCTTGTATTCCCACGAGGGAACAAGCAACCCAGTAGTAATTCAGCAGCTTTATTAACCCAGTAGTAATTCAGCAGCTTTATAACGCTTTATCGAAAAAAACAACAGCAAAAACAACCTTTTAGATTCTATATTTCACTTCACTGCAGCTGGTATTAACCCTTCTCTTGCTAAACACGAAATACCCTGTCTTAGCAAACAGTGTAGTTCCAGAGCAGCTGGCTTCTGAAGAAGCCAACTGATCTGGATCTTCACTGTTTATCATTACAAATGTGAGTTTCTATCAAAAACTCGGATCAAGTAATCTGATTGGCTGGAAATTAGAAGTGGGCTTGGCATCTTAATTTATTCGGCATGACAAGGATTAAGTGCCGTGTGGCGACCGTAAAATGCCTCACCGTTCTTTACCACAGTGCAGTTAATATTCTTAATTCCTTCCGGGTCGTTGAGCCCATCTTGATTGTTTTGAAAATTGAAAACGCTTAAGCCGGTGCTAGGGGGAGTGTAGGTGCTGCATATTCTAAGAGGCTTGGTTAAACCGAGTCTCCGATTTTCGGTCTTTGGATGTTCTTTGTTTCCAAAGGCAACCGTTATGATTGTTATTGTATACCAGAGGATTATTTCCAGAAAGTATATGTTCGATTCTTTACTCTATCGCTTTACACTTGTTCTGGAATTCTTAGTCAGATACAGTGAACCCTCGTTACAACGACAACATTTGTTACCAAAGATGTTGCCATTAACATGAATTTGCTGTTGTAAAGAATCCTTACTGGACAGAATGATATGTAAGAAATACCTTGTTTTATTCTTATTTCCTCACAGAACATGTTTTGGATATTTGTTAGAATCGCCTCAGTGAGGCCATTCTAACAAGTATCCAAAACATAGTTGCTTGAAGTTTTAATGTAATATTCTTGCATAATTTCTCATTAACTGTCACCGCTAAATCGTAGGTTTCGTGGCATTCAAATTGTCATTATAACGAATTTTGTCGCTCTAACGAGTGTCGGTGTAACGAGGGTTGACTGTATGTCTTAAGCACTTCTGACGAAGCTTAGCTGTGCGAAGTACTCGTGCTTGACACAGGATTAAGATAGCCACCCAACCCTTTCAGCCCGTTAGACCAAAAAAAAAAAAAAAAAACTTTTGCAAATAGTTTAGAGCCAGATGAGACGGTTCGTGACGAGTCGTCTCATAAAGGTCTACACTGTTTGCCATAGATATTGGACTGATATTCATGTTTGCAAAAATGGGCGTGCCTCAATTCACTGACGGAAATGCCCATTGCGGAAACTCAGGATGAACGGATTAACATTTTTACAATCGACTAACTTCAGCCTTGGTCCCTATACAGAAATACTTACAACTTCGGTTCGCAAAACGGCTCTAAATTCAGTCAGAAAACATAAAAATCAAATAAATCGCTATGATAAATTTAGACGGGTACTGTGGACCGACTAATCGTCGCGCAATTACAGAGCGAAGCAAAGTTATCGACCTTAATTTGGTTAACCCTAGTCCTGCTGAACCCAGATATACCCTGACTTTGCAAACGGTGTAGATCCAGACCAGCTCTGTTTGCCATAAAGTATGTGAATTTGTATCAACAACCTGGATCAAATAATATAATTGGCCGAAAATCGGAAATAAGCGTGGCGTCTTAAATTATTCAGCATGAAAAGGGTCAACAACTATACATACACAAACCGCATTACATATATGCTGTAACAACTTTTTGTAATGCCTCGCACTCTTTCTTAGTTGTTGCGAAAAAAGGGTATTACCAGCAATCCTTCTAAATTTATCGTCGACATAAAACCCGTGTTCCGATAGACTATCCTGCAGAAGTGTTTTGTAGCTAACATTATAGTTTGAAATTATCAGAATGACGAAAATAAAACGTAGAGAATGTTTTAGCAGTTTATGATATCGATAGCCTTACTGTTAAAAGTTTATTCTGATTAAATGCTCTAGCAAACTGAAAAAGATGAAAAATATTTAATCCACGCCAAAGGAAATAGCATGCGGGACGTCGCCATCCACCAAAAGGAATATTAACAATATCAAAATCAAAGGTATCACGCTAATATCATAAATTTCTTGTGAGTTGAAAATGGTATTAATTTCATTATCGAATTTGTCAAAGACTTGACCAGCCTGCGGATCTGTGCAATCATATGAAGAAGGACACGTGTTTCAGTTTTTGAAAAGTTTACTGGCAAACATCAAATGACATGATAACATTGCACGACTGTGCAGGTTGATCTGTGCCACCCACCGCTGTTTGCATATTAAATCCTGTTTTGACCTGATGTGCCATAGTTACATAATCATATTTTGACCCAACTAAAAACGTGTTCCTGCACGTGCAGAATCAATAATTTCAAAGTTCAAAGAAGCCGGACTTACAGCATGTATACGTATTTAGACAAGATTGGCGTAATCGACACATGAATATATTCTTTATGTCATCCAATTAATTTGTCGCCTTGATTCAAAACCCATGATCCTAGATTATGACATTTTTTTTTTTTCATCGGAAGACTTCAATGATGAGCTCAGATCAAACAACCCGTCAATAATTTGAGACATTTACGTCAAAACAGTAGAATAATGAAAAATATATAATGAAAACGTGTCAAAAATTGGAAAAAGTATAAAAATTGGAAGAATTTATTTAGGCTGATAATTAAGAACAGTTAAAAACATTATGAACATTCATCAAGAAAACATACCTATATAATTTTGACCCTTTTAAACCCAACTTTTATATAGTAAAGCTGGAGTTTACAGAGATAAACATTATTTTTTTTTTCTCCTCAAAAACAACAGATTGTGGGTACTCGTTAGAATCGCCTCGGCGAGGCGGTTCTAAGAAGTCCCTACGATCTATGTTTTAGCAGAAATATGAAAAATATCAGAATTTTTATCTGAAAATTTTCAGTTTTTTTAGGTGAGATTTTCAATATATTTGAATAGGCGTGTTTTCGTAATGGTAAAGGGTACTTATTACATAGATGTCATGCTCCAAAACTGCATGCTTAGTGGCTGACAATTGATTGTATTGTCCGCATTAATTGCACGATCGCAGATAGGGCCGCTGTCTCAACCATGACTCAATTTTGTATCTCATCTAGATGGTTAGTGTCTGAGTATGTTCATCTATAGGCGGGCTTATCGTGGTTTAATCGTTGTAATTAAAAGGTTATTTGTATATTTTGTTTTCTGTGTTGATCCATGAATGAGTTAGAGAATAATTATGCAAAGATGAAACTATCGGGATAAATGGCAAGTTATGACACCAGTAAAACACAAAGCTTCCCATAGCTGTAATTTTGACCGTGTCTAGGCAGTATGGGCGGAGGTACACTTTACATAGACATTTTAACGTAATGCCAATAACTACTATCCTAGACAAGAGGGCAAAGATGGTCCTGTATCGCTCACCTGAATACTGTACCAGATAAATTGGCCTTTCGGATCAAGAGAAGTGCAAAACAGATTTTCCAAGATAGCAGCCATGGCGGCCATCTTGTATTTCTGATCGGAATGACTTTAGCTATCTTTTATCTACAAGTCACCCTGATGCTTCCTACAGAGTTTGGAGTCAACTGGCCTGTCGGTTAAGGAGACAAAGCGAAAAACAGGTTTTCAAGATCGCAGCCATTGTGGCCATCTTGGATTTCTGATCAGAATGCTTTTAGAGATCTACTAGTCACCTCGATGTTTCCTATCAAGTTTCAAGACAATTGACCTTCCGTTTTAGGAGAAGAAGCGAAAAATATATTTTTAAGATGGCGGGCAAGGTTGCCATCTTGGATTTTCCATCGGAACAATTCTAGCAATCATTTATCTACAAGTCACTACGATGCTTCCTACCAATGTTAATGTCGACTGGCCTTTCGTTTCAGGAGAAGAAGCGATAAATAGATTTTCAAGATACTGGCCATGACGGCCATCTTTGATTTCGGATCGGAACAATTTTTATGTCAAATGGCCTTTCGGTTCAGGAGGAGAAGCGAAAAATAGGGTTTTAAATGATAGCAGGCATATGGCCATCTTGGATTTCCGATCGGAACGATTTTAGTTATTTTTGATCTACAATTCACCTCGACGCTTTCCACTAAGTTTCGGCGGCCATCTTGGATTTCTGATCGGAACGATTTTAGCAATTTTTGATCTACAAGTCACCCGAATGCTTCCTACCAAGTTTCAAGTCAGTTTGCCTTTCAGTTCACGAGAAGAAGTGAAAAACAGATTTTTAGAATGACCGCCATGGTGGCCATCTCAGAACGATTTTAGCTATTTTTGATCAACAAACCACCCTAATGCTTCCTACCAAGTTTCAAGTCAATTGGCGTTTTGGTTCAGGAGAAGAAGCGAAAAATAGATTTTCAAGATGGCCGCCACGGTGGCCATATTGGATTTCCGATCGAAACCATTTCAGCTATTTCTGATCTACAAGTCACTCTGATGGTTCCTACAGAATTTAAAGTCAACTGGCCTTCCGATTTAGGGGAAGAATCAAAAATAGATGGCGGCCATCTTAGATTTCCGATCGGAAAGATTTTAACTGTTTTTGATCTACATGTCAGCCCGATGCTTCTTGCTGAGTTTCAAGTCAATGGGCCCTTTGGTTCAGGAGGAGAAGCGTAAAAATTCAAGATACGGTGGCCATCTTGGATTTCCGATTGGAACGATTAGCTATTTTTGATCTACAAGTCACCCCGATGCTTCCTATCAGGTTTCAAGTCAATTGGCCTTTTGATCCAGGAGAAGAAGCGAAAATTAGATTTTCAAGATGGCCACCATGGCGGCCACCTTGGATTTCCGATCGGACCAATTTTAATTATTTTTGATCAACAAGTCACCCATATGCTTCCTACCAAATTTCAAGTCAATAGGCCCAGGGGTGTAGGAGGAGTAGGTTTTTAAAGCAAACTGTTGACGTCGTTCGACGGACGGCGCATGCGGGACGTCGGACGACGGACATTGACCGATCACAATAGCTCACCACGAGCACTTCGTGCTCAGGTGAGCTAAAAACGCTTGACTCTATCTTATGAAATGAAATCCTCTTCACGTTTAAAAGATGGTTCGTACATTCTGCAATTCCTACCGTTTGCATTAATTATTATTCTGGGTTTCTTTTACGTCACTGTTTCCTATCGCCTCTTTGTTCCGTTACAAAGAACTGTCACGACAAATCTTAACACAAGCATACACCGCAAATTTCGACGGTTGTTTGGTAAAATTGTGATTATTTTAGCACAGACATTAACCAGCCTGCGTATCCACATGATACGATCGATGCTTTCTGTGTCTGCATACAGAATTAGTGTACCTATCTACAGTCGAATCTCAATAGCTCGAACACCGATGACCCATTCACAATCGATAATTCGAACTCGGTTTTGAGTCCCTACGAAATTCTTCCGATAGATCAAGAAAACAAATATTTAAGGAAGCTTTCTTATTTCATTATGAAATTGTATGTTGCGTGTACTCATTAGAATCGCCTCTTCGATGCGATTCTAATGAGTACACTCAACAAACACTTATTGGGTAGAAGATCGATAAATTTCCCAGCGATATTTGCTTCCCGAACTGGCTCCATGATTCACCTTCATTGGCTCGAACTACCCTTGGCTCGAACAATTTTCCATGGTCCCAAAGGTGTTTGAGCCATTGAGGTTCGACGGTATCTACGTAAGGATATATCAGCGGAGAGCAAGTGCTGTAATTAGACCGCATGGATGAGCAGGCAGATCGGCTTATGTCCCACAAATATTAACCACAACATGAAAAAATGTACCCTATGTGCCCAACAAAGACTCAAATCAGCATTCACATATGTGTAGTCTAATCAGTCTTTGTTGTCCGCATTAAGAAGCTTTGCATCCTTGGCTATCCAAAATGCGCCAAGTGAAAGTTCTAATCAGACTGCGCGCAAATATTATCATATTGTTTGCAAAGTCTGGCGCATTAATAAATAATTTTATATCATCTATCGCCTATTTCATGTACGATTACCGAATATACATCTGTGGTATATAATGTTTGTGTGTGTGTGTGTGTGTGTGTGTGTGTGTGTGTGTGTGTGTGTGTGTGTTTGTTTTGTTTTTGTTTTTTTTCAAATGTGACAGCAAACAAATGCAAATTTACTGTTTAAGCATGTTTGTATGCATAAAACATAAAACAATTTCCCTTGGTGCCCCAAGGACTGACTTTCCGTTTTGGAAGCGTGTCTCGAACTGGATACGATTTGTACTTTCGCTTGTGAACGGTGATTCACTTTAGATTTTCTGCAGGCATCAAGGTTTGCAGTAAAGCATACAATATATCTGTGGTAAGGCCAATCGTGGCCTTGTTTGTGGTTATCTAGAGTTCTGGCTTGAGATCGCCACTGCGCCTATAGCTTTGTTTCATTACAGTGTTTGTGCTTAACTGTGACATTTGGCAGAGATAGAGGTAGAGGACCCCTCTATGGAGCGAACATATATTTTTAAATTGGAGTTGCATGAGAATTGCGGGTGAGTTTTTGCGCGAGTAATACTAGTTTTCCTACTGGCTGTACCCAGGCGGTCCCCCTGATGTCGTTCTTCTTTGTCTGTGCGTCGTTAGTTTCATATGGGGCGTTTTTTTATCTTTCATTATTTGTTCCTCATCTCTCATTCTTCTGGTGACTCAGGAAAGTTATGCTTCATGATTGTGGCATTTCCTCTTTATCTCCGGTTATATGTTTGCAACTTCATTCACTTCGCCCCATTTATTAAACTGATTTTATTCTGAAATCAGTTTCTATTGTATGCATTTGGCTTTTCGTGCGCAAATACCAGTAATAATATCAGACAATGTTCAATTTCGATATTAGATCTCCCAAACGTGTCATAGAGTTTTGCGTTATCAGCAAGTTTGCGTAATGAAGGGGAATTACTACATCTGGTTTTTCTGCTTGATGGCATGCATTTCAGTCCCCTTCTGATAATGGGTCTGCCCTAAAACGACAACTAAGGAAGCAAAACAACTTGGGCAGATGTGTCACCATTGAAAGTGTTTTTATTCCCCTTAATTGTACACTTAGATCTGACGACGATATTCTTCGAGTCAAGAAACGTCAAAATATAGATCTAAGATAGGTCTATTACCACGTTTTAGCTTTCAGAGATGGAAACGTGGTTTATAAATCAAATCACAGTTTTATTAGAAAGTGCCAAATTATTACAACAATACTGACGTATGTAATATGTGCAGGACTAACTTGTTTCATCTTAACACATAATGTAAAGTACTGATTGCGAGCACTGTACCACAACCTACCTTGAAAATTATCACTGTTCAGTCTAAGTCTGTTAATGAAACAAGAAAGCTGATCAGTGCTCAGAACAAATCTAACAACACCTACAAATCCAACAACATAAGTGAAAATAACCACGCAATGCCACAATTAAGAGGTACAGATTTCCCGAGACACCGACATCAGATGGAATGAAGAACATTATATGAACAAACAAACGCGCCATATGAAAATATCGACGCACGAACAAAGAAAGTCTGCAACAGAAAACCGCCCTTGAACGATCAGTAGAGAAAACACTGCTTCGAGGCTCAAGTCAATTTATTTCTCGCGAAATCTGGGCCCAGTTGTTCAAAGCGTCGTTAGCTTAACGAGCTCGTTAATGGTCATTTCGTTAACTGTTTTAGCGGATTCAATACATAATATTCAGATATTTTTTGCTGAAAAAACGTGAGTAGCTTTTGCACTCATATGTTTTATTTCAGCAAAAACATTCAGCATACTTGCGTATCACTGGATGTAAATTTTAACGATGTCGTTAACTTCGAACAACTGAGCCCTGGCATCTATCTCAATCTTTAAACAATACAAACAAAAATAAAACAGAAGGCAAAGTGGGCAGCCATTAAAATGATGATCATAATACTGGACAAATCACAAGAAAACAACAAAGCAAAGTGGGCGACCTTATAGCAGTTGACCACAATGCTAGAATTAAAGCAAAGATGATCAGTATCTGCCTTGGAAAGACACCAAGGACACAATGGCGACCTGTAGCCAGAACACAATAAAACTGAAAACAGGACCTGGCAACGATGGCCAAACCACAGACATTGACTGTCAGGCCCCAACACGAACAGGTATTAAAAGGTAGTCTGGTGAAGTGGAAAATCGTTCCACAGGTCTTCATGGAGAAAATCCTATAATGTTGGCATATGATTAAAACAGCTTATTGGCTGAACGACACTGTCCTTTGAAGAGGTTGATCCAAGGTAAATCAGTTCCCTAGGTTCAAATATTTGTATAAAATACATAATAATTGTTCTTACGTCTTAAGTCTAATCTGGTCTTTTGTTATCATTATAGCTTCAAATGTTTTCCAACCCAAAATATTGAATGCTGATATTTATCTTATTTCGCCACAAAAAACGTATGTTAGAGCAATCACTAGATGCGTCTCGTTAACAGTTCTAATGAGTACCCCAACATACATTTTCGGGAAAAATTAGAAAAGTGTTTTATTTTTTGCACAGCGAATACTTATTTCTCCTTTCGCTACCGCATATAACAGCTCCAGATAAGAAGTTTCTAACCAAAAATGTTGATAATGTTTTCACTTCTCCACGAAAATATATGCTGTGGCACACATTATAAGCGCCTCGTCGAGGCGCTTCCAATGAGTGCCACAGCATACGTTTCCGTGAGCAAATAAAAAGAACACATTTTCCTGATACCTCCTATTATCTTTATCTCATACATGTACATTTTCGTATTGTACGGCTCAGAGATACTAATTAAACAGTCACACCCATAATACGTAAACAAAATATCTAATCAAACATATCTTTAATGAATTTTATTATGAAATGGCATTCGCCAACCTAGTTACCAATACACGCAGTGATATTAGGACAGTAAAAGAAATATCCACGCCAATGAATGTCATAAACGAACATATCAGTCATCACGTATAAAGCACAAGAGTCAAGTGAGCGTACCCTGGTTTACTGCCTGAAGCCAATTTTAAAAGTTCGCATGCAAGCTATTTTTCAAATACACCGTCTACCTTTTTTCGATGTCATGTATTAGACGGCTAACAGAACTGGACTGACACCACAATGTCAAATTTCTGATCCAATACGGCCGCTACGATAAACTTGACAGACAACGCTTGTTTGGGATTTATTACAATATCATTTTGAATGACACATTCTAAATTTTACCAGACACCTTTCGGGCGTTCGCATTTATAATTTTTCTATTAGACTAATTTAAATACTTTTTATACTTATGTATTTTTAAGTCTTTAAAATGCATAATTAGGGAGTTAGTTCTCTTCACATTTTGTCAAATCTACAAATTTAAAGCATTGGTTGACGGACGACACTCGGTAAGTATGTATGAAGACCAAACACACTGGGTTAAATAATATTCGCAAACAAAACCGTACAAATGCCATAAAGTACAAGCTGTTCAGCAAAATGTGACAAGAATTTTAAACATTCATTGCTCCTTTACATTTAGACATCAATTGTACAGATTAATTTATCGCAAGTTAGGTATATGTACAGTTGTTCGGCAATACTCGAAAATAGTACTATGTGAAATCCTTGCATTTCGCCAAAATGCAATACGTTTTGGATTGCTACGTTTTGTATTATACAATGTCCAGGCTTCAGAACACAAAAAAATAAGCTGTATATCTTTCCGATTATAGGGTTGTGGTTATTTGCAAAATATGAGAAACGAGAACCCTGCCTAAGAGGAATAAGTTAATGCGATACAAAATTATCGTTAAAAACCTGCATTCAGAAAGCCCTAAAGATAATCAGCTGAGGCAAAACATATGTTTATGCCTCAAAATAATAAGCTGAAGCAACAACATAATATGGTTATGCCTTAAGAGTTAAGTTAAAGCACAACACAATATGCTGTTGCTTATAGTTAACTAGAGGCCCAAGTGGGCCAGAAATTGCTCACCCGGATTAGGCTGATTATGCTTTGTGCCATGATGGCCATCTTGGCTATCAGAATAGATTGCCTTTTGGAATTCAGAATCTGATGTTGTTTAAAGGATTTCAAGATTGCTTGCAATGACCGCCATCTTGGATATTGGAACTGAACGATTTTAGCAATTCTGAATGTCCATGTCACCCTGATGTCTCCCATCAATCTGACACTGATTAGGAGAGGATATTGTTTGAAATATTTCAAGACGGCCGCCGTGGCGCCCATCTTCGATATCAGAACGGAACGATTTTAGCAATTCTCATCTCCAGAACACCCCAATACCTCGCATAAAGTTTAAGTTCAATCCAACACCGTTCGGGAGCAGATGTGATTTGAAGCTTTTCAAGATAGTTGCCATGGGGATCATCTTTGACAACACTACAAAACTTTGAAGAAATTCTAAATTTTCATGTTGTCCCAATGCCTTCCACCAAGTTTCAGCTCAATACGACTTACCATTCGGGAGCAGATGAGGTTTGAAGATTTTCAAGATGGCCACCATGGCGGCATCTTGAATATTGGAACAGAACGATTTTGGCAATTCTGAATCTCTATGTCACTCCGATACCTCCCATCAAGTTTCTGCTCAATCCAACTTACGGGTTTGGGTGTGTGTGGGGAGATATCGTTGTCGTTTGGAGGCCATCTTGGATATTGGAACGAAACAATTTTAGCTGTTCTGAATCTATATGTCTCCCTAATGCCTCCCACCAAGTTTCAGCTTAAGTTGACTTACCGTTCGGGAGGAGATGTAGTTTCAACATTTTCAGGATGGCCACCATGGCGGCCATCTTGGATATCTCAACGGAACGATTACAACAAATCTAAATTTCTATGTCGCCCCAATGCCTCCCACCATGCTTGGGCTCATTCGACTTAGGGTTCATAAGCAGATGTGGTCTGAAGATGTTCATGATGGCCGCCGTGGCGGCCATCTTGGATATCAGAACGGAATTGGTTTTGCAGTTTTGAATCTCGATGTTGCTCTGATGCCTCCCATCAAGTTTCTGCTTAATCCGACTTACGATTTGGGAGGAGGTTTTTTTTTTAAATTGTCAAGATGGCCCTCATGGCGGCCATGTCAGATATCGGAACGGAAAACCAATATTAACAGTTCTAAACCGCTAAGAGCCCCAAGGCCACCCTCCTAATTTGGGCTCAATCTGACTTATTGTTCGGGAGCAGATGCGGTATGCAGATTTTCAAAGTGGCCGCCGTGGCGACCGTCTTGGATATTGGAACAGAAAGATTATAGCAATTCTGAATCTCCATGTCACGCCGATGCCTCCCATCAAGTTTCGGCTGAATGCAACATACGGTTTTTGAGAAGGGTTTTAAGATGGCTGCTGTGGCGGCTATCTTGGATATATGAACGGAACGATTTTAGTAGTTCTGAATGTCCACATGTCTACCCAATGCCTCCCACCAAGTTTCAGAATCCGACTAACCGCTCGGGAGGAGATGTCTTCCAAACACTTTCAAGATGGACACCATGGCGGACATCTTGGATATCGCAACATAACGATTATAGCATATTTAAATTGCTATGTCGCCCAAAAGCCTCCAACCAAGTTTAGGCTCATTCGAGTTAGGGTTTATGAGCAGATGTGTTCTGAAGATTTTCATGATGGCCGCAATTTTGAATCTGAATGTTGCTCCGATGTCTCCAATCAAGTTTCTGCTCAACGATTTAAGCAATTATGAATCTTTTTGTCGCCTCGATGCCTCCCATCAAGTTTCTTCTCAATCCGACATGGTTTGGGAGGAGATGTAGTTTTGAAGAAGTTCAAGATGGCCTTCACTATGTCGCTCAAATGCCTCCCATCAAGTTTCGGCTCAGTCCGACTTACGGTTTGGGAAGAGATGTCGTTTGAAGAATTTAAAGATGGCTACCGCAGCTGCAATCTTAGACATCAGAGCGGAACGACTTTAGCAATTCTGAATCTCTATCTCATTCAGATGCCTCCAATTAAACTACTGCGGCCATCTCGCGAATCGGAATATAAAATATTTAGCAATTCTAAATCTTCGTGTTGCCCCAATGCCTCCCTCCAACTTTGGACTCAATCTGACAGAGTTCGGGAGCAGATGTGGTTTGAAGATTTTTAAGATGGCCACAGTGGCGGCCATCTTGGGTATCCGAACGAAACGATTTAAGCAATTATGAATCTTTTTGTCGCCTCGATGCCTCCCATCAAGTTTCTGCTCAATCCGACATGGTTTGGGAGGAGATGTAGTTTTGAAGAAGTTCGAGATTGCCTTCACTATGTCGCTCAAATGCCTCCCATCAAGTTTCGGCTCAGTCCGACTTACGGTTTGGGAAGAGATGTCGTTTGAAGAATTTAAAGATGGCTACCGCAGCTGCAATCTTAGACATCGGAGCGGAACGATTTTAGCAATTCTGAATCTCTATCTCATTCAGATGCCTCCAATCAAGTTTTGCCTCAATCCAATACGGTTTGGAAGGAGAATTCATTTGAAGAATTTAAAGATGGCCACCGTGGCAGATAACATGCATACATCGGAACGACAAATCTGAATCTCCATGTCGCCCGATGCTACTACCAACTTTCAGCTCAATCCGACTTCCCGACCAGAAAGAGATCTTGAAAATGTGACAAGTTAACGACGGACTAATGGACGGACGACGGACCACGGCATAAGCTGACATGGAGCAAAGACTAAAGATGAGCTAATAAGTTGAGACAATGATATCCAGTCCTGGGTATGACGTTAAACTGCATCCAGCTGTTACACTCAATATGAGTGTGGGAATGTGAGGCTGCCCTCTATCACAGTTGCCTCCCCTCCTTCAGGATTACGAGGCTGCCACAACCTGGGTAGCAGAGCTAAGCGGCAATTACTATAGACCGATGACTTGGTGTTTTAGCTATTGTGGTTTGGCGGATGATCCTTTTTTTATCAAAAAACAAACAAACAAAAAAAAAAAAACGGCAAAGCACACTGCCCGAGTGCAGGAACGGCGTGCATGCTCAGATGCCGTTAAGGAACTGAGTTGGGACGTCAGCTAGGACAGGCGATCCCGTGAAAACAATGTTCCAAAATCTTTATGGCGATCACAACAGTAGAACCTGAGTTAGGCGGTGCCAACAGACATCAAAGTTCTGTTGGTAACGTCTCCGGTTTGGCCTCCTGTCAGATGTGGGGGGCAGGGCAGGGCCATAGTGGCGAATCAAGCAAGCACCTGAGGAAATTCAGGGTGGGAACACTCAATGTAAACACTCTGTGAAGAAGAGTTTGTGGGGTAGTGGAAACATTATCCCGCAGGAATGTGAATGTCTGCTGTATTCAGGAGACCAGATACCGTGGTGGCAACTACCGCACAATCAAGGGCAAGGACACCAGGTACAAGCTCTACTGGTCCGGAAACGCCAAATGCACTGCTGGTGTAGGACTATTTGTGGCGGAAGAGTTGATAGAGAAAGTTTTTGAGGTGCAGAGAGTCTCCGACAGAATCATCTTAGTGAAGCTTATAGTTGGCCAGCATGTGGTTAGCTATCTATCTGTGTACGCCCCACAGAGTGGTCTAAGTGATGAGGTTAAGGACATGTTCTTTGATCAGCTGCGTGCTGTGACTGCCAGGATCACAGGATCCAAATTTCTAATCCCATGTGGAGATTGGAACGGCCATGTAGGCCGTGCAGGCACTGGATACAGGGAAGTGCATGGTGCTTGGGGTATAGCAGGCCGGAACCTGATGTTGAGGGCGAGAGAACCCTAGCCCTGGCATTCAACCTGCTTCCTTGGAACACGTTTCAAGAAACGTGACAGCCATCTCATCACGTACAAGTCGGGAAACATAGCCACGCAGATAGACTTCATCCTTTCCGTAGGACCATGGGCAAACGTGTCACAGATGTAAAAGTGATTCCTGGCGAGGAAGTAGTGCTGGAACATAAGCTTCTTGTATGTGATATGAGGATTGATGTGCCACTAAAATTCAAGCGCAAATTCACCCCTCGCCTTAAAGTTTGGAAGCTTAAAGACCCTCAGACGAGCAGTCATTTTCAGGAGGTCTTCAACTTGCATGTGAGGGCGTCTGCAGTTGAAGCTGATGCTGCCACTGAGGATATCTGGAACAACATCAAGACGCCTGCGCAAGACAACTGAGGAGGTGTGTGGTACAACTTGGCCCCACCGTTGGCGTCGTGAAACCTGGTGGTTGAATGAGCACGTGGAAAAGGCTATTGCTGCCAAGCGGAAAACTTTCAAGCCTTTGAAGACTGGTAAAGGTACTAGGGCATCATACGATGCAGCAAACCGCATCGCCAGACATGCTGTGCACCATGCTCGTCAAAAAGCCGACAAGAAGGTCTAGGAGAATATTGATCCGAAGTCTTCAGAAGTCTACCGCCTTGCTAACCAGTTTAGAAGAGAGGACGCTGATGTTGTTGGTAACAAACCGGTGAAGAATGATGCAGTGGAGATGTCAATGAGCAAAGACAAAGCAGAAGGCCTGGTTAGAGCACTACCAAAGGCTTCTCAATGTTGAGTTTGACTGGGACCCGGATCACCGGTCTGACGAACCACCAGTGGAAGGCCCGCCCATTCTAATCACAATCTATATGGTTAAGATGAAGGTGGGCAAAGCACCGGGCCCATCAGGCATAGTGGTGGAGATGATAGGAGCAGCTAGTGACACGGGCGCCTCAATGATCCGTGACCTCGCAGCTGCAATCTTTCGCGTATGACAAGGTACCCTCTGACTGGGAGCAGAGTTTCATTGTCTGTCTCTACAAGGGTAAGGGGATGAATTGGAAAGGGGAAACTACCGCGGTCTCAAACTGATAGAGCAGGTCATGAAAGTCCTGGAGAGGATTGTGGGCGGCCTTATAAGACAGTTGGTATCAATCGACGATTCCCAGTTTGGCTTCGTCCCAGGTAGAGGCACAACAGACGCAAACTTTGTAGTCAGGCAGCTGCAATAGAAGTATCTAGCTGCCAACAAGAGACTACATGGCTTTTGTAGACCTGAAGGCATTTGACCGTGTGCCTCAGAAGGTCACCTGATGGGCGCTGAGAAACCTGTGTGGAGGAGTGGATTGAGCGCCTGGTGCAGGGGAAGTATGCAAATGCGCGGAGCCGTGTCCGTGTTATTCAGGGGTACAGTGAAGAGTTTGAAGGGACAAAAAAATTTGGCAGAGTTGGCTCCCTTAAAGGTGTATCATGTCCCCTTGAAATAAATGCAGCTTGAGAACTGATTGTTCTATCAACATGTGAAAGTATAATATTCTTACGTGTTTGTTTGACATAATGAATCAATGCAGATAATAAGCCTGACATGGTCATCTCTCTTTATCTTTCCTTTAGGTTTTCTTTTTGATCTCACCCGTAAGTGAAGATTTGCTGAAAATTGGTATACACCGTCTCGTGGCGCCACAAAACGTCCTTCTTTAGCATTAAAAACCTCTCCTCTTTGGAATGATCCGCCACCAAAGGGCTGAAATGCGAACAAACAATATCAATTTCAAGTCACGTTAAATGGCCCCATATAATAAGTACGCGTGCATGACAGTCAGTTTGGTTTAACTCGTTAAGATATTCAATTTGGTTCAACTCCTCAGCTGATACAATTTGGTTTGACTCTTCAAAGCAGTCACTTTGGTTTGACTCGTTAAAATGAGAGTATCATTTGCTATAGAAAGAATATATACTGATCTTGTGATCAATGGTAACTTAACTTGAAATCATTAAATTATGTCAGTATATATACAAACAGAAAATATTAAATCAAACTTCGAACAGAATATCACTGGATATTTTGAATATCGTCCTTCCATCAGTTTGAATCCAAGTGGACCTATTTTGTTAACTTAAATATTTCCAGTCCATATTTTGTATATGGAATTTCCTACTGGAATTCAAAAAACAAATTATTTGTTGAAACTGCTCGGCATTTTCAGCAGTGTATGGCATTGAGCAAGTAGAAAGCCAAGGTCATTCTGTTGACTCACGTGGTCTGACTGATGCCTTCAATAGAAGCAAAGCGTTCAGCAGATGGTTTGATTGTGCAGGAAGCTAGAAGCCTTGGTACTTTATATGTGACAAGCAATACTTCCTTACTGCGTGGCTCATTATAGTACTTTCTAACCAGAGGAGCAATGGTCTTGTAGCTCACCTGAGACTATTTGGGTAAGGTAGCCGGCACAGTTTGGAAAGCCTTTGGTCTCTGTATGCTATAGTAACTGGTCCTTCTACTTTCAGATAAGAAGATTTTTAAAAGCCTTGCCTATTGAAAAAATCGACCTTACCATAAAAAAGTCAAGGTCACCCAGTGTCATCACTTTTTTCAAACTTTATTGGGCCCATGTCCCCAATGCTGCCTACCAAGCCCTAGGTCCTTTGGCCCTTTGCTTCTGGATTAGAAGATTTTTAAAGGGTTTTAGTCTAGAGTCGGGGAACAAACTTTTGTTCCACCTATCCATTAAGGCTCCATGTGACATTTGGCTTTGTTCACTCCACAAGATAAAGCTACATATCAAATATCAAAGGCATTGACCTTCTAGTTTCAGACAAGAAGATTAGTAAAGTTTTGCCTATAGGAGTTTCTGTAAAAACATTTGACCTTTCCATAAAAAAGGTCTAAATCAACGGAAAGTTCTAATATTTCCTAACTTTATTTGGCCTATTGTCCAGATGCTGCATACTAAGACCCAGGGCCGTTGGTCTTTTTGTTCAGGTGAAGTTGATTTTTAAAGGCTTTTTTCATATATGGTTGGTGGCCATCTTGGTCAAATGACACGGATGCGGCGAACAAACTTTCGTTTCCCTAACCGATTGAGGCGCCATATGAAATTTAGCTTTGACTGGCCCTGTGGTTTCTGTCAGGAGAAGACGTTTGAAGTGTTTTCAATATATGAGTCTATGAAAACAAGCGACCCCTGCGAAAGGGTCATTTTTTTCACCCCAGTGCTATAATCTGAATAATCTGGGTAGACATCCACAAGATAAAGCATTACATCAAATATCAAAGGCCTCGGCCTACTAGTTTCAGACAAAGTGATTTTTTATAGAAGGCTATGTAGAAACGTTTGACCTTTCAGTAAAAATGATCCTGTAGGTTATATCTTATTTTTTTTTCAAACTTTATTGGGCCCATATCCCAATGATGCAGATGATGGACGGACGGACGGCGGATCCTGCCTATACTACAATGAGCTTAAAGGCTCAGGTGAGCAAATAAACCGTATTTACCACACGTATTAGTACAAATATGGTAGTTAGGTACATTTGGACATTTTTATACAGTACAAAAGATGAATAGAAAGAACACAGCAAGTAAAATTGGGTTTAATAGCTGAAAAATCTATAAAATAGCAAACTAAAGTAACCTTTCGTACCCATATTTTCATTATATATGACCCGGCACACGAAAAGTCCTTACTACCTCTCCGAACAGCAAAGGCTCTTGCGAGACTGCTTGTGCGCAGCCTCGCCTGAGCCTTTGCCGGTCTTCTATGTGATAATTATACTTTTTTTCATGTGCTGACGCAAGTATTTGTGGAACATGTGTGTCTACATTATGTAAATTTGTTAAACCTAGTTCTGCTGAACCCGGATATACCCTGTCTTTGCAAACAGTGTAGATCCAGATCAGTTGGCTTCTGAAGAAGCCAACTGATCGGGATCTGCACTGTTTGTCATTATGCATATGAGTTTGTATCAACAACCTGGACCAAGTAAGCTGATTGGCAGAAACGTAGAAGTGGGCGTGGCATCTTTATTTATTCAATAGAACAAGGGTTAAGCTAATCGAATGGGATTCTTACCCACAACCACTAGATCAGCAGTCAACTGCTGAACCTACTGCAACTACTAGCGCTCCTAAATTCTGCACAGAAAATTGTGATAATGTGCTGGCTTGGCTGTGTCTAAAAAAATAATGTATGTGTTTCCGATGAGCCAGCGTACTACAAAACCTACAATAAGACCTGTGTGACTAGCAAAGACTTAGATCAGCCTGTACATTCACCCAGTGTGCAAGGGTTCTCGTTCATTTCTCTTTGAAAAGCTTGGAGGTTGTAGAAGGCACAGGCAATCAGCGAAGAGCGAATCAGCGAGGACTCTGATCAGACTGCGCGGATGCGCAGGCTGATCTGAGTCATCGCTGGTCGCACAAATCTTACTGTAAATATTGTTGTGCGCTGGCTCTATTATTTTTTTTTACATAAGAATGTACTAAAACGAAATATAATATGTACCTATGTCCTGTTATATAACTTATAAATTTGATTGAGTCTCTGGGGGAGAAAACGTACCTTCTGGCATATGCGCCCAATGAAGACTCGAATCAGCCTGCACTTCTGTGCAAAGAACCTTTAAATCCTTGGCTATCAAACATATGCACAGTACACTGATCAGACTGGGCGATGCGTAGGCTGATTTGAATCTTCGCTGGGCGCACGTGTCCTAAGATACTTTACCTGACGGCGCGGTTCAATTAATGATCCTCTGAAATCGTGTTAATTATATTATCATATTAACGGATTAGAAAAAAAATTGTTTCCGTAACAAGAGCGCTTCCATTAATAATTTTATTTACCAAGTACAGTGTCTCTAGTCACAGCAACCCGTCATTACTTCACAAGTCTATGTTTTGTATACCCCGGTATCAACTTACTTAACCAATACATTATATAAGTTACATACCGTTTGGGACACGTGCACCCAGCATTCGCGCAGTCGGCTTAGGCTTGAACTACCCAGTCAGCATTCTACGTAAATCTATATCGGGCCGTCATCGGCCCGTCAGGGTAGCTGACGGGCCGATGACGGCCCGATGTAGATTTACGTAGAATGCTAGCTGGGTAAGGGCGAGGGTTGTGGCCACGTTAAATCGATTTAAGCGCCACCCCCTCCCCCAAACACACACACACACACACACACACACACACACACACACACACACACACACACACAGAGTAATATTTTTACTGACTGTTCCAAGGCGGTGCTTCTGCTGTGGTTTACTATTTCTGTCATTGTCTTTGCAATGTAGGTCCTAGTGAAATTTTTATTTTAGATAGCCGTTTGGCCATTTTTGAGGAAGAAATTGTCGTTTTTCGCTTTCTGCTTGTAGTGTTTTGTTTGTGGTGCCGTTACTTTAAGTGCGTCCTTCTTTCCCTGTGGTGTCTTGGAATGGAAGGCGTTAGGTAATTGTATCGATTCCTGATAACTGCTTTCCTTTCTATTGACCAGATACTAACTAGGCGCAGTTAGGATGGCCAAGGATGCAAAGTTTCTTCATGCAAACAACGAAGTGTCTGATCAGACTGCCCGGATGTATATATCCGACGGTACGTTTCCTCACGTTGCGACTCCTATACGCACATTTTGGTAGAAAAATTCCTTGTCTAGAGAGCGATGACCAGGAAATATTGTGTACAAAAACGTGTGTCTAGTGTAATTTTACGCGTCATATTTTGCGGTGTAATGTTTGTTTCTGCTTATTAGGAGGTTTGTAATTATTTACGGACAGAAAACAAGTCATGAACTTCCGTGTTTATGTGTAAAAGTCAACAGTAACGGTCTGGTTAGATTACATAAGTCCTGAAGGGGCATTTAATTTCATGATGTTGGTATCACAAACTTCGAAATGCATTTTCTAAATTTTATCACCAGTATCACGAAATAATGTCAATATAGCAGTCAACAGAAGTGGGGAAGCTAGTGCATGGAAACCCTGAAGGGGCTTGTAATTTCATGACGTCGGTATAATAAACTTGGAAAGGCGTTTTTCGACGTTTTATCAACGATATCAGCCTTTTCATCATGTTCATGAACCTTTCGGTGCCAAATTTCAGACGACATTTGTCGTCTGCTTTTCTTTTTTAACAAACTATTGCTTGAAAAGAAGTTTATACGTAAACTTGAAATACTGAATGTCACACAGCGTAGATCCTGATGAGACGGCTCATATGAGCTGAGCCGTCTCATCTGGATCTACGCTATTTGCAAAAGCCTATTATTATCGCCTGTGGCAGTGAAAGAGTGACGTGGCGGTGAAAGGCTAAATTGCCTTCTACACTTTCAGAATAGCTTGCTATTTTTAAACATGCGATTCATTAGGTCTTGGATAAGAAATTGAATATTAAAAGATTTAATGTGTCCAAAATTGTACATTTCCTTCATTCGTCATTGCGCCATTAAATTCTGTGTAAACAAGTTCAAACAATTAAAGGCATATTGCCTGAGTTTTCTTTATTAGACGCAACATCAGAAAGTATGCCTTAGGACATGTCCAAAAGATGGCTGTTATTGGAGGTTCCGCTATATCTGCGCCGGCAGCGTAGTTCATTTGGACTTAGTGTCGGCCGGCTGTTATAGAAGTTATGGGTTAGAATCTCTACGGGTGCGGAAATCTTTTTATGTAGGACGCGCCCTTGCTTTGCTCATGTTATCGCCTAATCTTCGTCCAAAAATGACCCAAATACCGACCATGATACGATGAAAACGCATTAAAACAAGCGTACCTGCTGGAAAGTTTTTAACTCCATAAGAGTTTTTCTCCGTACCAAAACTTTCTGGTTCAATCTCATACTAAACCCGGCGGATATTCGTGGGATATGGATTACTGAGGTTACTGTCTCTTGTGGTAGAAGTGATGTAATATTGGCTGCCTACAATGAATAATATATGGTTATTGCACTAATATTGGTGAATATTGCACCGAGTTGGGATATCAAAGGAAGCTCGCTTCCTTTGATATCCCAACGCGGGACAATATTCGCTGATATCAGTACGACAACCCTTTCGTTATATAGCAATAAATAAATTCCAACGCGGGGCAATATTCGCCGATATCAGTACGACAACCCTTTTGTTATATAGCAATAAATAAATCCCAACGCGGGACAATATTCGCCGATATCAGTACGACAACCCTTTTGTTATATAGCAATAAATAAATTCCAACGTGAGGCAATATTCGCTAATGTGATAACCGTTTAATTATATAGCTCTGAATATATCCCAATACGGGGCAATATTCATCAATACCAGTGCAATAGCCAATTTCTTATATAGCTATAATTATATTGCGTCATGAATACATGTAATATTTATTAAATGTAATGGGAAGCCTTTACAACGGGCATTGCTTGAATTAGTTCGCTAATACCAATGTGTTAACTATTTTATTATATAGCTATAAATATATCCCAGCATGGGGCAATAATCATCAATACCAGTGCAATAGCCCATTTATTATGTAGCTATAAATATATTGCGTCATGAATACATATAATATTCATTAAATGGAATAAAAAGCCTTTACAACGGACACTGCTTGAATTAGTTAACATTCTAATGACTTATCTTAAAATAAACGTAAAAAAGATTGCCTTTGGGAACAAAGAACACACCACTGATCAGAAAATGGGAGTCTCGGTTTTATTGAGATTCTTCATAAGCAGTAATGAAGTTTGCAACACTGCTTACGCCCTCTAGCATATGCCCATTGGCGCCTCTATGTCGAGAAAATTAGGCAGCAGTACTGAGAAGCAAAAAGTAAAGACACGCCTACTCAAAGTAAAAGTTTACATTAATTATTTATATCTGGGTACCGTTTTCATCTGCTGCTCTACGAAATGAGACTTCAAAGCTTGGTTATTATACCTTCTTTCAACAGTCCATCCAACATGGCTGTAGTACCGTCCAAATGAATATTGATAGGTTAGATAGCCAATCCAAACTGTGCTATTTGATCTGCACATGTACAGTTCGCATTTGTCATATCATTGTTATCCCTTTCAACCATCAGTTTTTTTAAACTGGCTCTTCCGTCTCTTAATTTGGACAAGTCCATTGATACAATAAGGGCTTTCATTCTAAAATCAATAACAGAATGGCAAACAGCGTAGATTCCTGATGAGACGGCTCGTCACGAGCCGTCTCATCTGGATCTATACTGTTTGCACAGGTATCTGTTTTGGTCTGCAAGGCTGAAAGAGTTGGTACGGTATTGTGCTGGCTAACACATACGCTGACATTTACTGTGCTATTACATGGCATTAGAAAAAGTATGAGGGATATCCGAACACCTTTTTGCTAATTTCGTTTCTAACTGTGTATTATCTACAAGATAAAAAAAATATGGTATTTACCATTTCAGCAAAGAGTTCTTTCGCTCGTTTGTCTGCTGCTTCTGAAAAACAAATACAAAAAATTAAGAGATGACAACCTTACACACATTTAAGTAATGAATATCGCATAGGAATAGTTTGAACGAGATTCCAGACAGACCAGTGTCCTATATGTACATTGAACATAAATATCACGTAAGTAGTCGTCCAGCTGAAAGAAAACGACCACTAGATTCTAAGAAACTTTCAGATGAACAGCCCACAAGAAACAAACATTTCGGTAAAATTTTCCATGAAAATCGGACTTAGTTGTTTGATACATTAGTCTGCATTCAATAAACCAACACGTATACGGACACAGTCTAGCTCGCGAACTACGGCAAACTTTCCGTTCAGTTGCATTAGTTTTCGGCGAACAATAGCGAATATCCCCGGATTATATCTGAGCTGTCTTTTGGCGCAACCAAAATGGTGGCCTATGGGAATAAAAAATATCTATGCTTGTTTGTCACCAAAAATGTCGAAATGTTTACTATGCAAATATTATTTATTCGATCCCATATAAGATTATTAGATATTGATGTTCATTTAATTGATTTGATCTAACATGAACCCAATTTATTCGCTCAAACATCAACTTTCGTCAGAGCGAATAACGGGTACTGTTTAATTCGAGGGCACATGAGACTGCATTAAAATAACCGTTCATAAGATGCGAAATAGTTTGCGAAAAACGTTCGTGGACATTCTCAATATTTGAACACAGCCCTGATTTTTTTCAAACGTATCAAAATGACACCTTTTACCTGGTAGAATGAAGACTCCCGTTTTGAAGTTTCGATCATCGACTAAGAATTTATAAAATTCTAACGAAGCAAAGTCCTCTCTCTCTCTCTCTCTCTCTCTCTCTCTATATATATATATATATATATATATATATATATATATATATATATGTGTCCTTGCACAATGTAAGTGGTTGTCATGAAACTGACACTAAAATGTTGTATTATGCGGTTATTTTGTCTGTTTTAATTGAGATTACAAAATAACAGAGCCACGAAACGAGAAGGTCGCATAATATGGTCATGAAGTATTGTCGTGTGGAGGCTCTGATACAAAATATTATACTCATGACGGAAGTCCGTTGTTCTATCGTCCCGCTATTCCACCGCCCTTTTGTGTGTGCGGTATGTATCCTTCTTTACTATATGATATGTTTAAAAACCATGGAATCATATACTAGCTAACATGCCTTTGATAGGTGGTTTATGTGCCCTGCATGATGCTGAGTCTTACGGATATCTTTTATGAAATTAACATTTGATTTTGTTCCAAACATTCAACATGTACTTAAGTTTTTTTTGTTCGTAAATTTATTTCATTACGAATACAAATATACTGAAAATTTAACAACCAAAAACAAGGAAAATTTTCAGATAAAAAATCAAGATATAATTCATGTATTTTCTCAAAACATAGATTGTGGGTACTCGTTAGAACCGCCTCGGTGAGGCGGTTCTAATGAGTGCACACAATCTATGTTTTATAGCAAAATAAGAAAATTAATGTACATCCCTGTAAATCCCAGTTTTACTATATAAAAGTGGGGTTTAAGGGGTCAAAATTATATAGGCGTGTTTTCGTGATGGCATATTAGTACCTTTCTTTTGTTACAATGTTGTTCCATTTTAATGCATATATTTGTATGTATTTGATAGTAGTATGTTACGTGTTCAGAGGATCACAATGTAGATAGCTTTTGAAGCTAACTGTGCATCCTTTTTAAATACTGTATAAATAAAATAAATAAATAAACATCGAATCAGGGAAACACGAAAAAATAAACCATATATTTTCGGGAACATTATACTCGCAGATGGAACTTTAATAATATTTTTTATTATTTCAGCTTCGATAGGCAAGTTTTATTTAGTTTATCTTATTGTAGAAAGTAACTTTTCTTAGAACAAAAACTGATCTGCGAAGACTGCAAAAAAATAGTTTGTTTTTTTTTTTCAACCCAAGGGAAGTAACCTGGTGTATAGTTTCACTTTAACAAGACATGTATTATATTTCCTGGATCAAAGCTCAACAGGTTGTTACCATAAATTAGTTCTACAAGCATAATCTTTGAAACAAAATATTGTATACTAGAAAGCGTAACAAAAGCTGTACCTTTCTTCAGTCTAATTATAACACTTTTCTAACTCATTCCGTAAAAATGTATATCTGTTCTTCTGTTCGTAGCCTGCAGAGCTGATGGTGTTAATTTCATTCACAAGAAAAGAACCACATCTGCTGCTACGTTCTCGGCGCTACGCTCTAAGACTTCTGTTTAACAGGAATTCAACACAGGTATTCCGCTAAATGAGGCGTTACGCTTACATAAGGGCCAGAGAATAGCAACAATGTACTTTATGGTAAAAGCCGGACCAGCTGCGCATGCGCTTTTTTTCATACCCTGCATGCGTGTCCTTCCGCGAAAGGACTATTTCACATGCGGAACAGCGAAGGTCCAGACCATCCTGCGCTTTGCGAAGGCTGGTTTTTGGCTTCGCTCTTCACATAATCCCTTGGGTACCACCTGCTGGCTCCCAGATCGTAAACAAAAGCATTCCGCTATGTTGTGAAATTCGACAGGTATTTGATGTTTTGAAACAAAACGAAATACCGGAAACCAACCTGTTCCAGTCGGTATGAAAATGGCATATGTTAAATCGCGCACCGCTTTGCTAACTAGTGCGAATGTGAAACCTACACCCCGGAAAAGAGTGTCAAAACAAAATTTGAGGTATAGTGTTAAGAATGCAAACACAGACGTAAGTTCCATGTTTGTAGCAAAGCCGCTGCATGCATCGGAAATGCTATTTATTTATTTTGCAGATTTCCAGGCGTTACTGAATATTTGTTAATTTGTTAATTTGATATAATGTCTTTTCAATTATTACAATGTGCATTATTGATTCTAAACACAGTCGCAAAATTGTAGTTTTAGCTTGAGAGAAGCAGCTTTCTAGTTTGGGTCCGAGGGTGTGGTCCGAGACTCAAATGGCAAATTGTTTGTTGCCGTTCGTTTTTCGTTCGTACATCGGTTATTGTAAATGCGTCGTTTTGTTTTGTCATTTTTTTTTTTTTTTTTTTTTTTGTTCCTTATCTTTTACTTCTTTTCGGGGGATCAGGAAGACTCTGCTCGTGGAAGACTGGAACGACTGGTTCCAGTCTCCAGTGACTATATATTTTTCTTATAATCCTGTCTGATAATCCACTAAAATAAAACCAAAATAACAGCATGACTATAAAGGCTGGTCACTAGTGACTAGCCCTCACAGTCATGATATCATTTTTGTTTTATTTTAGAGGACTGTAAGAAAAAATATTTAGTCACTGGAGACTGGAGCCTGTTTATGCTCGTGACTGTGGCCTTTCCAGGATGACTTTATTTATATTTTGATGTATTAGTCTCTGAAAGACTCTTTTTCACATAGCGCGGGCCATTTATTACGGAACAAAATGTTGTCGCCAATAAAATAATCATAATAGGTGTGAAATAATAAGTAAATAATTAAGAAACAATAAGCACTGGTACAGGTACATTAGTGTTTTAATTACTCATTAGCTGCGGTTGAAAACTAGGGGAATGAATACAGCTTAACCCTGAATTTCTGGAATGGAATTCTCCATTGTCGAATGCTGGAAAAAGGAATGTCAGTCAGAATTTAGAGACTGGCAATCAGTGTAGATCCTGAAGAGATGGCTCGTAAAAGGCATGTCATCTGGATCTACACTGTTTTGAAAGGTATCTGTTTCGGCTGACGGAGTTTAAAGGGCCAAGGAACTTCAAGGCGACTCTGTCAAACTTGTTCTGCCTTCCTTCCGAAAAGTGGTCTGTACTAAAAGGAAATAAAAGTACTGACAGCACTGGTAGGTCGATTGTCTCTGAGTGTAAACTGGGAAAATGACCTTGACGGATCTTAAGACTGTGTCACTTAAGCCTTAACTCCCTGTTAGTTAAGCAAACAGGGCAGACCCTGATCAGATACCACGTTCTGCGGCGTCTGATCTGGGTCTGCACTGTCTACCAATGTCAGTTCCTCCTCTTTACACTGCACTCTGACGTGATTGGAATTTCTTCGACCTTCTGTGGTGAGTGGAATGAAATAAAAACAAATTTAGCTTTAAAGGGAATTGATACGAAAAGAATATTGAAATTATACCTTTTGTCTGCTAAACGTTATTTCTTTGAACTCTGTAAGCGAATCAGCGCCGAGACAGTAAATTAACTAATCCTAGGAAAACGTTTGCCCAATTCGTACAAACCGTTCGAGACAATTCGAATGCAGCTTCAAACCCTGTTTTGTGTGGGAGAAAAAGATAAAAGAATGAAACTTTGTCTGTTTGTGAGCGGATGACTCAAGCGGAATAAAGATTTTGCAGATGGGATCATTGTTATTATTATGGCACCAGGTGAACGTCCTAATAATTTCTGAACTGCGCGAGTCCATCTTCTTAGCTATAGCTACATTAACCCATTGCAGTCAGGAGACCCTCAAACGGGTAATTGGCAAACAGTGCAGACCCAGATCAGACCATTCAGAAATCACGCCTAATTAAATATATTGAGATTTTACAACCAAAAAAAGGAAAATTTTCAGATAAAGGCGGTTCTAACGAGTACCCACAATCTATGGTTTTAGTAAATTAAGATGTTTTTAGCAAATTAAGAAAAATAATGTATACCCCTGTAAACCCCAGTTTTACTTCATTAAAGAGGAGTTTAAGGAGGTCAAAATTATGTAGGCGTGTTTTCATGACGTGTCGCACAACACGGCGTCTGATCAGGGTCTCCACTGTTTGCAAATAGATTAGCCATTTTTTTCTCTAGGAATATCTAAATCGCATAGCCCGACATACCTAAAATTGAAATTAGACTATTCTAATATATAGTGTGGATGAGTTTATTCAGTCTAAAATGGGTTAAGTGATTATTATTATTATTATTATTATTATTATTATATTTTTTTTTCATAAAATGAAAGCACTCCTATTTAGCGTTGTGTTTAAAACATCGGAAACTGTTTAGAAAATACTTTGTATATTAAAATGCCCACAGAAAATGGTTCGGAGTCAAAGTTGCACGAGAGGTTCCGAAGTTGAAAGTCTAAAACTTGTAACCAATTTAAGACTGTATAAACTCTCCCATACTATATAGTGGAATAGTCCATTTTCGATTTATGATATAGATATTCCTAAAGAAAAATGGTTGAATTATTTGTAAACTGTGGAAACCCTGATCAGACGCCGCGTTCTGTGGCGTCTGATCTGTGTCTGCACTCTTTGCCAGTTACCCGTCTAGGAGTCTCCAGTCTTCAATGGGTCTCTTTTTTTTTTCGCAGAAAATAAGAATGGACATTTCATTCAAATCCTTAGGGAATTTCAATGAGCCCCATTTTAAATAAAAACGTGGTAACGCCATTATCGTGTCGCGGGACGAAAATTTGCCCATCAGCAAGCCCAAATCAGATCTCCACATAACCAATGCACACGCCAAGTTTGGTAAAAATTCATTGATATTTACTCAAGTTATCGTCCGGAAACGAAAATACGGACTGATGGATGGACGTCCAGACGTACGACAGACGGACGGACGGACAGACCACCAACGTGATACCATAATACCCAGCCGGGTATATAACAAGAATAAAAAAGAAACATCACTATTTTTCATCCAATGATTTTCACTACAAGAAACTAAAGATTAAATGTATATGTCGTATTTATCGTAAATATTCGGACGGACAGGCTAGCTCAAAATGTGTAGACCCAGATCAGACACCATAAATTGAGCAGTTTATACCCTGATTGCCACTCATCCCGCATTTTAGACACATAATCGGGTATTAAAAATAGCTTAGTAATATTAAAAGTCTGGGCCCAGTTGTTCAAAGCTAACGATGTCGTTAGTTAACGATACGTTAAAATTTATATTGAGTGATACGCAAATATGCTGAAATTTTTTGCTGAAAAAAATGTGAGTAGCTTTTGCACTGCAAAAGCTACTCACATTTTTTCAGCAAAAAATATCAGAATATTGTATATTGAATCTGCTAAAACACTTAACGAAATGACCCTTAACGAGCTCGTTAAGCTAACGATGCTTTGAACAACTGGGCCCTGGTAAAAACGGTTTAGGTCCTAATACTTAGGATATGTGCGGTAAGACGTAATGCCGGGAATATACAACGTAAGTGCCGGTAGTTGTTATTACAACGAATGTACATCTAATTGGCAGAGGTTAAAACAATTATTATTATCAGTTGCTGAGTGTAGTTCTGGCACGCACGGCAATCAAATAGGTATAAATATTACACATTTTTATTGGATAAAGATAAATGTTATAAAAGTAAGACTTCCAGTCCTTAGTCGGTGAAAGGATTATGCATGTTTACAATAATGAAAACAGATGTCATTCATTTTTTTAATTAATTCACTTCTTGCATTTTGGACAATAAGTCCTGTCACTTGACAATTTGGAAAATAAGTCCTGTTACTTGACAATTTGGAGACTAAGTCCTGTCAGTTGACAATTTGGAAACTAAGTCCTGTCACTTAACAAGTTGGAAAATAAGTTCTACCACTTGACAATTTGGAAACTACGTCCTGCCACTTAACAATTTGGAAACTAAGTCCCGTCACTTGACAGTTGGCAAACTAAATCCTGTCACCTGACAGTTTGGAAAATAAGTCCTGTCACTTCACAACTGGCAAACTAAGTCCTGTCCCTTGACAAGCTGGAAATCAAGTCCTGTCAGTTGACAATTTGGAAACCAAGTCCTGTAACTTGATAAGATGGAATTCAAATCCTGTCACTTAACAATCTGGAAATCAAGTACTGTCACTTGATCAAGTCCTGTAATTTGACAACTCACAAGTTGGACTTCAAGTCCTGTCACTTGACAATTTCGAAATCAAGTCCAGTCACTTGATAATTTGGAAATGAAGTCCTGTCACTTGACAATTTGGAGATCAAGTCCTGTCACTTGACAATTTGCTAATCAAGTCCTGTCACTTGTCAGTCTGGAAAATAACTCCTGTCACTTGACAATTTGGAAAAGAAATGCTTTTAAGGGGAATGGATATACTTTCGGGGGAGACAAAACTATCAAAATGGTTTCCTCTCCCATCTGAAAAAGGATCTACTCCAAAAATAAAGAATTTGCTCCCAGAGGAAATGATGGTTTCTTTATGGAGAAGACCACTTTGCACGTAAGCAAACAGTATGTCACAAAAATTGTTTCAATCATGTGCATTGTAAACAATGGCGTACAAATTTCTAAGTGTATCCGCTCATACCGTAAGAAAACAAACCCTTGGAATCTTAAAATAGATGCATACGGGATTTGGGAAGACATCTATAAATATTCGCTACACATCCCGAACACACACACACACAGCCACACACATTCAGGGAGAGAGAGAGAGAGAGAGAGAGAGAGAGAGAGAGAGAGAAAGACGCATATCAGAGAGAGGGATAAGCAGACACACAGACTAAGAGAGAGAGAGAGAGAGAGAAAAAAAAGAAAGAGATGCATACCAGAGAGAGGGATAAGCAGACACACAGACTAAGAGAGAGAGAGAGAGAGAGAGAGACAGAGACAGAGACAGAGACAGAGAAAGAGACAAGCTCTCAATATTTTCAAAGCACAAACCCACTGCACTAATAATGGGCGTTTAGAAAACGTCCAGTAAATTCACCCTGCAGGAAGATTTATCCTAAGGTATGCTAAAATGCTGCAAATAAAACTTTATACATATACCTATAATCAGTTCTTTCAGCTCTGCCATCATCTCCTCCTTTGACACCGCTGCACCTGGTGGTCCAGCTGGGCCCGGTGGTCCCTCCGGCCCGGGCGGACCTGGTGGCCCATGCTAAAATATTTACAACAGCACTTACTGCATTCATCTTTACTACATACAGTCGAACTTCAGTTGCTCGAACATCTTTGGATCATGGAAATTTATTTTAGACATGGATAGTTCGAACCACTATGAGTTCATCAGAGCGTCAGAACAGGGGGCAAAGGGGGATATTTAGGCATAACGAAAACATGCCTATTCAAATATATTGAAAATTTCACCACCAAAAAAATGAAAGTTTTCAGATAAAAAATTCTGATAATTTTCATATTTCTGCTCAAAACATAGATTGTAGGCACTCGTTAGAACCGCCTCGCCGAGGCGGTTCTAACGAGTACCCACAATCTATGTTTTGAGCAGAAATAAGAAAAATAATGTATATCCCTGGGTTTTACTATACAAAAGTGGGGTTTAAGGGGGTCAATATTATATAGGTATGTTTTCGTGATGGATGCCTTTTTCGGTCTTCTATAAAATAATAGTCTAATTAGTGTACTCATTAAAATAGCATCGATGAGACGATTCTAATGTGTATAAGAATATTTTCAAAAATATCCCAAAAACAAACAGTAAAATAAAAGTAAAAAAGGATTGCTTTTGGAAACAAAGAACGCAAAAAGTCACGAAAATCGGAGACTCGGTTTGATTGAGTTAAACCTCGATGACTCGAACACCGATTGCACGTTTACCTTGGATTAGTCGAACTCGTTTTTGAGTCCCTTCTGATTGTTTTCGATAGCTCAAGAAACAAATACAGTCGAACTTCAATGGCTCGAACATCTTTGGGACCATGGAAATTCGTTCGAGACATGGGTAGTTCGAGCCACTGAGGGTTAATCATGGCACCAGTTCAGGAAGCAAATAGCGATAATTTAGGGAAATCTTTTTTCTACACAATGATTGTATGTTGAGTGTACTCATAAGAATTGCCTCGATGATGCGATCCTAATGAATACACACAACATACAGTTCCATGATAAAATCGAAAAAAATCCCTAAATATTTGTTTTCTTGAGCTATTGGAAGGATTTTGTAAGGACTGAAAAAAAAAAGAGTTCGAATCATCCACGGTAAACGAGCCATCCGATTCGAGCCATTGAGGTTATACTGTATATAGGAAAATTATCTTATTCTATTATGAAAAAAGATGTTGTGTGCACTCATTAGAATCGCCTCAACGAGGCGATCCTAATGAATACATCAACATACCATTATTGTATAGAAGATCAAAAGACTTCCTACATTACCACCATTTGCTTCCTGACCTGATGAACACTCGGTGGCTCGAACTACTCATGTCTCAAATGAATTTCCATGGTCCCGAAGATGTTCGAGCCATTGAAGTTTTTCTTTATATCTTTTTCTTGATAATTTCTAAGGACTCAAAAAGGACTTCGAATCAGTCACGAGCCATCGGTGTCATTGGAAGCTTACTATATTTCATATGACTATATTGGGACAAAACTGAACCTAAGTAAATAAATTATAACGAATACATTCATTCCAGTGAGTACATTGAGTAATAAATTACTGCATCTTTCTTAACCCTTTCACCCTTAAGTTTCTGGTGAGGACTCTTCCAACTTTGGGTTGGAACCTGTCCATTGTTGCAAATAGAGATGTCCGTTAAAAATCAAAAACAGAGTAGCAAACAGTGTAGATCCTGATGAGACGGTTCGTTTCGAGCCGTCTCATCTGGATGTATACTGTTTGCAAAGGTGTGGTTTTGGTTTACAGGGCTGTAAAGGCTGACGAACAGCGACGACAATATTGTGCAAGCATGGCCCATAAATAGTATACTCTTGTTTTTCAGTCATAATAGAATTATGACTGGAATTATTCCGTTATCCCTTCAATGGAATTGCTACACGTTTAGGGAAGCCAATTCTGTTAAAATTATTGTTTCCTCCTCTGAAAAGCTGTCCACTCTAAAAGGAAAGAATTTGCTCCTCCCAATGGCAGCACTTTCTTTTTTCTTTTATGTAAAGTAGGACCCTTTTTAGCAGAAGTTTGGTATGCAGGAAGGCCCACAGGACGTCACAGTTGTTATCTCGGTTGTTTGAGAAGGCAGAAAATGTAACAAATGTATCTACACCGCTTAAAAAAGGGCGAAGCAGCTTGTACTATTCGTACATATACACTTAGTACAAAATTCTTTCAACGTAACCACCAGTCATGGATAAATGCAATATTGGCAAGTTATAAATAATTTAAAAAGTCGACCGATTGAAAGGTTGACTTGCGAAGAATGTCCTATTATCACCTTGTGAGCCCGCCTGTGCGTTCGTTCGTCTGTCTGTGGTCATAGCGCTTAAACCGTAAGGAATATTTTAATGAATTTGCATACTGATAGATACAACACAATCTAGCCAATACGCTCGCCAAATGCCATTTTTCTTTCACCAAGGCAACGCCGACGCAAACAATATGAAAATATGGAAATCACCGCAAGTCTTCAACCATATGGAATTTTTGATATAATTTTGTATACAAATCAATGTTGATAAGATCCAGACAAAGGAATCGCCAAATGGCACTTTCCATTGACCGAGGCAATACCGAGGCCAAAATGTAACTGTTAGTGAAAATATTCATAACTCTTGAAACCTTACGAATACTTTGATATTTTTTTTCGCACACAAATTGATACCGACAAGATCTTGCCAATGGGCTTGCAAAATGCCAGTTTCCACTGAACGAGACAACGCCGAGGCCAAAATATGGAAATAGCCATAGATCTTAACAATATGGAATAATTTGATAAAATGTGTACACACATTAATATTGACAAGAGCTAGCCAAAAGAATCGCCGAAGGTCCGAGGCAGCGTAGAGGCACAGGCAAGAATGAGGCGGGTCGTGCACTTTACAATTTGTGTAAGTGCTCAATCAGACTTCGTACCCTATGCCGTCTGATCAGGTTTAAAGTGTTGTTTTTTATGATTATTATTTAGGTCCATTTTATTGGACGCTTAGCATTAACAGGTTACTATTCATAACACTAAAATAGCTGCTAACGAATGAAGATTGACAAACATAATAATGCTTACCAAAGTTTTATTTCTTTTATTCTTTTGTCTCTTTTTCTTTCTTTTATTTGTCTGTCTTTCTGACGTTCTACCATCTGAGTACCGCACGAACGTTAACCAACTTCCTTTTGGGTCTATGTGTTTCCGTCTAAAGTCGTCAATTTCCTGAATGAACAGAATCATATACGTGTATCAGAGATATGATCGTGTCTAACTTTCAGTTTCAATAACGAACTACTTATGGTGTAATATGGACCGCGTCAAGCGACAAAATGCCTTCGAATATGCGCAAAATCGGACTCGGATCACCCTACGCATGCGCAAGGTATCATTCGGGTCTTTGGTCTCCATTCCTATATTCTGTAGTATCCAATGATGCCGTTAGCAGGCAGCGAAGGCCCTGATCAGACTGCGCGGATGTTGGCCTTCGCTGTCCGAATATGCCCGAAGACACACTTTCTGTATGGCGCAATCCGTATAATCTTTCAGGTATTGCATAAAAATGGAAAGAAAAAAGGCTAGCAATTATCCTCCTTCCTCAAAGCCGTTTGTTTTTCTGACGCATTATTCCAAAAGACGTACGTTTGCAAAAATTAATGTAGTTTTCGACGCATATTTCAAAAACCTGAGTTTGCATAAAAATGGCCTTCAAGTTAAAGTGGTGTAACCCCATTTGGGCTTCAGTTTGAATCAATGAAAGACAATTTGGCCTTCAAGCTGATATAATGCAAGACAATTTGTTCATTCTGTCTGCTGTTCAACAATCATATTGAATATCTTATTAGGGGGCCGTTTGCCAAACCGCCACCAGATTTAACAAACCACATTTCGACAATCCGCTTTCCTGTTACTGCCAGCCTAATAACTACCTAACAAATAGATCCCTGCTAACGCTGATAACACAAAATTTTGCTTACAAACATATCTATATATGCTTTGATGCTTATGAATAACGAATAAATATACAAAACCAAAGAAAACTACAAACTTGTGTAGAAATTGGACTTTAATCGTATTTAGTACAATATCGGCGGACGAATATGTTTAATCTAGTAAACGAGCCCAATTTACAGCTTTGGGTAAAAAGTTTGACCCGATACGCAGTCCTGCTAAACACGAAAAAAACATTTTTTACAGAAAAGGACCCATTATACCAAGTCACCAAATTTGCAAATCTTTAAAAAAAAAAAAAAAGAAGTTAGTGGCACATATCTAGCTTTCTGCTCTCAGATTACATTCTACCAAATAGATTTGAATACATTTTACGCGTGTGTGTGTGTGCTTTGTTTCTTTTTCTTTATTTTATTTCTTTTTGAGAGAGAAGGACAGTCCAAAGATAGGACGTATTTGTAAACTATGATTTTTTTTATGCTGATTCAAATACCAGTTATACGAGGGCCAGTCTAGACCCAGCCATACGCTTGACTTGGAGCCAATAGCATTCGGGTACGGCCTTATGCACGTACGTGTGTATGTGTGTTTTAAGCCAAATTTAGCAATGTGCGCGGTCCTCTTGGAGACTGCGTCTATGTTACCATTGAAAGTAAAGAAGTTAAATTTGACGACTTAACTACATTAAACATATTGGCTATGTAGTACACACGCCCCAGCATCAGGCCCCAGGTTGTGAATGAAGGTGGAAAACTATTATATCCTCATAACCCTAAGTACTGGTACAAACAGGTCTGTGCTAATGGTGTAGACTCGGATTGGACGCCACAAAGCGCCGCACCAGCAGACAGTTCAGTATTTAGGACAAATGTGATAAGGTTAAGAATTTAAGATGCCTCAATATTTAAGTTTAAACATAGCTACAGATAAGAGGGGGTATCCACATAATATTTTTCTTATTTCTCCACGAAAATATATGTTGTGGGTACACAATAGAAGCGCCTCGGCGAGGCGCTTCTAATGAGTACCCACAACATATGTTTTCGTGGAGAAATAAGAAAGACATCAACATTTTTCAGATGAAAAAAACGCCTTATCTGTTGCTATGAGTTTAACACTGTTGTTAAACGTGATAGCGCAAGAGGCAGGGGCATTTGTGTTCTTTTGATATATTTTATCTTTCGTACTTTTATATGATTTGTCTTTTGTAATAACTTATTGTGAAACTTGATATTAATATTATATAGTCCAGAAAATTGACAGCCCAACAGATCTTGATAAAATTATTGAAATACAGATAGCCCTTAATAATGTTACAAAATAATATTTAGCTTTTTTGTTGTTAGGTCCTATAACTTTATATTGGGACTAATTACAGACTGCCCTTGTCTTTTGAATTATTTTAACCCGGATACGACCTTACATAATTTATGTGCAACCTTTAACATGGCGCAAACGTCTACAGAGAACTGAACGCAAATGGCCATGGTCTGTTTTTGTGCCATTAAGTGCTACAATACAATGCAATGCGTTTCTGTAGGCGAACAGAAAAGAACATGATTAGACTGTCCAGACACACAGTATTGCCGTGACCTTTGCTGTCCAAATACGTCTTATTGAATTTGAACGTTTGTCAGGACGCATATATTATCACAGTTCCACGGGCTTGATCGACGATTAACAAATATTTCAACTTTCTTTCAAAAACTAAAAATGAACTCAAATGATCAGCCCCTCCCTTTATTGTTTATGTAGATATTTTTGAATAGGTAACAATAAAATTGTTTAGTATTTGCGACACTTACTCTAGTGTTCATTCTATTGAATATATATTTTTATCTGATATTCTATGAATTACTATATCAAGGTATGACAGTCAGTTATTTATTAGCTAGGACAAGACAATTAATTATCCCTTATACACTGTATAATATCGTCACCCGAAGTAGCGGAACAGACAGCTCTATGCAAACAGTGTGGACCAAGATCAGACACCGCAGGATGCGGCGTCTGATAAGGGTCTACGCTGTTTGCACACATCCAGCAGTTTTTAAACACATCAACAAGTAGTAAGATGGACCAGCTAAATTTTGTAGGATAACTATGGTGAGGGCCGAGGATCTCCTAATATTTAAGCAAATGCGGATTAGTCTGGTGCCAGCGCACAATTTCTTTCCTGTGACAAACACATTGAATCAGCTCGGCTGAAACTGATGACCCAAATTGACTGCAGACCAATCTGACAGTTTGCCTCAGGAGGCACACAACGTTGAAAAAGCGTCGATTCAACGTTGATTCAACGTGTTGACGTTGAATCGATGTTGTTTCAACGTCAACGTTAAATACCTGCTGGGTGCTATTCTAGCACATCAATTGATTGTTGAACATGCAAATTTAGTTAACTTTTGATTGTGACAGGGACTATACTGAAAATATAGAATATGTTGAGTAGGCACATCGTTCAAGAGGTCCATGGGCCATACGCTCACCAGAGCTCAAGTGTTGACTACGAAAACACCAATTAAGATTGAAAATGGACCACTGAGTATCCTATAAGATCCCTCGGAACCTTTCAGAGCCCTAAATGCTGCATGCCAAGTTTCAAGGTCATTAGCCTTTCAACTGATCGGAAATCAAGAATTTCAAATCCTTTTGACCATATATGGACATGACAGCCGGCTCGGTCATTCGACCCAGATCCCATGAACAAACTTTGATTTCCCAACCCACACTGAGGCTCTATATGCACTTTGGTTTCAGTTAGCCCAGCGGTTTCAGAAATTTTAAGACTACTGAAACTAAGGGACCAATGATCAAGGTCTGTAAATGACCTTGACCTTGACCTTTGGTATGTATAAACATCCATTTAGCTGATTTCATAAATCGACGTACATAAGCTACAACTGCTTCAGAATAAAATCCAGTGTTTTGCTTTTTTCTCTTACAAAAGCCCCTGTGGCCCAATCTGACTTTGACTTAAAATAGTCAGCTAACGTCATTATCTGGACAAATTTAGCAAGGTTTGAGTTTATAATACTGCATACCAAGTTTCAAGGTCATCGATATTTCAGTTATGAGAAGAATGTCCAAGGGTTTTAACCATATATGGACATGGCGACCATTTTGGTCACATGACCCAGATCACACCCATAAACTTTCGTTCCCTCATCCCATAGAGGCGCCACGTGTAATCCATGGCAGCCATTTTTGTAATGTAACACAGATCCAACGCATAAACGTTCGTTCTTCTATTCCATAGAGGAGCCACATGTAATTTGGTTTCAATCAGCCCAACAGTTTTAGAGGAGAAGTAATTAAAATACTGAACATGCGGCATCTAGGACAAAAGTCAGTATATGACCTTGAACTTTGATATTTATAAAGGTTAAATTAGCTGACTGTATAAATAAATTTTGATGTCACAGGTTACTATAGAATCAGAAAAATATCCACTGTTTCATCTTTTTCCCACAAAACCAAAGTAACGAATTTGACCTTCGGTAAAAATGGACAATGTCTACCAAGGGCTATCATTTGAACAAACTTGATAGGGCCGGAGCCACCAATGCTGCAAACAACAATTTTCAAATGTTTTTACCTTTTATGGGCGTGGCCGCCATCTTGGTAATGTAACCTAGACCTTACGAACAAACTTTTGTTCCCCTACCCCACGGAGGCACCACGTCTGTTTTCTATAAGCTCACCTGGAGCCCTCGACTCTGTTGAGCTAAAAATGATAATTATCGTTCTTTGTTTGTTTAAGTAAACGACCTTGTCAACAGAGTTTCAGTCATGGAGAGATGTTGCCTCAGAATCTTTTATACCCACGCACTCAAGCCCTTGCAGATTTATCGCAAAAAGAAAACACACACACACACACACACACACACACACACACACACACACACACACACACACACACACACACACACACACACACACACACACACACACAAATAAGCAGCCCATTTTTGTTCGAACGCCCAGATCGGCAAACGCCCAAATGTCTCTGTTGAAATCTAGAATAGATTGATTGATTGCTTGTGTTGGGGTTTAACGACACGTCAACCTTGTGTGTCATTTTGTGTCGTCTTCCAGAGAAAGGGAGAAAAGAAACAAAATATATAGTAGAAGAGATGAAAGAGAGGAACAAGGAAGAAAGAGGAACAGGAACGAAAGTGAAGAAACAGAAGAAATAAAAACATTCCCCGTTTACCCTTATCTGCCACAAGGATAGCAGGCCTTGCCCAACTGTAAGCCAATATCAGTTGGGCGCCCCGGTGACGTAAGCTACAAGACTGACTTGTATAACACTGTTGCCGTCCTAGGTTTCGAGATGCATGCCTCTCCCTACTACACCTGTTTTTGTAGGTGAAACCTGGAGTCTTTAAAGAGTCGCGTCGCGAGAAAAAGACATCGAGATCTGGGCCCAGTTGTTCAAAGCTAACGACATCGTTAGTTAACGATTCGTTAAAATTTACATTGAGTGATACGCAAATTTGCTGAAATGTTTTGCTGAAAAAATGTGAGTGCAAAAGCTACTCACATTTTTTCAGCAAAAAATATCAGACTATTGTGTATTGAATCTGCTAAAACAGTTAACGAAATGACCCTTAACGAGCTCGTTAATCTAACGACGCTTTGAACAACTGGGCCCTGAAGTTTAGCCGTTCGCATATGCTATAACGGCACTTTTCCTATGGCGCGGCTCTAATGATGACTAGGTTTATACGGGCCAGGAAGTTTATTGGGGTACATCTGAAGACTTTATTGAAGTATAACACTGGGTACTGACAGCGAAAGAATGTCAAGAGCAGTAAGTGCGTCCATAGTCACATATTGTACTGTCTGGTCTTGAGAAAAACGACCTTACGGCACACGACAACTGAGCATTGTTGTCGAGTTTCTCAGTTGAATGACTGGCAAACAGCGTAAACACTGTACAGACCCTGCGTTCTGCAACATCTAATCTGAGTCTACATTATTTGCACAGGCCTGCCTCTTCGAACACTTTGGGAAAATACCGTACCTCAAATATTTCTAGTCAGGTTCGCATAATTTCATCTGACTCTTTTCTATTCGCATTAACTTTACGGCCTGTTTTTTTTTTTTTTTTTTTGCATGTTACGGGTTTTTTCCATACTACAAGATGCACGCAAGAAAGCATTTAAATATTTAGTTAATATCACTTTTAAAAACAGAGCTATTTTATATAAAAATAGTTTCACTGTACGTTGTAACTTTAAACCAATTACACTTTATGTCCCACAAAATTGACTTGGCAAACAATCATCACGAAAACATGCCTATATAATTTCGACCCCCTTAAACCCCACTTTTATATAGTAAAACTGGGGTTTACAGGGGTATACATTATTTTTCTTATTTCTGCTCAAAACATAGATTGTGGGTACTCGTGAGAACCGCCTCGATGAGGCGGTTCTAACGAGTACCCACTATCTATGTTTTGAGCAGAAACCTGAAAAATATCAGAGATAACGACGATAACTTTTTATCTGAAAATTTTCATTTTTTGGTGGTAAACTTTTCAGTATATTTGAATAGGCGTGTTTTCGTAATGGCTGCCCCAGATCAGGCGCAACAGTACCAGGCGAGATCAGGCGCAACAGTACCAGGCGTCCGATCTGAGTCTACATTGTTTGCTATTTTACCGCAGTTTTGTAAAATACCCCTTTAAATGCTAAATGGATAAGGCCATCCTCAAAGGTGGAAGAACCCGCTCGGCATAAGTGGCTTAAAAATAATTGTCGGTCAACGTATCATTATCCATGGAGATGTAATCCAAAGCAACGGGATAGACAAGCCAGAGCGAACAATGTAGACCTAGATCAGAGACCACAGTCGCGTCAGATCAGGGTCTATACTGTTTGCTACTTGTCCAGCAGTTTTAGACATATGACCTGGTAGCGAAATAATTTTGTTCAAATGTTAGGACACTGTATCAAACTATTGCTGGCACTGTGTCCTGCAAGCGAGTCAAGATACGCCTACTTCCAAAACTACATTAATAACCCCTTATTGGGACAGATAGGTCTTAGAAAATATTGTCAACCCAGATCAGACGCCGCATTCAGGGTCTGCTCTCTTTGCCAGTCTCTCTTTCCCACTCATCCAACATTTTAGACACATCAACAAATAATTACATGTACAGTCGAACCTCTTTTGGACCATGGAAATTTGTTCGCGCCATGGGTAGTTCGAACCACTGATGGTTAAACATGGCGCTAGGTAAGGAAGCAAATTGCGATAATCTAGGAAAATCTTTCCGATCTTCTACACAAAATTCTATATTGATGTATAAATTGTATGTTGTGTGTACTCATTAGAATCGCCTCGATACAATTTCATGATAAAATAAGAAATAAATCCAAAATATTTGTTTTCTTGAACTATCGGAAGCATTTCGGAAGGACACAAAAACGAGTTCGAGCCATCGGTGTTCGAGCTATTGAAGTTCTCCTGTATATGTGGACTTATTTAAATGTAAGAATAAGTATGGTAAGGAGTTAAAGTGTCCCATCATAGCTACGGTAATCAAAACATTACAGTGATATGTACGCATTCCCACACCCTGGGCTTGACCTTCCCTCTAGAATAACTGAACTAGTTTTGGCAAATGACTGATGTGTAAGTGAAGTTTCGATGTCATTTTGTTTTCTATTTTGTTATTTTTGTCAGATGTATTGTAAACGGACCTAGTGGGCGTCTGAATGCGAGGGAAGTGGAGATTCCTTTATTTGGCATAGTACAGATGTGTATCTCCCTATTCAGGCAATGGAAATATACACCTGCAAAACGTTAAGCACCTCCACGAAATTCTCTGCAGTTTTGAAAGCCATCTGTCTCGATCTCTATCTCTCTTTGAAATAGCTCGCTCACACACACACACACACACACACACACACACACACACACACACACACAAAAAAAAAAAAAAAAAAAAAAAGCTAGAAAGCTTTCATATTAATGGAGATATTGTGCAACAATCAATCTCTTGAAAATCCAAAATATGAACGCTCTTATGAAATTTATTATTTACCAGACAGGAATAGCTCATTTTCTTTGAAAGTGGTAAAACAAAACACAAATTATATCTGATATCAAAATTAAAATAAGAAATACTTCTGCAAATCCTTCTGCAGTGCATAAAACTGTAGTTTTATTTATCTTCTTTAAAAATGGATATAACACCGACATATATTTCAATTAATCTATCATTTGATTTGTTCATGTATACGAATTGGACGGGATTTTTAGGTCTACAAACGCATGCCCGTACCAATTATGTCAAGTATAAACGCCCGCAAGAAATGAATTGTTGTTTAAGCATCCTTCTCAGTTGATTTTAAAATAAGCGTCAAAAAGATTGCCTTTGGAAACAAAGAACACACTACGGATCAGAAAATGGGAGTCTCGGTTTATTGAGACTCTTCATAAACAGTAATGAAGTTTGCAACACTGCTTACGCCCTCTAGCGTATACATGAGCAGAACTCCATTTTCAAAGATACCATGCACAATGGTCCCAATGATCCGAAAAGAAATGAAATATAATATACACTATGGTGATGTACGGGGAGACGTTCTACCGTCGCCACACGGCACTAACACTAGCTGCAGTGTAGTAAAATAAACGTTAAAAAGATTGCCTTTGGAAACAAACACATTACGGATTAGAAAATGGGAGTCTCGGTTTATTGAGACTCTTCATAAGCAGTAATGAAGTTTGCAACATTGCTTTACGCCCTCTAGCGTATACCTGAGCAGAACCATTTTCAAAGATACCACAGTGGGCCCAAATGATTCCAAAGGAAATGAAATATAATCTAAAAATCTCATTTTATGTTTAGAATTACAGATCTTAAGTGAAGGTAAAAATGAATGTACACCATTAACTCTAAGGAATGATTGTAAATCTGGGCCTACATGTACATATAGATACTAAAATGGACTTGTACAAATATTAGGGTAATTAAGGTAAAGTCCGAATACTTCTAGGGCAAATACGATATCCTGGGGTTGTATGCTTTCTCTCTTGGGTGATACAGTGCCAGCGATTGATTGATACAGTGTGAACGCATCACGAAAACATACCTATATAATTTTGACCCCCTTCAACCCCACTTTTATACAATAGTAAAACTGGGGTTTACAGGGGTACATTAATTTTCTTATTTCTGCTCAAAAACATAGATTGTGGGTACCCGTTAGAACCGCCTTGCCAAGGCGGTTCTAACGTGTACCCACAATCTATGTTTTGATTCTAAAGTTTTTATCTGAACAGTTTCAGTTTTTTTAGGTGAAATTTTCAATATATTTGAATAGACTTGTTTTCGTTATGTCTCTTGGGTGATACAGTGCCAGCGATTGATTGATACAGTGTAAACGACATTTGAAAACTAAAAATGATAATAATCTTTTGAAGATGTAATATTTGGGGAAAACAAGTAGACCGCAGGATCTTTTCAAGTATGGCAGAATAGCCCCTTGAAAATGATTAACTGTATCAAGTGTCAAAATAATATCCTTATTTGTGTATACAATGTCACACTAATACCTTTACGCATTGGACATCAATTGATGCCCCATAAAATGTGTTAACATTACAGCTATGTCAATTTTACTCACAAGTATATCAGACTTATTCAAGCCTCAATGTACTGGGTATAAAGATGCCGACTATGAGAAACTGGACAAGTTTTAAAAACGGAAATGCAACAAAAGGGCGGGGTCAGACAAATAGTGTTTGAATTCTCGTAGATGCTAGTCTTTGATGAAATCGTTGATTTCATTTATAACTGAGTAGGGGCAGAGCATATCTTAAAAGACTGTTTGTGTGCCAAGCGAATGTTCTTTGGTTTCTTAGCTACCGACAGAGTGCCCTGCGAGATTCTGATCATACTGCGCGGATGCGCAGGCTGATCTGACTTCGCTGGGCGCACATTACCGCGAATCTTGTAGATAATTGTGTGCCACGGTTTATATGTGAAACAACAAGGTAAATGGTTTGTAGTTCAAATGTCAGTTGCCTTAGGTATGTCCTGATGAGGACAGAAAGAAATACCACTTTTATTAAATACATTCTAAAAGAAATGACTCTAAAGAGCACTGAACACACACATAAAACTGAAAAGCGCTAAAATGTCAAGCGTTCTTGGCAAACTATCTAGTTTCAGTCATTTAGGCTCATCAGTGATCCTCATTAATCACTGGTGTGTGTGTGTGTGTGTGTGTGTGTGTGTGTGTGTGTGTGCATGACTGCGCGCGCGCGGGAGAATTCAGTGGGGGTGAGGGGGAGGGGGGGGTGGGGGTGGGGTCTGTCAGAAATCACGCGATATACATGTAACAAAATCTACAGAACCAGTCGTCATTTCTTCGCCGATTCCTATTCACAAAGTTATTTTCACACCACGCACGTCACTCGGCAATTAGATGTGAAAATTGTAAATCCATCCACAAAATACAAAACAATACAAACAAATACTTGACATTTCCCGATAACAGCTTTTGTAATTTTGTATTTACATTTTAACAGCAATTTGAGAAAACGTACCTTCTGACATGTGCGCCAAAAGAAGACTCAAATCACCTTGCGCATGCGCGCAGCCTGATCAGAGTCTTCGTTGTCCGCATGAAGAAACTTTGTAACCTCGGCTATAGTAAAGGCGCCCAGTGAAGATTCTGATCAGACTGCGCGTATGCGCAGTCTGATCTGAATCTTCGCCGGGGGTACATGTCCAGAGGTACGTTTTCGTACGTTGTGGCATATTTCATGTATCAAATATAACCACTTGTGAACGTTAATAATTTTAATGAAAACACCGAAGGAACAAATAGGTTAACATTTGAAGGCAAATAAACAATGGTTGAATTCTTGCGCTGGTAATTCGGTGCCATTGTTCGCCCGAATCCGCTCTAAACTTTCTGCAAATACGACTTGGCCTGGAAGGCGCCGCAATTATTCGGTTTACAGAGTGCTAAAAGGGCCCTCACCGCAATATGTAAAATGAAAAAAATGAAGGCTCCGGGCAAAGTTGCAAAGTCTAGTCAGGATTTCGCTTTCCGCTGTCAGGTTCTGTAACATGGCAAACAGAGAAGTTTCTAACCAGACTCCGTAGACAAGCAATCTGATCTGGATATTTGATGTTGTCATGTGCTGCAAGGCCTCTTGTTTGTCAGAGGGGCAATAATATGTCACCAGAATAAAAGGGCAATGCAAGAAAATGGCCCTTTTGATATAAATAATAACAGCAAGGGCATCGATCAGCCTTCGCATACACGCAGACACCAGGGCCTTCTCTGTTAGTCAATATAGACAACAGTATCCTTTGATTCTGTAAGCGGGTAGCGAAGGCCCAGATCAGACTGCGCATGCGCAATCTGGGCCTTCTTTACCCGCATATGGCTCCCTAAGGTCATTTTCTTGTATTCCAGATTGAATAGAATATATAGACATACCAATGGTACTAAACCTACAAACAAGTGTTTGCAGGTACGTGTGAAGTATCCTCTAGTCGATAAGACAGGTTTAGGGCTTAAAAGTGTTGTTTAAATAAGACGTGTGAAATGAAGTGCACAGGGAAGTGATGTCTTCGGTATTGTGTTCCATTGGGGTCAAAAGTCAGATATATCAGTGGTACTAAATATAATATTGGTGCGTCTAAAAATTCGTGGGAATAAAAATGAATATTAGTGGGACTCAAAATGATATTAGTGGGACAAATATTATTTTAGCCGCACTAATATAATTGTTAGTCGCTCTGTTATTAATGTTAGTCCCACAATTTTATTATCTTAGTCCCACTATTATTTTAGTCCCACTAATATTCATTAGTAATGGGTATTAAGATAATAAAAGTGCGACAAATAATTATATTAGTCCTACTCACATTGTTTTCGTCCCACTAATGTTCATTGTTACATATATAGTCCCACTAATATTTACTGATTTTTAGCTGGACGAATGATAATATTAGTGGGACTAATTTTATTTTAGTGGGAATAAATATAATATTAGTGGAACTACTATTATTTTAGTCTCAATAATATTCATTTTAGAGGAATTAATAATAATTCTAATGGGCCAAAAATGGTATAAGTCTGACTAATATTAAACATTTTTAGTCTCACTAAAATTCCCGACTTTCAATACGACTACACGCCTATTCAAATATATTGAAAATTTTACAACCAAGAAAGGAAAATTTTCAGATAAAAAATTCTGATATTTTTCACATTCCTGCTCAAAAAATAGATTGTCGGTACTCATTAGAACCGCCTCAGCGATGCGGTTCTAAGGGGTAACTACAATTTAGTTTTTTTTTATAGCAAAATAAGAAAAATAATGTATATCCCTGTAAACCCCAGTTTTACTATATAAAAATGGGGTTTAAGGGGTCAAAATTATATAAGCGTGTTTTCGTGATGTGACCCTATCAGTAGACCATACTTCGGTCCATATTCGGACTAAAAGGTCCCTGATCAGCCGCAGCCACTCCGGTGACTGACCACAAACTTTACTATCCGTTTACAGAACCATTGGTTATTGTAGTATGTAACTAAATAGTAATAATAGTAAATGTCCGGGATCAATCTGCGCAAATGCACTTGCTGATTTGGACCTTTCCCTGAAGACCACATTTTCCCATGATTTTGTTTTATTATATATTTTGATACAATTTTTGTGCTGAATCGGCATAAAAGATCTAGTTTGGTAACTGGAGGTAGTTTATTACCGCAACGTTAAATTCCAGTTGTCATTGAATAAAGCATTGAGCATAAGCAGAAAACATGATGTCCGTTGTCCCAGAGCATATTGTGCACCCGCGCAGCGGACAAGTGTAAATGCTTTTCCCTGAGGTTAACGTTGATAAACTGTCAACTTAAGAACCTCTCTAATCTGCTTGCGGAGTGTGAGGCTCCGCCCCTTTTCAATAAAAGGATTCATAAATTATGTCCGTGGCTTTAAACACAACCACAAAAAAATGCTTTATTTATCCAGAATTCAGATACCCCGACACATTGTATAGTAAAAAGGGCAGGGTCAGGGAGGAGGGGGCGGAGAGGGGTCAGAAAATTATCAGAAATGATAATGATCCTGTGTTAATTAATTCTCATTATGACAGGCGGATTCATTAAATGCTTAAAAGGTCAAGGATGTTGTACAGAAACTTGCTTTTAGCATGCCGCTTAAGTACAGGAACGGACAGACAGCGCAAACAGTGTAGACCCAGATGTTTGGTCTGGGTCCGCACTGATTGCCGCTCAGTTCAGCAGTTTTTAGACACGCCAACAGACAGGAAAATGGTTTCATCGTTTAGGACAAGTATGGTAATGGGTAAATGTGTCCCGATATTTAGGGTTAATATGACAAAGAAGACACACTCTTATCAGGATGCGGCAGCGTTTGAGTTTACGTGATCTATGTCCATTTTGGGGACACTAGATATCAGTGGGTGAATTTTTAATATCGCGTGACACGCCACTGAAGAGGTGCGTGCGGACATTAAGGATAAATCAACACACATGAAGATGGTGCAGTCGTTTTTTCAAAGGGAGATAACTTTTACCTGCAGGAATTAGCTACTGTGGTATTTTGAATCCTTTAAAAATATGGGGCTACTCTTAAAGGAAAGAATTTGCTCCCATAGGGAGCAAATTCTTTCCTTTAAGAGAAGCCCAAAACCTGAAAGGAAATGAATATTTCCGCGCCAGAGTTATTTCCCTTGACTTTGTTTACAGTTCCCTTAAAAAACTATTCCAACAATGCCGCCAACGACTAAAATGACGCCGGTGTTTATGAATGGGACAGAGGCTGATTGTAAACTGATCATGGGAAGAGACACTTGAGATGAATCTCGTCACAATTTAAGAGAAATTTAAGAAATAATTACACTTTAAACAGTATTGTGTCACATTCGGATGATCGCTTTCGACATGAACTCCAGGCATAACTCCAGGTAATGTGACATTTGGGTGATAATTTCGCAGACATTACCTGCTACTATATTTGTATATTGTACTTCACAAACTAGATAACATGACCAGTGGTTCACGTAAACTCCCGGCCGGTGCCGTTCCATCAACAGGTCTGATTCTCACTTACACAACACAATAAGTCATAACCAATGTTTGTACCAAATTTCAAAGTCCTAGGTCCAGTAGGTCCTGAGAAATCTTTGACGGAAAAAGTTTACACACACACAAACAAACACACAAACATTGTTACGGAAAAGACAAAAACTGTATACGCCCTATATACTTCGTACGCACACACACACGCACACACACCTAATAAAAACGGAAATACAGTATAAAAGGTATTTATAAGATATCCAGGTGACTTATTTATTCTATATCCCTTATTTGTACAATAGATATTAAGTGATTTTATGAATAATGGCTTAATGTCCCGTAATCATTTCAGAACTGCTTGTGTACATGTATAAACTTGGGCCAGTATATACACATTTTTTTCACCTATTAAAAACAATTTATTACAACTTCAGACATCCAAAATCAGTTTTAATGACCAGTGCTGTAAAATAGCGCTGAAATCAAGCCAAGACAACATATTTTGGCAGTTCCGTTAATGATAAGTCCGGATATTATTAGGTTCGAGATTTAAATGACTTCGGACGTCTACGTAAGTATGAAAACAGTAACTTATATACGGTATATATTACATTATCAATTGTATTATAAAATTTTAAACGGGCGTGATATATAGATGAACTATAAGAAGATAATCACAGAATATGACTCCACGGGGAATGAGGAGTATTTGGTTAATAGCAAAGTTTATTTCCTCAGCTGAACGTTTCTATGAAAAGAAAAATACAAATATTTAGTCCTCAAGCTCCGTCGCCAGGCCTTCATTTTAATTCATAGAATGCTGGGTAAATATTTCAGCAGACGACATTTGAAAGTATTCTTCTTATCTGTCCCCGCTTTTCATGCATAGGAGACAATATACATGGAATGTCAAAACCTGCTGTCTATGAAAAATAAGAAAACACATCACCAATCGGTCGTCTGCTGAATCTGCCAAGGGAGTGGTAAAGGTTAAAAACAGTTGTTACAAAAGCTTGTATAGGCATCCAATTCATCATTACGAAAACACGCCTATTCAAATATATAGAAAATTTCACCTCTTAAAACTGAAAATTTTCAGATAAAAAAACTCTGATATTTATCATATTTCTGCTCAAAACATAGATTGTGGGTACTCATTAGAACCGCCTAGGCGAGGCGGTTCTAACGAGTACCACAATCTAGGTATTAAGCAGAAATTAGTAAAATAATGTATACCCCTGTAAACCCCAGTTTTACTACATAAAAGTGGGGTTTAAAGGGGTCAAAATTATATAGTCATGTTTTCGTGATGTTGTGAATGGGTAACACAGATATACAATGTATGCAGACTTTGCACAGGTATGCATAAACATTTGGGAGGCTGTTTTCTCAGGTCTGTCAGGAAATGTTAACTGATAGCTTTCGACATTCTAAAAGCCGATACATGTAACACAACTCGCATTAGCCTTCCATTTTCCATCTAGAGTATCGTTAATTAAAGAGCTTTAAGTGAAATCGTTCTAAGATTCAATTGCCAAAACTGAAAATTAGATTTCGTTTAAATCACCCAGGGTGGTATTTAGAGACGGACTTAAGAGTTCTCCTTGTCGTACTCCAGAATCCTGGCTCCTCGTTTGTTAACATGAATGGTAACAATAACATCGCCTTGATGTTGAGTGGAGACAGTAGTCTCGGGTAGAAAAACGAAACCTCTTAACGATAAACATGCTGTGTAAAAAAATCAGCAGACGACATTTTGAAATATTTTTTGTTATTTTTCCAAAAAAATAGGATTTGTCATTTCATGCAAATTGACAATTTGCATGAAATGACAAATCCTATTTTCTTGAAAAAATAAGAAAATACTATAAATTTGTCTTCTGCTGAAATTTGCCATTAGCATGCTAAGTCTTAATGTTTCAAAAGATGACTGCGCCGCAGTATGCGAAAAATGTTTATATTGTCAATGTTGCAACGAATGCCAAGACCAGCCTGCGCATTTGCACAGCCTGATCAGCGCAGTCATTACCCGTTTACGGATTCGCTGAATATTGTAGGACATATTGATGAAATTAGGTGGGCCTGATCCGTCTACGCGGACTACCATGGTCGGCAGAGTCTTCTATGTGCGCACGTGACAGAAGGTACTTTTTCACATGCTCCATCTCTCGCCTTAATGTTATACCGTATTTATGCCGCCTTTTCCCCTTCGGCCTCTATCAACACCCGTGTATCACAGAGAAAATAATACACTGTTGAAAAGCTAATAGCGAATGAATCCCTTTATATTTTCCTTCAACATTGAAATTATGGCGTATAGTTTAAGTGGGCTTGACACACTTGGTAGATTTTTCGCTATTTCCCCCAAGAGAAACAACTTTTTTGACTTTATGTTTGCTCTACTGCGCGCCAATTCCCTTCTAAAAAGGGGTCTTCTCTACAAGGAAAGAATTTGCTCCCTACGGAAGCAAATTCTTTTCTTATAGAATAGACCCCTTTTCAGAAGTGGACAAAAGAATTTTTTGACAAAGTTATCTCCCAGAGTTAAACATTTACGAGTTAACATTTGCCCTTAAACTTAGGCTCGCGTGTCCCTTGTTGTTTATATCGCCTTGTTTTCCCTGTCAATGGACAAACGTAAAAGGGGCACTGGTCCGTTAAAACTTAAGATTTGGGGTCCGGTTATCACCACCTTTGAAAGTTTTGGTCTTATAAATGGATGTTTGTTATAATGTTCGAAATCTTCAATCTCTCAAAAGATTGAATTACCAAATTAATTGATGTTTAGATCAATGCTTCGCTGATTTAAAAGATACTAAGGCTTTTTAAGAATGAAAAAGAAGAACTTGACAAGGCTCGTGTACTATTGCCGTTTCAAGATGGGAGGAAATAGTTTTTTTGCGGTCCAGTATTTTTTTTATGTTTTAACCTTTACCATTCTCTGGGCAAATTCAGCACCGTACAACCCAAATTCAATATTCTTAATTTTTCCAGAAAATAATCTTTAACATTTCATGCACATTGTCTCCAAAGGAGACAATAAGCATGAAATATCAAAGCATATTTTCTATCAAACATCAGAACAGTATTTCAAAAGGTCGCCTACTGAATTTTTTTACCCATCATGCTAAGCGTAATCGCACAGTCTGATTGTTAATTAGCTAATTAGTAAGCACTCCACTTCAAACTGAATTACAGAACGATGGTTGTTCGATGGTTTCTTTACGTCAACAAGTCCACGTAATGAACATTCCAATTCCCTATACTATATTGTGAAAACCGAGCTTTGCAGGGGTATACAATATTAAGCGGTTATTCGCGATTTGTTGGATTCTAAACCTAATTTATATTTTATGTGTTACATCATACCCTGGTATTTTGCAATGACATAAGCGTAATGTTCGCATGATGATTTTGGTTCATTTTGTAGAGATGATTTAATTCCATTTTATTCAAGTGATGTCTGCATGTTGGGCAAGGCGTCTATGGCATATATGGACAGCACAGGCCCACAGCTTGAGCTTTTGAGCAATTTTATTACGACCCTCTTTATTATCTCAGAGAAATGGTGAACATTTTCAGTAGCTACATAGATACCAACGAGCATAGAAAACCCTGTTCCGACTGCTCGGACCGTTACACATTTTTCGGCTCAGTTTCTTCAAGTATTTCCAAACCAACACATAGTCGCTTTTTCAGTCTCATTGTACATGTAACAGCGATCTTATTACATGTTCTCAGATGTGCAAGGACAACATAGGGCGTGTATAAGGAAGAGACATCAGCGTTGACTTAACTAGGAACAAATTGATTTCAATCTTTTCTCCATAAATATTAAATCTAAATTTATCTTTCTTAATCCTTTCATCTTTTAACGATGTCACAAAATTCGGACAGAATACGGGAAAACCTAACTTACTATAAACATGACTACATGTAGTAGGGAGGTGACCAGAATGCATTCCTGCATAGTCTCAGCGGAATCTTAACTACCCATGTTTATATTTTGCAAAGTAGACGCATTGTTGGTGCGAATAGCTAAAACTGGCCAGACTGCGCGGGCGCAGTCTGGCCACTCTTAACTATTCGCATAAATGATATATAACGTTTTCCCGCGATACCGGCGAAACATGTTTTTTTCTTTAATTTCGCTGCAGTGGTACAACAAGAAAGCAATAACACGTGGATTTAGATGGTACAAGTATCACATTTCTATTATTCTAGAATGTTAATATGCCTTAGAAGTTTAATAATCTATTGAGGTCATATTCAAGGCGTACTGAAGAGACCGTTTTCAATAAGTATTATTCGGTAATGTGCATCCCGGCCGTTAAATCGTTTGAAAAAGACATTTAATTATTTTCATTACTTATTGATAGCAGCCCCGTGTCACAGTTTCGATATACTGAATTACACAAGAAATGAAGGTACCAACAAAAACACATAAACATAATTCTCGAATAATCATAAGCTTCGTATGTAATGTTAGACGCACATATAATTATGTACGAAAAAGCATAAGGATCACATATATATTTATTTCTGTTGATAGGTATCTCGAAATTTCGTCTTACTATCTCGAAATTTCGACTTATTATCTCGAAATTTCGACATAAGATCTCTAAATTTCGACTTACTATGTCAAAATTCCGACATAATAAGTCAAATTTCGACTTAATAACTCGAAATTTCGACATAAGATCTCGAAATTTCAACTTATTATGTCGAAATTTCGACTAAATAACTCGAAATTTCGATTTAATTACTCGAAATGTCGACATAATAAGTCGAGATTTCGAGATTATATGTCAAAATTTCAAGATATTTAGTCAAAATGTCGAGTTATTAAGTCGAAATTTCGACTTATTATGTCGAAATTATAGTAAGTCGAAATTTCCCGGGAGATATCTACACTGTATCAACAGAAATAAAAGTATATGTGGCCCTAATGCTCTTTCGTAAGTGTGCAATATTGCTGAGAGATGAGGTTGAAATGGAGGTATTGAGCTACATTTGGTACGTGTATAGCCTTATTTTTAGTTGTATGAACAAAAAAAAAAAAAAAAAAAAACTATACTCAAGCGCAAAAGAAAGTATGCAATCTCTACTTGTTGACTGTCTGAAAATCCAAGGCTGGAATATTATCATGTATGGTATCATGTTTTAGCTTAATCAATCAGGTTATGCTATTGTTTTGAACTTCTTTAAACACGATGCGTCAATATGCAGCAAGGTAAAAAACAAAAACAAAAAACAAATAGCCGAAGGGCTGTTTTTCTTGCTTGGATTCACTGATATATGCAGCAAAATGATGTAAATAATGTTAATATCTGGTATGACAGCAAACTTGTCTAATAACTTCTAAATCATTGGATGACGTGCGCAGGAATAGTATTCCAATCCACTTGCGTAGATCATGCAAGTTGTTAACGGCATGTCTTGACCACACTGCTATTGTTGGCTATTTTTTTTCCAGAAAATTAAGAAAAAGAAGTACACAATGCAAGAGTCGTGGATAATTGGGGGGAGGGGGTGGGGGTGAGGGGGGAAAGAAGGAATTCTTGTCTGATAAATGCACTACTCATCATAACATCATAACTAATTGTCAAAGTATATTTGGAGAAAGTATTGTCTCAATACGTATTTTGTTAAGCAGGCCAAATGATTATGTAGTTAGGTCAAATGACCCCTAAACACAGTGAAAATAAAAAGCCGAAAATAGGGTTAGCAAGCCGAAGGCCGGCCACAGGAACATGTAATTAGGTCAAATAACCCCTTGAAGCTGTTAAAAAAAAACAAGAGGCCAATGGGCCACGATTCGCTCACCTGATAAAACAGCTATTGCATATCTGCAAATGCCATATAACTTCTTCCAATACTGCCACAGCAACTAAGTTTGACCATACCGTAAAAAGGTCAAATGTCATCCTAGTATTATAATTTGAACAAACTCAGTAGACTTTGAGTCCCCGATGCTGTGTACCAAGATTCACCCTCAAAGCTCTCTTAGTTCTGGAGAAGAAGTATTTTACCATATATGGGCATGGCAGCCATCTTGTTCATTGGCGCGGAACCGTTGACAAAATTTTCAAGATCCTTTCGACAGAAGGACCCATGTGAAATCTGGTGAAAATTTCTCAAGAAGACGTTAAAAGATTTCAAGATTTTATATATGTATTTGGCCCAGGGGCAAGGTCAGATAATCCCAAAAATTTTGACGCTAGCTAAACAGTTTTACTTCTTTTGTCATACATTGTAAGTATAAGCCATTAGTCTTTAATACGTATTGAGAAAATGATTTTTCAACATTTTCCCCATACAAATGTATAGGGGCGCAGATTTGACCTTGCCGTAGAAAAGTCAAAGTGCAACCTACGGCCATTATTTAAATAAACTTGGTAGACCTTGAGTCCCCGATGCTATATACCAAGATTTAGGCTCAAACATTTTCCACATACAAATATATGGGGCGGGGGGGGCGGGGGAGGCGGGGGGGGGGGGGGGGGGAGCAAATTTGATCTTGCCGTACAATAAAACCAACCTACTTGAACAAACTTTGGTATGGCAGCGGCCATCTTGATCAATGGACGTTGACCATTTATATAAATGTTCTGTCTTTCTATAACAGAAAGTTTCACGTGAAGTTTGAAGAAAAAAATGGCCCCGGGGTTTCAGAGGAGAAGTCGTTCAAATGGGTGGACAGACGGACGACGGCAAGTGATAACAATAGCTTATCCTGAGCCTTCGGCTAAGGTGAGCTGAAAAGCCCAAATTAGGTTAGCGAGCCGACGTCGGCTAATTTTTATGCCCCCGCATCGGATGATGCCGGGGGCATATAGGTTTTCGGTTTTCCCTACGTGCGTACTTGGGTACGTGCATACCCCACAGCGGGGGTATCCGTGTACTGTGGACACATTTCTAGTTGTTTTTTTTTTTTTTTTTTTTTTTTTTTACAGTTTTTAGGGATTATTTGATCTAACTACATGTTTCTGTGAGTAGACTACGTAGCCTAGACAGGCTATAAAATGTAGTCATTTTCGGTATATTCATATTTTGACTTTTTTTTATCATAAAATATAACATTTATCGCACAAATAGTCTACAGAATCTTCATAATCACATTGAGAGCATAAAGTTTCTAGGAATTATTATGAGCATCAGAACACCTTTTCTACTTATTTTGCAGACATATAATTAATTATCGAAAACGGACACGGAAACAGTAAAATATTAATTCCCCTGAAAAGACCGATTGCACGAAATGCTAAGCTGTGCACTGCAGTTGATTAGAAGAGTGCTGGATACGGCATCTTTTACACAAGTTAATACCATAGCATCAGATAAGGCTTTTTTTTCATCCGCAAAATGCTGATATCTTTCTTATTTCTCCACGAAAACATATGCTGTGGGTACTCATTAGAAGCGCCTCGCCGAGGCGCTTCTAATGAGTACGATAACATATGTTTTCGTGGAGAAATAAGAAAGATATTATATGGATACTCCCCTCTTATCTGTTGCTATGAATACTGAACCCAGAGTTTGTCTACGACCATAAGCCTTCAATATATTAGAGGGACTAGGTCTTACACTAGGTAGACTTTGATGAGTTTCTACCATTTTTAATAAGAGAGAACTTTTGTGACTTTTTGTTTGCTAACGGGTCTATTCTCTAACAGGAAAGCATTAGCTTTTAAGTGTTAGTCTTTATTTTCGATTTAGATTGGTTTTGTTGTGTTTGGTTTGGAGTTTAAAGGCCCAGTCAACATTGTTAAGGTCATGTCGAGCCGGTCAGTTTACCTTACCACACTTTTCCTGGGCAGGCTTAGTCCTCTAAGTGGTTAACCAGTACTCGTGCCCATTCATTCGCCAGAAATAGACATCTGAGCATGAGAACACAGGGCCACAGATTAGAACAATAGCTTTCACATGGGTGGGTTATTGTAAATTCCTAAGATTGTTGAAAGAAAATTGCACAAAAAGATTTATATTGACTTCGCTGCACCTTTTTGCAATAAAACACCTTGTCATAAATATAGAATTTGTTTTGATAAGGCAACCATAAACAATATAATAAACATATATATATTAACAACGACATATGTATTAAATATAACGCGGCGTCTGATCAGGGTCTGCACTGTTTGCTTAAAGTACAAAAATTTAAGGGTTAAAAGAAACAGTCTGAACTCGCCGTTCAGACCTATTTTTTCCAGCCTACCCTCAGAGAAAGCGGCGTCTAATCAGGGTCTATACTGTTTGCCACTCATTCAACATTATTGTAAACACATCAACAGGTAGTAAAACCGACTTTTTTTTTTTAAATTTTAGGACAAATATGGTAAGGAGGTTTTACTTTTAGATGTCCCAATATATATTGGGTAAGAATGATAAATAAGTTTTGTAAAGTGAAATGATCACGTAGAATGGTATTTTGGGTTTAACAAGGACGATATGAAGCGAACAACAATGAATATCGAATGACATAATAATCATTTTTATTACATTTTTGGGATGTCAATATTTAATCGAAAATTTACGACTAGTGTTATTTTTCTGACATGAATAGAGAGCGTACTGTACCTATAATACAGCTAGTAAACACTACTGTGAAGCGAATGTAGGGAAAAAGAAAGTTACATTTAAGCCTTAAAGGCTCCATATTCTTTTAAAATAGACATTTTAATACCCAAGGAAGGTTAATAAATTGATATATGGTATTGATGCAATCATAAAATGTGGCACCTGACAGCCTGTATTAAAATTTCAGATAGTCTCTGGTTCTTGAAATGAAATGATTTTTATCGTATCTCTGAATTAATGCTGGCAACATTAATTCAGAGATACGATTTCATTTTTGATTCATTTTAAAACTGAGAGACGAGCTGAAATTGTACAGACTGTCAGGTGCCACATAATACATTGAAGTTTTGCAATTATCGATTAATACTTTTTATTAGTTATCACATTACGAAAACACGCCCATTTAAATATATTGAAAAACTGAAATTTTTTCAGATAAAAATTCTGATAATTTTCATATTTCTGTTCAAAACATAGATTGTGGGTACTCGTTAGAACCGCCTCGCCGAGGCGGTTCTAACGAGTACCCACAATCTATGTTATTGAGCAGAAATAAGAAAACTAATGTATATCCCTGTAAACCCCAGTTTTACCATATAAAAGTGGGGTTTAAAGGGGCCAAAATTATACAGGCTTGTTTTCGTGATGAAAGGGAATCGCTATACTTTCAGAGGAGGGTAACAGTGTCAAAATTGTATACTCTCCCATCTGGAAAGGGATCTACTCCAAAAGCAAATATTTGATCCCCCGGCTTCGTTTGCAAGAAAGCAAAAATAAAAAAAAAAATAAAAAAAAAAAAACAAAAAAAAACAAAAAAAACACAAAAGCTGTCTCCCTTGTCATACACGGCGAAAAATCAATCGAGCGGTTACAGCCCTCTTAACTCTTTAATAGCATTCTGGGTAAAATTTAAGCAGGGGACATTTTAAAATATTTTTCTTACTTTTTTTTCCCAGAAAACAGGTTTTGACATTTCATGCATGAAATGTCAAATCTTTTTTTTCCGGGAAAAAGAAGAAAAATACCATCAATATGTCGTCTGCTGAATAAGTCCAGAGAGAGGTAAAGGTTAAATCTGTACGTTAACAAGCCTTTGTAATGTATACCTCGGGTTTCTCCATAGTATATAGTGAAAATAAGGGTGGGTATACAAGGGTATTTGTTTGTGCTGAGGTTTTACAACCCAGTCAACCCATTAGTGAGCGCGTTCAGTTTGCCTAACCACACTTTTTTCCTAGGCAGGCTTACTCCTCTAAGCAGTTAACCAGGACTTGTGCACATTCTTTCGCCAGAAACTGACAACTGCCCTTCTTGAATCAGCGGAAGGGAGAGACTGACCGTAGAAAATATTTCATGTTCAATCTTTTCGAAAGAATGTTGCCGACCCGGCGGTAATCGAACCCGTGACCTCCTGGTCACCAGTCGGATCCGTATACAGCGGTATACATTGAAATGAAGATGTAGAATGTTATTTTCTTTTTTAAATTTGATATTAAGCACTCCAGCTGGAAAAATGTTCAGCGTAGAGCAGCACGCTGGACCACCAGCAATTATGACTACAGGTCAAGCGTGACTGCCCTGGTGGATAGCCTTGGGTGGAAAACCCTAGAACAGAGACGGGCTGAAGCGCGTCTCTACCTCTTTTACAAAATTGTCTATGGTTTGGTGGCGGTGTCTCTACCTGATTATATACAGCCAGTGTCTATTAATTTAAGGCACTGTCACTCCATGACTTTTCGTCAGCTGCAAACATCAACAGACTATTTACTTTTACCTACTTGCTATTGTCCAGTGGAAAGCCCTAACTGAGACTGCTATATGCTCACTTGACCTAGAATCCTTCAAGGGTGCAGTCAGTGGACTGCAGCACTACAGGCCTTGACCCAATAGCTGTTGTTTTTAATCTGATTTTAGCTCATCTTCATCTGTCATAACCTATCATCTTTTCCCCTTAACTATATATGCTTTTAGACTCTTTTCATTAACATTTTAACCGGCACAGTGGCTCAGTTGGTAGAGCGTCCGCTTTGTGACCGGGAGGTTGCGGGTTCGATCCCCGGCCGAGTCATACCAAAGACTTTAAAAATGGTACAAAAAAATGCTCTTTCGCTTGGCGCTCAGCATTAAGAAAGTTGAGCCAGTAGACTCAGTGTCAGTATAATATATGACTGAGTGGAATATCATGTCAAAGTGTCTGGGGCGTGATATTTCAGTGAGGCAGCACTCTAAAAGTGAGCATTGGGCTCCCTGCCACATCCAGACACCGTCGTGATATGACTGAAAGATTGTTGAAAGCGACGTAAAGCCCGAATAAAGTGAACAAACAAACAAATCATTAACATTTTGGTTCGACAGCGCACCTGCCTAGAATGTCCTCGCGGGGCGTAAGGATGTATGTGAAGATGTGAAGATGGATATAATGTCCAAGACTTTGGTATGGGGATAGCGAAGGCCCTGATCAGACTGTGCGGATCTGATCTGGGCCCTCCTTGTCAGCATATGCCCTGAGGGCACCTTTTCATAAAGCGAGACTCATTTTTTTTGCCTATCAAGCATAGCAAATACATGCACAGACAACCCTTTTTATACTGACTCCCGATACAACGACAAAATTCATTATAATGACGATTTGACTGTCACGAAACCTTCGCTTAAGAGGTAACAATTAGTAACAAACTAAGCAAGAATATTGTATTTAATACTTTAAAAAAACATAAGTTTTGGATATTTGTTAGAATCGCCTGAGGCGATTCTAACAAATATCCAAAACATATGTTCTATGAGAGGAAATAAGAACAAAACAAGACCTTTCTTACATATCAATCTGCTCATTTAGTATTCTGTACAACAGCAAATTCGTATTAATGGCAATGTCTTTGAGAACAAATGCTGTCGTTGTAACGAGGGTTCACTATTCCCTCATCAGAATCCACATTTTACTGTTCTAATGTGCCTCGCGGACACTTTCTGTCATAGCGCATTTCAAATGTATACGATCCACCACAACTGCTTTCAGGACACAGCCCGAACGTGACGGCTTTCATCCACATGCATGAGCATCTGCGCTTTCATAAACAAGTTTTTGTTCTTCGTCAATAACATTTACCTTTAAAAGTGTTCGGGCCGGCCTCGGTGGCTCAGTTGGATGCGCGTCCGATTGAGGATCAGGGGATTGCGGGTTCGACCCCACGCCGGTTCGGCAACATTCTTTCGTGGAGATTGATCATGTAATATTTTTAGTCATTCTCTCCCTTCCGCTGATTCAAGAAGGGCAGTTGTCAGTCTGTGGCGTAAGAATGTGCACAATACTGGTTAAACCGTAAACGCTTAAACTAAGCCTGTCCAGCAAAAGTGGTTACGTAAACTGACAGCGATCAACATGACCTCAATAGGTTGACTGGGCCGTAAAACATCAACACAAACAAGTTAAGTAAACAGGTCTGAGCAAACACTATAGACCCAGATCAGACGCCGCATTCATGCGGCGTCTCATCAGGGTCTATACTGTGCACCATTTACTTACAACACATCAACATGTGTGGTTAAGGGGATGGTTCGGTGAGGCAAAGATGTCGTGTATCTTGCGTCACCGGGGCTTCAATCTGATAATGGCTTACAGTTAGGCAAGGCCTGCTATCCTTTCAGCAGGTAAGGGTAAAAGTGGAATGTTTTAAAATTCTGTTCTTCACTTTCATTCATTTTTCTTTCTCCCCTGTTCCTCTCTTTCATCTCCTTTACTAGCTCTTCCATTTCTTTTGTCCCTTTCTTTGGGAGACGACATAAAATGACCCACAAATGTTGAGGTGTCGTTAAAATCCAACTCTATAAAAAAAAACCCCAAAAAACACGTGCTTAAATTGACTGTTTCAAATTTTGGGACAAGCAACAATCAGAGACAGGACTGTAGTTCCAGCTTTGAAGCTCATGAGGACAATAACTAACTATCATTCTACTTAAATATATGCCGGACTGTCATCAGCCGACATGGTTCATGTCGGGCCGATAAAGGTCCAATATAGATTTAAGTTGAATGCTGAGAACATACATATGTGTGAGCATCAACGTCAGAAAACGTACCTTCGGCGAAGATTCAGATCAGCCACCGCATTCTCGAATTTTTGGATAGTTTCGCAATTCAAAGTTTCTTGATGTGGACAAAGAAGTCTCTGATCCGCGCAATCTGATCAGAGTCTTTGCTGTCCGCCTGTAAGTGAAGCCACTTTGGATCCTGGCCTACCCACAATGCCCTGCGCAAATTGCACAGACTGATATGAGTCTATATGCACATGCAAACTTGTAGGGAGGCACAGATTTTTTTTATTCTCATTTCTCTATGAAGACGTCTTGGAATCTGATTACGATCATCTAAGCGAGTTTTAGCGGTTTCTCTTAACAAATTTAGTAGCGAAACAATTCATTCATTCATTCATTCAATTCATGCATTCACGAAAACATACCTATATAATTTTGACCCCCAGAAAACCCATTTTTATATAGTAAAACTATGGTTTACAGGGGTATACATTATTTTTCTTATTTCTGTTCAAAGAACAGATTGTGGGTACTCGTTAGAACCGCCGCAGCGAGGCGGTTCTAACGAGTACCCACAATCTATGTTTGGAGCAGAAATATGAAAACTATCATAATTTTTATCTGAAAATTTTCAGTTTTGGGTGGTGAAATTTTCAATACATTTGAATAGGCGTGTTTTTGTAATGCATTCATTCATTAATTCGTTCATTCATTTTACCTCTTCGTTATTGCTAAGATTTTCGATGTCATCAGGGTCTGATAAATCTTCATTGTGGTCGGCATTCGTTATAAAATCCAATTTATTATTTCTAGTCCGTCGTCGGCACGTGGAAAGTGTCAGCATAACCATCACAAGAAATACACATCGAACACACGTGTGCGTCAATTCCATTGTTTTAGGTTTTATTAATTAAATACTTCTGCCTTATGAATGAACACGTTGAATAAAACTCCGCGCATCAACTAGTGCACCCATTAAGCATGAATAAACTACATGCTTACGAAACTTGATGGCAGTTTATGAATTAACAACAACAAAAATGTTATTCTGATAACCTCTAATGTAATTATCGAAATATGAATTACGTTAAGTCTGCATTGTACATGTATTAAACGGCCACATTTTATTAAACTGTAGATTTGTATTATTCAAAGATGAAATTTGAAAGAATACTGCAGACATTTTATTCCAAATGTATAGTTTAAATGCTGCCAGATAGCGTTCCGTCACCTCTTCCGTCACTGACACTAATTAAGTATCAATCTTTACAACTCTATGGACAAATTCAGCAAACGTTCACTGAGATTTTTTTCCTTATTTCTTTACCTAGAAAATAAGCTTTGACATTTCATACAAATTGCCTCCTGCATGAAATGTCAAACCTACACCCTGGGAAAAATCAGAAAAAAATATACCAAAATGTCGTCTACTGTAATTTTTTACCCGGCATGCTAAGCGATTGAACAATGTTTTACCCCTGCAAAATACAATTCTATTTGACTAATTATCAAACAAACTGAATTTTATGCAAGTTGGACTGTTTCATAACTTATTTAATAAAAGAAAATCGGATAACACAGTTTTTAATTGCTATGACAATATGCTTCTCGCAAATATTGCTAAAAGTCAGTTAAAATCCGAGTGATACAATTAAACCCTCCATTCACAAATAAAGTTCCATTAACTATTAGAAATGTATTTGAATAAATCTTTTCACCCAACGTGATGTTTCTCTCAAATAAGCCGCGGTAAAAATTACTCCACACCGCAAACAACACTTCGATAATATAAAGTATTACTCCGTTGACTCCTCGGCAAATCGGTGCGATATTGTAACTCTTTTTGACACAGAGGTACTAAAATGCTACCTTTATTTGCAAGTAGCGGTGTAATTTCTTACAAGAAATAGGTGTGAAGAGGCATTAACCCTTAAAGCGCCAAGCAAAATTTGTAGCAGACGACACTCTAAAATTTTCATTTTGTTTTTTATTATTCAGAGAAAATAAGTCTTGATATTTCATGTGAATCGTCTGCCGCCCGGCAGACGATTCACATGAAATCTTAAGACTTGTTTTCTTCTAAAAAAATCAAAATAGTTGTGATTGGCGCGTTTAGGGTTAACCATTATCACTCTCCGGCAAATTCAGCAGACGACAAATGATGACGTTATTTTTTTCTTAATTTCCTCAGAAAATAGGTTTTGACTTTTCATGCAACCATTTGCATAACATTCAAAGTCTATTTTCAGGGAAAATAAGAAAATATTTTAAAATGCCGTCTGCTGATTTTTTACGCAGAGGGCTAAGCGTTAATACGCTTTCATCGAAACGTTTTAGTAAAAACTGAAGCCTTTTGTTCAAGTGGCTTGATGTTTGCTTAACACTAAGCACTCTGGGTCAAAAAAATATTAGCCGGCGACAAATTGGTGGTATTTTTCTTATTTTTCCCTGAAAACAGGATTTGACGTTTTATGCAAATTGTCTCCGATGGGCAATTTGCATGAAATGACAAATCCCGTTTTCGGGGAAAAAGTAAGAAAAAATATCACCAATTTGTCGTCTGCTGAATTTGCCCAGAGCGTTGTAAAGGTTAACGTTCGTACAACAATGTATCATTGATGTATTGAGAAGTATCAAAGGTAAGAACTCGGTTTGTATGGCTTCTTCTCTCTACATTCCAACCACACCAAACGTATTGATATTTTATTTTCCTTTTACATAAAACGGAATCCAAACCACATTTGAACCAGAAACATGTTCAGCGAAACCAGCGCAAATAATGATAATATTATAATAACATCCATAATAATAATTATGCTCGTTTTGCAGTTTTCCTTCATCTTTTTTCGCCTATCTTCTAGAATAGTAGTAGTAGTAGTAATAATAATAATAATAATTACAATAATAATAATAATTTAATGAATAAATATAAAAATCAATAATCAATCAATCAATCAATCAATCAATAATAAAATAAATAAATAAATAAATAAATAAATAATAATAATACATGTGAAAAACAAGTGTGACAGTTGTCAAATTTGTTACAAGCTCAATGAGATAAAACAATCAGAAAAGTGAAACTATGTGTAATTGTGAAATTTTACAATTTGCAGACTTCATTTATATTCAGGATGGACGTAAATAAATAGACAAACGGACGAACAAACGAACGGACGGAAACTTGCAAGCTTAATTCGCCCATGCTTACATGTACACAGGCGCGACAAGAAGAAGAAGAAGAAGAAGAGAAAAGATCGTCTAAAATACTGAAAGACAACTGTAACAATACCTACACGATTAAGAAACTTTCAAGCAGGCCCTACTTTTCCCTATTTTTTTGGAGCTCCTACTTTTCCCAACTTTTTTTTTCTGAAAATGCCCTATTTTTTAGTCCAAAAATGTTTAAAGTGACCAAAAATTGTACTTTTTGTTTCCTCGCTCGCTTCGCTCGCTTGAACTTATAAAAATGAGATCAACTTAATCTGAGTAGCCACGATGCAAAAGTTTATAAAATATTTTTACTTCATTTGTAACTGTTTTTTGGAACATTTATTTTGATATTTCCTTTCCATAGTAATGTAGTGTCAGAGAAAACTTTGTTTGCTCATTATAGTTTTCCTAAGTCTGAAAACACTCAGAACGCCCCTATTGTCCCTACTTTTCATGATTGAAATTCCTACCTTTGCCCTACTATTTCAAAATTTTGAGCCCTACTTTATCCCTGCTTTTTTGATGGAGAGCACTTAAAAGCCTGCACATGAAAGCAAACCGAATTTCAAGAAAGTTATCTCCCTTATGATAAAATGGTGCAACATCTACCTTAATTCGCGGTTTGTGATATACGTAACACGAACGCATCAAGCGTGTGTGAAACGTCCGGGTGGTCGATTGGTTAACGCTCCCGAGCTCGGATCACGAAAGCCCCGAGTTCGAATCCCGCTGGAGGCGGAATTAAGCTCATGATTGTACGTCGTTTCATTGCACAGAGCATTTCATCATCACCATTCCATCGTCTCGATATGACTTTACGATAATGTTGAAAGGGACGTAAAACGCCAAATCATAGTCATGCGTGTGGGCAATGCTTGCCTTAGACACACGTATGCTAATAGCAAGCATACATCTCATCTCTGTTCAAGAGTACATTCGATGTTATCCAGTATATGTACACGTAATCGGAACCGGAAATACACTGGCAGCAGATCCGATGGGTGTCAGCTCTTGGAATGTTCATATCGCATATTCAATAGTGCCTTCTTCCTCTGATGCTAAACCAATAAAATCTTTATTTGTCTCGAGATTGCTACATTTTTGTACCTAACATTCTGGTAGAAAACCAACGTTATGAAATTTGAAAGCCCGGGACAACCTGTGCATCCCCACAGACTGACTAAGGTCTTCGCGGATTGCTGATAACGCATATCAAAACTCCCGACTACATGTGCGACAGGTCTGTACCTTCGAGGCTCACTCTAGACTGGCTCCAGTCTCCAGTGACTAAATATTTTTTCTTATAATCTGTTTAATAACCCTCTAAAAAAACAAAGTAGTATCATGACTATAGAAGTTGGTCACTGGTGACCAGCCTTTATAATCATGATTTTTTTAATGTTTTTTTTTTTTTTTTTTTTTTTTTTTTAATGCATGCGTCCATGTGGGCGTGCCTAGCGCCCCCACCCTCTCCCCAACGACTTCGGATCACGAGATACCGGATTCGAACCCTACTGGAGGCGTTTAGCTCATGACTATACGGCGCTTCTGTGTACATGGACTTTCATTATCACACTGTGACTTAAGCAATATTTAAAGGGACGTACCCACCCCCCCCTCCCCCCCACCAAATCAACTTTATCATCTGCTCTATTTCATCAGGACTAATCCAGTGACTGAGTAAGCAGTGAGCGGGCAACGACTGCCCTTATGCGCAGTCTGATTTGTGCCTTCTTTTTTGCCCGCATATGGCAGAAGTGACCTTTTCTTGCTTTGAACCTGGTATAAATTCGTTGATTTTCCAATAGTGTGAATTATATCAACAAAAAAACTTAAAGCATCGCAGTTGTTGTTCAAGTAATTCAAACTAACAAGACATTAATGCACATTTTATTATAAATTTACGCACAAAAACGGCATAAATTGCCCTTTTGATATGTATACTGGGGAGAAAATATACCCTAAAATTTTTACTCTAAAAATTCGGAAAGTCTGAGCAAACAGTGTAGACCCAGATCAGACGCCGCGAAAGCGGCGTCTGATCTGAGTCTACACTGCTTGCCACTCGTCAACATGTGTTTATAAACATCTTAGGTAGTAAAATGGATGACCGTTGTATGCATATAATATAGTGACATCGAAGACGCAGATCAACCAGCGAATCCGCTCGATCTAATATTAAGGGTATTCGCTGCACCCTTACAAAAATGTGGATAATCGTGTAGGTTATAATAAATATGCAGTGCTCGTTGAAAATTGAAAGTATCGTCGGGTGATATAGCTACCTGCTGGTTTCGGTATATCCCTATAAAAAATCCGCAGACAATGTTTTTTTGTTGTTTTTTTTTGAGAATGAAAAACTATCAAAAATGCACCCAAAAGCCTTTATGCTCGCGTTGCAAATGTATACTGACCGTTAAAAGAAACGTCTACAAAAAGCGTATCGCAAACTTGAGTCAAACAGGAGACTTCCAATAGTTTTTATTATTTCAGTTCAAAATCTACAACACGTTTAGGTACAAAAAAAAAAACAAAAAAAAAAAAAAAAACAAAAAAAAAAAAAACAAAAAAAAAAAAAAAAACAACAACAAAAAAAAAAACAAAAAAAAAAAAAAAAAAACAAAAAAAAAAAAAAAAACAAAAAAAAAAAAAAACAACAACAAAAAAAAAACAAAAAAAAACAAAAACAAAAAAACACACACACAAAAAAACAACAACAAAAAACATCTAAATGACTAATACAGTGAACCCTCGTTACAACGACAGCGCTTGTTCCCAAAGATGTTGCCATTATAATGAATTTGCTGTTGTAAAGAATCCTTAATGAACAGAATGATATGTAAAATATCCTTATTTCCTCATAGAACATACATTTTGGATATTCATGGGACATATGTTTTGGATACAAACAGTTCCGGCTTGTTAATGGTTCGTTAGGTTACATGAAAAATTTGTTAATAATCTCAGTAGCTCTACAGCATTATTCCGAAAGCTTTATTACTTACTATGTAACAGGTAGACACTCTGCATGACTATTCTTATGCTGCAGTGTTCTAGACAACCCAGTTTTTAAACCAAATAAAGTCGAACCTCAATAGCTCGAACACCGATGGCTCGTTTACCATGGCTAATTCGAACTCGTTTTTGAGTCCCTAGGAAATTCTTCCCATAGCTCAAGAAAAAAAATATTTAGATATTTTTTGGAAACTTTTCTTATTTAATCATGAAAATGTATGTTGTGTGTACTCATTAGAATTGCCTCATCGAGGCAATTCTAATGAGTACACACAACATACATTTTTTCATAAAAAAATCGGAAACCCCTAGATCATCCCCATTTGCCTCCTGACCTGCCGTCAAGATTAACCCTCAGTGGCTCGAACCACCCATATCTCGAACAAATTTCCATGGTCCCAAAGATGTTCGAGCCATTGAGGTTCGACTGTATATTTTTTACTCATTTCTACACAAAATTTGATAAAAGGCCATATGATCAGGTAATTGTATATATATATTGTGGGTAACAATTAGAAGTGCCACACTGAGGTACTTCAAAATAATACCCGTATGTCTTCGTGAAGAAATAAGGCAGTCAAATACTTATGAGGACACTTCTCCTATCTTGAGTTATGGCATTTCCTGTTTTGTCTGTACAGAGTGGTTTGGGAATGCACAGTTCCTACAGGGTGGTGATAAGGGCCTGCTATACTTGCAGCAGGTGGGGGAGATACATCGGTATTTCTTCTATTTCTGCACTGTCATTTACTGTTTTTCTCATCCTCCTCTTCATCTTATTCTCTACTAGCTGTCCTTTTCTCACTGTCTCGAGAACTGCAGAGATCTAGATACGAGGGGGTAAAGGGTATTTCAGCATTGAACTTTTGAAAATCAGCACTGAAATTTAGGTTGAGGGGGTGGGCTGGTGGGGTAAAATACTAATTGAAATTTTGGATTTCAGCATTGAAATCAATTTAGTGGGTAAAATTTTCAGTGAACTTCACATCTTTTAACATAAAGCAATTCCCTTCACACTGATTCTTTTGTGAGCAGTAGCATTACACTAGATCAGAAAGGGTTTAACCCTTAAAGCACTGATGACAAATTTATGCATTCTAGGTTGTTTTGCTGTTGTTATTGTTTTTCAGAGAAAATTTAGCTTGGTATTTCATGTGAATTTTAGCAGACAAGTCACATGAAATGCCTAGCTTTTATTTTCTCTGAAAAAAAAAAAAGAAAAAAAAAAGAATTTTGTATGCTACACTTATGCTTGGTGTTTTAAGAGTTAAGCATAGCAAACGGGCATTTCAGTATGAAGCTTTAAAGCAAGTGGTAAAATACTCATTGTACCAAAATCTTACCTAGAGCACTGCGGGCTACAAAATGATTCACAAAGGTTAATGTGTCTTTGAACATATGATTATGATTTGGTGTTTTAAATCTCTCTCAGCATTATTGTCATATTATTGCACAGAAAGCAGTGTCGCACGTTATTAACAGCCGTGCATTAACCGGCGAAAAGCCTTGTATTAACAAGGCGATTCAAGCGCTGTTAATGCACGGCTGCGCAACTTTATGATCGTACCGAAGCCACAGATTTGCTGCCCTTACGAGATGTGTACTGCCTGGCCCTAAAACGAGCTTAGTCAGTGGAAATTACGTTTGCGAGACGTCGGTGGAAAGGCGAAACAAAACAGTGCAAGAAACGATGCGAAATACGAGGGATGTTCGAAATGAATTGCTTATTTCTATCTGGAGACTTCAAATTTCATATTAGCCCAAAAGTACTCATTTCATGCCCTCCAAGTACTCCCTGTGGCTAGAAATGCAAAGTTTCAGTCGATGTATCCACTTCTTGAAGGCGTCACGGTACGCTGATTTGGGCACAGTAATAAGGTACTGATGAATGGCAGATCCAAGTGCCTGTCGGGACTGGTATTTCCGCCCAGCAAGGAATGCTTTCAATTTCGGAAACAAAAAGAAATCACATGGGGCAAGGTCTGGGGGGGGGGGGGGGGTGAGGCAAAACAGTTACTTTTTCTTTCTTCAAAAACGCCGTAACTATTGCGGAGGTATGAGCTGGGGCATTGTCATGTGGAAGACAGACATGTTTAAAACCAGTGGCAGGGCGTCGTTTCTGATAATACTTTTTCAGTTTCTTCAGTACTATGTCTTTGTAGTACTTTCTGGTGATGCTTTTGCCCTTTGTCACTGGCAATTTTATTGCGATTCCTTCACCAGAGAAGAAGATTGCATACAAAACCTTCTTTGTACTCAAAGAACGTTTGGCAATTATTGGGCGTTTGCTGTGTTTAGTGGCCCAGATCTTATTGCTAACCTTACTGACGGGCTCAAAATAATGGACCCAGGTTTCATGACCTGTGACGACATTGGCAAACTGCTTTTTGTCATATTTTGGAAACATTTGAAGCAGCTTTTTGGCCACTTTAACCCGTTGCCTCTTTTGCTCGTCAGTCAGCAGATGTGGCACCCATCTAGCAGAAATCTTTCTGACTTTCAAATGCTTCTTCAAAATAAGGTGAACCGTTGATAGTGATAAGCCTACCTTTTGTGCAATATCACGAACTGTAAATCTGGCATCTCCTTCAATGATTTCCTTTATTTTGGAAACGATTTCTTTACGAGATGCAGATTTTGGCCTACCTGATTTCGGTGCATTTTTGATGGACTCTACACCAGACTCAAATTTCTTTTTCCACCGCCGAACTGTGTCATAAGACACACAAGAAGGTCCAAAAGCAGTAGATATTTCAGTCATCAGCTTCTTCAAAGAACAACCAAGTTTTGAGCGAGCTTTGATGTAAGCCCGTATTTCATCTTTTTTGCCGACGCTTCTACCAACCATTTTTACTGCAGTGGTCAATGACTGCGTGTATTCAAATGGCAAATTTTATGTCTTACACTTAGTCTAGAATGTACATTTATACACCATTGTGTAGATATTGAATAGCCCTATACAGGTATGTATTGGTTTTTATCGTGCCCCACCTGGATATCGAGCTAGAGGACAATAAGCAATTCATTTCGAACATCCCTCGTATAGCAAATGTTTTCAGTTTTTATGCAATAATAGCAATCAAACATGGTTTTTCAATGCATTAACATTCACCAGGTTCCTTGGGAGGTGTTGAAAACCGCGGCCCTGTCGAATGTTAATGCATGAAAAACCATGTTTGATCCCTATATTGAGACAATTGAAGGGTGATAATGAAAGACTCTGTACAATGAAATGCTGTACAGTCATGAGCTGAGTTCTGCCTCTAGCGAGATTCAAACATGGGACCTGATCTGGTCAGGAGCACCAATCCCTTGGCAACCCAGTCACTTCTAATGGCATTGAACATGAACTTAAAACAATCCCCAAATATATGCTTTCATTTAAATATGCATTGACAATAATACTTAAGCACCAAAAATGGCTAAGTTCAATAGTTGAAAAATGCCCAAATTTACAAAGAACCATTACTCATGAAATATTTTTCAGAATTTATTCAAAAGTTAACCAGGTCATCTACTCATTATTACCAATCTATTCACCAAGTTTCAAGGCCCTAGCTCCAACAGATTTTGAGATATTTTGCTGACAAGGTAAGAATGCCCAAAATTACAAAGGGCCATAACTCATGAAGTATTTTTCACAATTTATTCAAAAGTTAATCACATCGTCTAATCATCACTAGCAATCTATTCATCAAGATACAAGGCTCTGGCTTTAATAGTTTTTGTGATATTTTGCTGAAAAGATTTCGTCCATAAATTTTCAAAGGGCCATATCTCAGGAAAGGGGCATAATCCTGTCAAAAAAAAAAAAAAAAAAAAAAAAAAATACATGTCCGCTATTTTTTCATGAAGAATCCCACATATAAGAAATTTGAAAACAGAAGCATGCACGTTTCTAAATTTATGCTATGCATCAAAAAAGCGGGACGAATGGATGGACAAATGGATGGACGGACAAAAGACCCATAAGCAATATGCCCCTCCAACTTTTTCGAAGTTGGGGGGCATAAAAATCAAGGATTGTAAAGCAAAAGGTTTCGATTTAGAAGACAAAGAATAATATGCCTCATACAAAAGTGGTTTGATTAATTTAACCCTTGTCCTGCTGAACCCAAATATACCCTGCCTTTGCAAACTGTGTAGGTCCAGATCAGTGGCTTCTGAAGAAGCCAACTGATCTGGATCTGCACTGTTTGTCATTAAGTGTTTGAATTTGTATGAGCAACTTGGATCAAGTATTCTGACTGGCTGAAAATTAAAAGGGGGCGTGGAATCTTAATTTATTAAGCATGACAAGGGTTATAAAGAGGAACAAAGAAAACAAATCGTTAAGCAAAATTAATTTTAATAGTAAAATGATTCGTCTTCTGATTAACATAAGTATATATGACTGTATTTGCCCCAATACAGTCATGTTAATAAATTAGTCTAGCACAGTTATACATGTAGTTTGCTGAACTTGAGATCACAATTTACCAATAACCCTTTCTCCCTTGAGTTTCTGAAGTGGACTCGTCCGTCTATGAAATGAAACGTGTCCATTATCTTAATAAGGGATGTGGCTTAGACAAAAAAATCAAAAACAAAATCATTAAATGGCAAACAGACTAGTGACAAAATAGAAAATGGCAAACAGTGTAGAACCAGACGAGACGGCTCATATGAGCTGTCTCATCTGCATCTACACTGTTTGCAAAAATTTTTTGTCTAGTCTGTGGGGATGAGAGGTTTAAAGGGGTAGACAGACAGACACCATAAAAATGAGCAGCAATTTCAGAAAATATGGCTTCGTATATGTGTGACCAACAAAGGGTTAAATCAGCTTGCACACTGTGCAGTTTGATCAGCGTCTTTGTTGTCAACATGAAGAAACTTTGAATCCATTTCTATCCAAAATGTGCCCAGTGAAGATTCTTATCAGACTGTGAGAATGCCCTGGCTGATCTGAATCTTCGCTGAGCGCACATGTCCGAACGTATGGTACATTAATGCTTTACATTTCATGCCAGTCATCTGCAAGGCAGACCATTTCCATGAAATGTTAAACCCTAGTTATTGAGAATAAAAAATCAGAAAGATGTCTGCCACATTTAAATGATGCTTTAAAGGCTCCATATTCCTCAAAATTTGGCATTTTACTATCCAAGAAAAGTTTAATAAATTGGTATATGGTATTAATACAATCAAAAAATGGGGCACCCGACAGCCTGTAAAATTTCAGTTAGTCTCTCGTTCTTGAAATGAAATGATTTTTTTTTATTATCGTATCTCTGAATTAATTTTGCCAACATTAATTCAGAGGTACCATAATTCAGAGATACCATAAAAAATCATGATCGTATTAATACTATCAACTTATTAAACCTTTCTTGATAACAGTGTCTATTTTTGAGGACTATGGAGCCTTTAAGGATTACAATGAGAATTGCCAAGCAGACAGGCTGATCTGGATCAATGTTGTCTGCATACAGAATACCCCATATGATTCAAATACACTGAACATTCTCACCTTTAGCATGGAGAACACAGAACAGAATATTTAAATGACAATCTGACAAATGAGATTTTCTCCAAAATAAATAGTCCTATAAGAACATGTTAAGTCAGAAACACTGAAGGAAAATTATGTCTAAGTACACATTAATAGTCATATTCCTTATTTAGGAACCCTACTGCTCAATGTGAAATACAGATAAATGACAGCATCAAAGTCTGATCAGCCAGTGCCTTCTAGGTATCAGTGCCTCCTTTTAGCTACTTGATGCTCAAAGTACAGTAAAACCTGTGTAAGACAGCCACCTTTAATTGACCTTAGTGGTTGATGTGGAAAGGTGGTTGTCTTATAAAGGTACATGTCATGTAATTTTGCTAGCAAAATTACATGACATGTACCTTTATAAGACAGACAAATTTTTCCACATCAACCACTATTTAAAGTCAGTCTCGAAGGTGGCTCTCTTACACAGGTTTTACTGTATATGACAATTTTTTTATGTGCATGCCTTGTACAATCTTTACCTGTTACAGCACAGTCTGGATGTAAACACAACTACTGTTCCCTGTTCTATAACATATAAATTCATAAGTCTAAACAAGGTACTTTTTTCAACCAAAAACTTCAATATATATCATATATCTCCACGAAAATATATATGATGTGCAACACACGAAAAGGCCCTTTTGCGATTTGCGTACAATAAAGGCTGTGATCAGCCTGCACATTTGTGCAGGCTGATCAGGGCCTTTGCTGTCTGCTTACAGAATTAATGGCTACTGTAGTATATGTTGACGAACAGAGACTGTCCAGATCAGACTGCATAGATGTGCACGCCCATCTGGACCTTCCCCCTTCCCATATAGCATAAAAGCCCTTTTCTTATGTTGACTGTTCCTTGCTTCTCATGAGTACTAAATATTAATTTGGCCGAATTGTCCTAACCTAAAATTTTGGCTGGCCAAATTGTCCTAGGCCAAGTTATCCTAGGCCAAAATGTCCGGGCCAAATCTTCCGCGTGCACCACCCACAATATATCTTTTCATGGAGAAAGAAAAACAACTACCTGACCATACCGCCTCTTATAAGGAGCTATGTAGATCATTGTATTTACCCCAAATATTCAGACACGTTTGAAAATGCGTTACCGTACATATTGTTGTTGACAAAGGTCCAATTGACTACACAGTGATGTATCAAAGCAGTGCTGTCTGAATGCATAACACTCCAGTCTCAGTTCACAATGATCCCTTTAACCCTAGTCCTGCTGAACCCGGATATGTCCTGCCTTTGCAAACAGTGTAGATTCAGATCAGTTGGCTTCTGAAGAAGCCAACTGATCTGGATCTGCACTGTTTGCCATTTAGTATGTGAATTTTTATCAACAATTAGGATCAAATAATCTGATTGGCTGAAAACTAGAAGTGGGCGTGGAATCTTAATTTATTTAGCATGACAAGGGTTAACTGTTTGGTCAAGCCATGCCTATTCAAATATTTAGAGCAAATAAGGTACACTTCTGAAGACAAAATAAAAACAAATGAAAGACAGACAGAAAAAAATAGAATAAAGAAAATAAACTATGAAAAAGCTACATGAATATATGAATGCTAACAAAAAAGCAGACTACTGTCCTTTCATCACTCGGAAAGAAGTTTTTTACTTGGCATTTTATTTTAAATGAAAATATTTTGTTCTGATTAACCATATTGAAACCATTTGTTTTTTTTCTGTTTTTGTGTTTTATTCTGAAATATTTACCGTAAAACTTAATTTACAGCCAAAACTTTGTTGCACATATGCAGTTTCTATAGTAATGTGATTTATTTTTATCTAAGAAAATGTTTTTTACTGTTCTTTACTAATTTTTAATGACCATGTTTCATAACAATATTGTGAAAATTTCAGAAAATTTTAACAAGCAGAACTTGTTGATAATCTACCTCCAATTTACCTGCCCTACCGATTTCTGCATAATTTGCAGCCTTTTCTACAACAGGATTAAAAGTGAAAATTTTTTTTTTTTGTTGTTATTGTTTTTTGTTTTTGTTTTTTTGTATTTTTTTAAACCAACAAACAGAATAAAACTTTTTTCATGCATTGGTAGTTACAACGAATGGTTTAGCATTACATCATGACAAAAGTTTGCAAATTTACTTCTCTGTAAAGCACTGGGCAAAAAGCGACTTTCTGAAAGATGTTGAAAGCAGAGTACTACGTAAGCCAGAAAGGGTATTGCAACTAAAAAGAAAGTAAAGAAATTTAAAATAAATGGATACACGCAGAATCGCTTGAGGAATGTGTCAGGAGGCTCTTGACATGGAAAGAAGCAATGGAGAAGAAAGGACTGAGAGTAAATGCAGAAAAGACAAGATTATGATCTGCAGTACGGGACTGGACCTCCTGCAGAGTTCAGGGGAGTTTCCATGCGCTGTCTGTCGCACTGGAGTGGGCAGCAACAGCATCTTCTGCAATGGCTGCAAGCACTGGGCGCTCAAGAAATACAGTGGGCTCAAGCGCTTGAAAAAAGATCCTGACTACAGATATACACGGTGCCAGGGAACTGCATGCCCCTTGGATGGCAGATCACAGAAGGAAGTCCAGGTCGGACCTGACAGGCTTGAGGTGGTAGCTTCTTTACTACTTAGGAGACATGCACTCAGCAGCAGGTAGCCGTGAACATTAAACCACAACACGTGTGAAAACCACCTGGAAGAAGTTCAAGGATCTGCTACCAGTTCTCTCTTCACGCCACCTCTCTTTCAAAACACGTGGCCTTGTGTACAGCTCTTGTGTGCCGAGCGTAATGCTCCATGCCAGCGAGACTTGGCCATTGACAAAGCCAAACCTCCAGCGTCTGCAGCGAAATGACAGGGCAATGGTAAGACAGATCTGCAATATCAGACTGCAAGACATTGTCACCACCAGGTCCAGTGAGCTACTTGTGCAGCTTGGCATTGAGGATCTGGACCTCATTCTGAAGGAGAGAAGACTCCGATGGTATGGACATGTGAAACGCTCCAATGGTGCAGTCAAGACAGCCTTTGACATAAAGGTGGATGGAGAGCGTGGGCCTGGGAGGCCCAAGATGACATGTACACAGCTGACAGAGAGGGATTGCAGAGAGTGGAAGCTCTCGGCCATCAACCCTCATGATAAACATACCTGGAGATCTGGTGTGAGATCTGCCATACGTGCAGCAAGCCAGCTATCTGGAAGGGGGCTCACTGGTGTGGATGTTGCCCCTGTACTGCATGTTAATAAAAAATCTGATTATGATATATATGACCTGAAAAACTTAAGTCAATATTGGACAGTGATTGGCCCTATGGGCATCCTGTCTGTCCAATATAGATTTAAGCAGAATGCTAATAGGGTTGTCTTAATTTTTCAATGGGTAACCACTTTTCTAGACAGGAAATTACCTACCTAGTATCTGAAATCTTTTAGAACTAGATGCTTCTTGTAAGTGAAAGGGAGCAAATTCTTTGCGGTAAGAGGTGGCCCTAATGAAAAAGAAGGCAAATGTTCCGAAGCCAAAGTTATACCTCTTGGCAGGGTACTAAATTCTCTTAAAACAAACACTTAAAGAATATGGGAGACTGCACACACCTATCAAAACACATATGAACAGTGAAGCTAACATACAACCTATGACAAAAAGAAACTAGGAACCCAAATGGGCCCCAAAGTAACTCACCGGAGAACTATTAGTCCATTTTTGGTTTCAGAGAATGATTTTTAAAGGTTTTTACTATATATGGGCATGTTGGTCATCCCGAATGATAGGCGGTAACCATTTAAGCAATCTTTTCTTGCCCCTGCCTAAAGGGGTGCCACATGACTTTTGAAAAAAACTGGGCCTATGATACGATGGATTGGTGATGAATGACAGACAAAAAGTGATCACAAAAGCTTATCCTGAGCCTTTGGCGAACAGACAAAAAGTGATCACTTTAGTTTATCCTGAGTCTTTTGCTCACAGACGGAAAGTGATCACTATAACTGATCTTGAGCCTTTGGCTCACAGAAAATGATCACTATAGCTTATCCTAAGCCTTTGGCTCACAGACCGAAAGTGATCACTATAGCTAATCCTAAGCCTTTGGCTCACAGACCGAAAGTGATCACTATAGCTTATCCTAAGCCTTTGGCTCACAGACCGAAAGTGATCACTATAGCTTATCCTAAGCCTTTGGCTCACAGACCAAAAGTGATCACTATAGCTTATCCCGAGCCTTGGGCTCATGTCAGCTAAAATACCTACTTTAAGGCCAACTGATACAAAGCCTTTTGCATTTGTTCATTTTAAATGAGAACTATGAAACATTTGTTCATGGTAACAAATAATTGCTACAGCACTTGAAAATGTTGGCAGATCCTTTGTATTCAAGTAATGTCATCTAACATCATACCTCCACAGCAGGCACTATTTTCAACCAAAACATTTAGATATTTTGGGTATTTCTCTATAAAAACAAATGTTATGGGTACCCATTAGAAGTGCCTCAATGAGGCACTTCTAATGAGTATCCGTAACATTTGTTTTCGTGGAAAAGTAAGAAAAAAATTAACCTGATATCACTCTTATCTGGAGCTATGCAAGATAACTGTCTCTAAAACAAAAGCATATTTACTCTCCCAAAGCTAGTGTCCAAACAAAACTGGAAAGCAGATCACCAAACAGTAGCGAACACAGAAATATATAATCCTTAAAGAACTAACCACAACTACAGCAGATCAAACTTTGAAATATTTTTTTTTTTTTTTAATTATTATTTTTTAGTGTAAAAACAATGCTTGGTGTAATTTTATGTGAATCATATTCTTAGCAGAGGACTGGGTTTATTTCTAGGAAAAATAGAAAGAAGTGTTTCAGAATAGGATCTGCTACAGTTTTGAATGGCGCTTTGAGGTTAAAACTATAATATATTTTTAACCCTTGTCCTGCTCAACGTGGATAAACCCTGCCTTTGCAAACAGTGTATGTCAGATCAGTTGGCTTCTGAAGAAGCCAACTGACCTCAATCTACCCTATTTGTGATTAAGTATGTGAATTTGTATCAACAATCTGAATCAAACATTCTGACTGACAATTAGAATTGGGTGTGGCATCTTAATTCATTCAGCAGGACAAGGGTTAATATCACATTTACCCTAAATATTCTGGCAGAACTGTCCTGGCTAACAGTGTAAAACCAGATCAATCTGCTCATTACTCCTGAAGCAGATATTCAATCTGAGTCTATACAGTTGCCATGTTGCCTTAGGTTCAGCCAATATCAGGTACCTATTTTCCCCAAGTTTTTGGACAGATGAGGCTGAGCAAACAGTATGGACCCATCAGATGCTGCAAAGTAGTGTCTGATCAGGGTCTGCACAGTCTGCCTCTCATCCAGCATCCATGTTGCAAACTGGACTTGTTCAAATTGGACTGGCATGGCAAGGATCTATTTTTTTTTTTTTTTTTTTTATGGTCCTTTCAAGAATATTTCACTTATATCGAGCTGATCCTTCATCAAAGGCGGGCGAAAACCAGAGAACCCGGAGAAAAACCACCTGACCATCCGTAAGCAGAACTTGGCTTTCCCACATGTGACCCGAGCAAGGCTAGAACCACATCTCTTGCTAGAACCACATCGGTGAGAAACCCAATGGATTAAGAGTCAGGTCTCTTATCCACTAGGCTAGGGATGGCAAGGAATTAAAGGCTCCATATTCCTCAAAAAGACATTTTGTATCCAATAAATGTTTAATAAATTGATATATGGTATTAATACGATCATAAAATGTGGCACCTGACAACCTGTAAAATTTCAGTTAGTCTCAAGTTTTTGAACAAGATAAAAAATGAAATGATTTTTTATCAATCTCTGAATTAATGTTGCCAACATTAATTCAGAGATACAATAAAAAATGGTTTCGTTTTGGATCCAGTTCAAAAACAAGACACTAACTGAAATTTTACAGGTTGTCTGGTGCCACATTTTATGATTGTATTAATACCATATATCAATTTATTAAACCTTTCTTGAATAAAATGTCTATTTTTGAGGAATATGGGTGGGTGGTTGGGTGGTGCGAAGGTGTCATGTATCTTTTGTCACCCGGGGTGTCCAGCTGATATTGGCTTATAGTTGGGCAAGGCCTGCTATCCTTGTAGCAGGTAAGGGTAGGGAGGTGATGTTTTTATTTCTTCTGTTTCTTCACTTTCATTCCTGTTTCTCTTTCTTCCCTGTCCCTCCCTTTCATCTCTTCTGCTATCTCTTCTGTCTATTTTCTCCCTTTCTCTGGGAGACGACACAAAATGACCCACAAGGGTTGACGTGTCGTTAAACCCCAACTCAATCAATCAATTGAGGAATATGGAGTTTAAGCTGTCAAAATACTTAGGGTAAATGAGGAGTCACAAGAACTAGTCACATTTTATGAGGCCAACCTTTAAAGTGCTAAACAAAACAGTAGCAGATGACATTCTATTTTTCTTTTTTTTTCTTTCATTCTATTTTTCTTTTTTTCAGACAAAATCAGACTTGGCATTTCATGTGAATCATCTGCTAGGCAGATGATTCACATGAAATGGTAAGCCTTATTTTCTCTAAAAAAAAAAAAAAAAAAAAAAAAGTTCAAAGTGACCTCTGTTGTAGTCGTGATTAGCCCTTTAAAGGTTAAGGTGTTCAAATATTTAGAGAAAGTGTTGTGGTTATTATTATAATTATTTCATGATCCCAATATGCACCAATAAACCATCTCTATAAAAACAACACAATAACATACTACAACTTTACTTCCTTTTAAAGGAATTAACAGAAAAAATACAACGCAGAGAGGCTAGACTTTAGACTCTGTCCGCCTCTGTTTACCGACTTCAGTATGTGAGTCTGTACACCCATTAACTGCACAGACGGCTAGGGTTAAGTTAGAAGAAGTTCACTGACATACCTATTGCTAAAGCGTGAGCATAAAAACAAACAAGAATGCACATTAGATGGCATGCCATCGCAAAATCCCCAAGCTCCGAACTAATGTTGCTAATAGCGGGACAGATGTTCAGACTCGCTCTTGCATGTCCTTACATGAGGGGAAGTCATGTAACAAGTTTGGTTAATTTCTCCCCAGTGGTTAAAGAGGAGATAATGTGATGGATAGATAGGTTAGGGTTAGGTTAGTCATGTCATCATATTTAGCATATATAAGTCTGGAATACATACAGCCGGTTAAGGAAATATTAAGTGGCGGACAGATTCTAAAGTGGCTCCTGCAGAGAGAGAGAGGAGAAAATGTACATGTATTAACCTTTTAATATATTTACCCCAGAAAACATGACTAGACATTCCATGCAAAATGTCTCCATTGTCATGTTTCCTGGAAAATAAATAAAAAAAAAAAAAAAAAAAAAAAAATCATATCATCTGCTGAATTTGACTGATTAAGTGGAGGTTTTATGGCCCAGTCCCCCAATTAGGGTCATGTCAAGAGCCGTCAGTTTAGCTAACTACACTTTTCCTGGGGAGACTTAGTTCTGTAAATGGTTTGCAAGTACTTGTGTGCAATCTTTTGCCAGAAACTGACAACTGCCCTTCTTGAATCAGCAGAAGGTTGAGAATGACCCTTGATAATATTTCATGATCAATCTCCATGAAAGAATGTTCCCGAACCTGGTGGGGTCGAACCTGAGACCTCCTTATCGCAAGTTGGATGTGCAGAAATAATTTTCTGGTATAATTGTAAGTGTTTAGGAGTTAAGTGTAAGTTTGTACCATCTATGTATATACAAAAGAATCTCTTTAACCCATTGAAGACTGGAGACCCCTAAATGAAACTGGCAAACAGTGCAGAGCCAGATCAGATGCCACAGAATGCAGTGCCTGATCAGTGTCTCTGCTGTTTGCAAATAGTCCAACCATTTTTTAGGGTGTTACATTATATAGTCTGACATACCTAAAACTGAAAATGGACTCTTCCAATATACAGTGTGGGAGAGTTTATTCAGTCTTTAATGGGTTAAAAAAAGACTATTCATTATAAGACAGTTCGAATAAAAGATTGTTTCCAGGTGGACTCTAAAAGTGTTTAGCCTATATAGAAAAATGACCATTAATAGTAATTTTTCTATATAATCTAAGCATTTTGCAAGGATACAATCCAAACAAAAATGTATAGATTATAAAGAAAATAATCATTTATGGTAATTTTTTTTATATTTGTTTGTGTTGAGGTTTTACGGCCCAGTCAACCCAATGGGGTCATGTAGAGCGCGGTCAGTTTACCTAAGCACACGTTTACTGGGCAGGGTTAGTCCTCTAAGCGGTTAACCAGCATTGTGCACATTCTTTCGCCAGAAACTGACAACTGCCCTTCTTGAATCAGCGGAAGGGAGAGAATGACCGTAGAAAATATTTCATGATCAATCTCCACGAAAGAATGTTGCCGACCTCGGCGGGGGTTGAACCCGCGACCTCCTGGTCTCCAGTCGGACGGCGCATCCAACTGAGCCACCGAGGCCGGCTATTTTTTTTTTTTTTTTTATATATAATCTATGCATTTTTGTATGGATACAACTCATTGTTTAGCTAACATAGTTTGGCTTTGGATCAAAACAACTGTGTTATAAAGAGGAATGTTTTTTTTTTTTCTTTCTTTCTTTATCATGATCAATGATTTATTGCCACAATTGATAATCTTTGACTCAGTGTATGACATAACCCAGTCCAGCTTCCTTAAACTTCGTATGTACTTGATGATACAGTTCCTCCATGTCCTGTCCAGTTAGTATGGATAAATTTGCCTGGACTATCCAGTAATTCGTATGTATGAGCTCCAAAGTAGTCACGCTGTGCCTGAAATTGACAAAAAATAAAAGTATGTTAAATGTCCTAAAATTTTGAACAACTGAGCCAGCGCATGACAAAACTTACACAATGGCATGTGTGTCCAGCAAAGATTTGGATCAGCATTAGACATCTGCCCAGTCTGATCAGTCTTCGCTGTGCACTAAATGGGTAGCTCAGGACCCAAGTTTTCTTCATGTGGACAGTGAAGACTCTGATCAGACTGGATGGATGTCCGGCCTGATCTGAGTCTACGCTGGGCGCACATGCCATTTTGTAGGTTTCGTCATGTGACGGCTCAATTTATTCTATACATTTGGTAGATTTTCACAAGGGAGACGAGTTGCTTCCATGGAAACCTTTTAGAGAAGACCGCTTTTCAAAAAGGACGCAAATCCATTTTGATAGATACTCCCCCCAACCTCAGGAAGTGTATCCATTGCCCTGAAATTGATAAATTATCTACACCTACAACATGTCAAAGTTCTAGATAAGAGTGGGTATCAGGTGAATATTTCTCTTATTTCTGCACGAAAACATATGTTGTGGGTACTCATTAGAAGTGCCTCACTGAAGTGCTTCTAATGAGTAAGTATTTGTGCAGAAATAAGAAAAATATCAATACTTTTGGATTGAAAAAAGCATCTTATCAAGAGCTTTGATATGTTTGGTGGCCTTCAGAGATGTTGCAACAGGATTGACAAGATGAGTGTTTCTTGCTTAATATTTGACAATCATACTTTCCTTTTTCATCCAATATCACTACCTAGTCAGGAACGTAATGGTACTTTAAAACCTTAACAGAAATCATGGGTAAATCCATGCATAACCTTTGGGTTTTTTTTTTTTTTTTTTTTTTTTTTTTTAACCTGCAATATCTTGCAAATTGATGCAAAGTTTGGTGATTGATTGTGTTGGGGTTTAATGACATGTCAACCCTTATGGGTCATTTTGTGTCATCTCCAAGAGAAAGGAAGAAGAGAGATAGAAGAGAAAGTAGAGGATATGAATAAGAGGGACAGGGGAAAATGAGTGAAAGTGAAGAAACAGAAAAAATAAAAACATTTCCCCTCTACCCTTACCTGCTGCAAGGACAGCAAGCCTTGCCCAGCTGTAAGCCAATCTCAGTTGGACGCCCTGGTGACGCAAGATACATGACACCTTTGCTTCACCCGACCACCCCCATAGTTTGGTGAAGAAGTTTGGTGAAGAATACTCAGTTGGTTTAAAATATGCTCCCTTTTAACAAATGAAGCTTTTGAGCAAAAGTCAGATATTTATATGGAGATTTTATACCAAAATACCACAAATTTCAATTCGTTTAAGTTCACATACCTCTGCCCCCCACCCCTCCCCCCATCTGTTTACACAGACAGACACACACACAGACAAACAGCACTAAAAAAGCAAACATTGTAGTTGCCTGATGTGCACACATGTATGCATCTGAGTTTTGAGTTGGAGTTTCGAGTTAAATTAGTGAAAGGGGGAGAATAACCATAGAAAATATTTCATGATCGATCTCCACTAAAGAATATTGTCCGACCTTGCAAGAATCGAACCTGCAACCTCTTGACCACCTGACTGAGCCACTGAGCCCAACCAAGCATGCATACACCCACTATTATATAACAGTTTCAAGTGAACAGTAACTGATTTGGAGCGCAGTACACTAATGAACTTACCTGAAGGAGATTGGCAGGTAGTCTAGCAGATCTGTATCCATCATAAAATGCCAGGGCAGTAGAGAAGGCTGGTGTAGGGACACCTTGTTGTACAGCTGTTGACACAACTCGTCTCCAGCCAGCCTGGCACTTCTGAATTTCAACCTTGAAGAACTCATCCAAGAGGAGATTAGTCAGATTAGGGTCCTTATCAAAGGCATCTTTTATGTTACCAAGGAATCGGCTGAAAATAAGTTTAAGGTATGGTAAATGTCCTGAAACTTTGCACACCAAAGCTGCTGACATAACGGCATCTGCAAATAGTGCAGACTCTCATCTCTTGCAGTTTGAGCAGGGTCTACACTTTGGCTGGGATAAGTAACTTGGTACCCGAGTACCCAAGGTTCTGACACTACTTATTATTTTCATTCAAATGTATATTTTCTAACAGTTGGCATGCCTAAAATGACATGCAATCAGGTACCGGCTGGAAACTGGGCATCAGTATAGGGGTACAAAATCTCTACCCATCCCAGCATTAGCAGCATTAGTCTACACTGTTTACTATTTCAACAACTGCAAAAATCAAACCAAACAAACAAACAAAAAAAAAAACAACACAAGATTGTCCAGTTGTCTGCACCCCATTTCAAAATCCCCAAGCTCGGTTGCTAACAGTCTGACGGAAGGATGGATAAATAATGCTGCTTTTGTAGCCCTTACCACATGGGGAAGTCATGTGGCAAGGTTGGTTCAATTCTGCCCAGTGGTTTTGGATGAGATAGTCTGACAGACAGACAGACTATCAAAGGGAAGGACGGAAAAATAATGTTGCTCTCACACACATTTATCGTGCGCAGAAGTTATGTAGCAAGTTTGATGAAATTCTGCCCAGTGGTTTAGGTGGAGATAGCATGACCAATGGACAGAGGCATTCACAATACACCCATTGCTAAAGCATGAGCATAAAAACAAACAAGAATGCGCAGTAGATGGCATGCCATCGCAAAATCCCCAAGCTCCGAACTAATGCTGCTTATGGCAGGACAGCTGCACAGACCCGCTCTTGCATGTCCTTACAATGAGGAGAAGTCATATAACAAGTTTGGCTAATTTCCCCCCAGTGGTTAAAGAGGAGATAATGTGATGGACAGATAGGGAGACAAACTGATGGATGGAAAAATAATGTTGCTCTCACACACCCTTACCATTTTACCACCTGCTGATGTGTCCATAAGACTGCTGGATGAGTGACTAACATTTCAGAATCTGATCAGATAACATTTTCTGTTAGACACATCAACAACAGACAGTAAACTGATCCAATTTTAGGACAACTATCGTTAGGATTTAACCCCTTGTAGACTGAATAAACTCTCCCATACTATTTATTGGAAGATTCTAATTTGGTTTTACGTACATCAGGTCATGTGCTTTAGATACTTCTAGAGAAAAAATGGTTGAACTATTTGCTGTGTTCTGCGGCATCTGATCTGGGTCTGCACTATTTACCAATTACCCGTTTAGGGGTCTCCAGACTACAATGGGTTAAGGAGCCTAGCTCAAGACAAGGTAGTCTTTTTTCTCCATTATAAAGTATTGATATTTTTTTTATTTCTCCACAAGAACCTGTTTTGGGTGCTCATTAGAAGTGCCTCGCCAAGGTTTTTCTATTGGGTACCTACAAAATATGCTTTTATACAGACAGGAGAAAAAAAATATCTGTTGCCCCCTCTTATCTTGAGGTAGGTAAGGTGTCCCAATATTTCATGTAAATACAGTACTTCATTTATTGGACCTATCAAAGATAATGATTTGGTGTTTTAGATTCCTTTCAACAATATTTGTCATATCGAGATGATGGAAGGCTCTGTGAAAAGAAGCCGCATACTGTCATGAGCTGAGCTGCCTCCTTAGGATTCAGTCCAGAGCACTAACCACTCCTCTACCTGAACACTTCAGGACTTAGGAAACAGGGCCAAGTTGTTCAAAACTAATAATGTCATTAGTTAACATATCATTAAAATTTTGATCATTAAATATGACATATGGGCTAATATTTTTGTGAAAAAAATGAGAGAAGCTTTTGCAATTGCAAAAGCTTCTCACATTTTTCAGCAAAAATACTTGTGAATTAGATCTTGTACTTATTAGAACAGTGACCATTTCGACCACCAATGAGTTTGTTAAGCTAATGATATTTTGAACACCTGGGCCCTGATTACTACCTACCTTCTGATGATACAGCCTCCTCTCCACATTAAAGCTATACCTCCAAAGTTCAGGTCCCATTTAAACACCTTTGCTGCCTCTCTCATTAACATGAATCCCTGAGCATATGAGACTATCTTTGACGCATAAAGAGCAAGTCGTATATCTTCAACGAAAGCCTTTTTGTCACCGGTAAATTTAGGGGCGTCTGGTCCCTTAAGCTGATAGCTTGCACTAACACGTTCTGACTGAAGGGCAGATAAGCATCGAGAAAATACCGCTTCACCTGAAATGAGGATGTATGAATTAGTCTACTGATGTCAAAAGGATATTAGCTCAACATCCACTCAATCTGCCACAGATATTTGGGTGTGTGTATGCAAAAAGTACAAATATACATAGTAACATTATGTATACGCTAGAGGGTGTATGCAGTGTTGCAAACTTCATTACTGCTTATGAAGGGTCTAAATAAAACCGAGACTCCCATTTTCTCATCTGTAGTGTGTTCTTTGTATCCAAAGGCAATCTTTTTGAGGTTAATCAGGCAACAGACAAGGCAGTTCTTAAAATGCAAAAGTCCATATCATCTTAAGGAAAATTTATGATACTAGAAAATAGTATCTTTATACTTTACATTATTGACTGTTCCAGAAAACCGAACGCTTATTTTGTTTTATTTTGTAGGTAAGGAATTAACTGGAGGTTTAAAAATGTCAATAATTCCCAAAGTATGTTGATGACTGACTGCCAACTTTATTAGTGCTCAAATTGTGCAACTGCATGATCAAACCCTGGGAGCAGGTAAAGCGGGGTTGGGGGGGGAGGGTGTTTTTTATTTCTTCTGTTTCTTCACTTTCCTCTTTCTTCCCTGTCCCTCTTTTTCATCTCCTCTACTAGCTGTTCTATCTGTTTTCTCCCTTTCTCTGGTAGACAACACAAAATGACCCACAAGGGTTGACATGTCATTAAACCCCAACACAATCAAAATATACCTCAATTCAAATGAACAATATTCTATAACAGCCTTTATCACAAGTCTATCTGCATCTGTGATTAGAAAGTACACCAGAACCCCTTTATAAAACAATTCATTTTAGACTGTTTGGAAATGACGGTTTAGAGGTGGACCTCACAAGTGTTGTATCAAAACAAAAATGTATAGATTATATTGAAAAATGACCATATATGGATTCAGTAAGGTTGTTTAGCTAACACCGTTTTCACTTTGGATTCCAGCAATCAGTTAATAAAGAGGTTGTGGTGTTATTTAGATAATCAATATGTACAACAAAAAGAATCCAGATTAGGATGCACAGCGCAGTGTTATTTTCTTTTCTTGTCACAAATACCTATTAATGTAACTGGAACACCAAATTCAAGTGAATTAATTGCTGTCCATTTGCCTGTACCTTTCTGAAAAAGAAAAAATATATAAAAAAAAAATGATACAAACAATCACATGTATCTGTTTGTACACAGCATGAAATATTAGCTGGCAACTTTTCCAAAATACTTTTTCTTATTTTCCTAATACAAATAGATGGGTTTTTTTTATCAAATAAAAATTGCTGATATTGTTACTATTTCTCGTCAGAAGCACCACAACAAACTGATCAGGATCTATGGTTTCTAGTCACAGAAATCACATAAAATTGACACCTGAACAGAAAGACCCAGACAAGCTTGAAAATACACCCAAACTGAACAGGTTTATAATGCTTTAGTGTTGCAGAATTCACAAGGTCCATATATAATTTCAGTACACAGTAAAATGCCTATTAGACAGTGTAGATTGGTCTGTGTGGCTGTAGCTTTAGATATAGAGGATCTTACAGAAGTACTCCTTTCATATGAAATGTTCACAAATGTAAGATTCTGTTCATCATATACTTTTTAAACTGAATTTCATGGCTGTAGAAGTTGAACCATTTTTCAACGAAAAAACATAATGTCGTCATGGACCCCAGTAAGCAAGTGTTATATGTAATATCTGGTCATACCATTTTTATGACATGGTGTTATCCACTGAATAACAGCAACATCATATGATAAAAGGCTCAGATCCAGGTAAATGTTTTTTTGTTTGTGTTGAGGTTTATGGCCCTGTCAACCCACTGGGGTCATGTCGAGTGGGATCAGTTTACCTAACCACACTTTTTTCCTGGACAGGCTTAATCCTCTAAGCAGTTACCCAGTACTTGTGCACATTCTTTCACCCGGAACGGAAAACTGCCCTTCTTGAATCAGCAGAATATTTCATGATCATTCTCCACTAAAGAACATTGCCAGACCCGGCGAGGATCAAACCCCTGACCATCTGAGCTCCAGTTGAAGATGCATCCAACTGAGCCACTGAGACCCCAGGTAAACCTATCAGCCCTACAAAAATCATCACTGAGAAATGGCATAAAAATGTTAAACTGACAGTAATAAATAGCTGGAGAAGCATAAAAAAATAGTTTTTTTTTTTTTTTTTTTTTTTTTTCAATTTTCATTAATTTTTGTGCTATTTTTAATATATTGTCAACAAAGTAGGCACTCCTTTGTGCAGGGAAGCAACTCAAAGAATGATTTCACATGTACTTTCGCCACAGTTGTCTCTCTTCAAAACAAAATAACAATGGATTCAGCTAATTATTTTCTGGCCATGCCAAGGAACGGCTGAACTGAGCATGAGCCAGATACTCCCAGATGTCACCTTGGAAGTTTTTCAAGGTACACCACAACCTCTTTATTACACCACTGTTGGGGTCCATAGCATAAACGGTGTTAGTTAAACAATCGTGTTATAGCCAAACAAAAATGTATAGATTATATTGAAAAATGACCATTTATGGTCATTTTTCAATATAATCTATACATTTTTGGGAACCATCTTTGAACTGTGTTATATCCAAAACCGTGTTATCACGAACCGTGTTATAAAGAGGTTGTAGTGTAATTAAAAGAGAAAAACTGGAGTGAAAATATCATAGAATCGGACAAATTTAAGCACTATAGTGAGCTCACTGTAATATTCTATAAAACCTCTCTACATCATCCGCCACCCTACAGCAGCCAGTTTTGTTACTTTCCAGTCCACAGATGACCATTTTAAGGAAATTGTACTGTACCTGTCCTGCAGTATCTCTGATTTTTTCCAGTAGATAATTTCCATCTGTGTCTTTAAAATTCATTATGTCTCTAGTGATTTCTATCAAAAATGAGTCTAGCTCAGTCTTGTTCCATTCTTCAAATACCTAGAAACAGAGAACACAATGTAAATACAACACTTTAAATCTCCTTATACACTGGAACCACATTTTAAGATGGTGCATTATAAGATAGTTTCTGATATAAGAAGGTTTAAAAGCATCACGAAAACATGCCTATATAATTTTGGCCCCTTTAAACCTCACTTTTATATAGTAAAACTGGGGTTTACAGGGGTAAACATTATTTTTCTAATTTCTGTATAAAACATGTATTCCTGGTAGGCGTTAGAACTGCCTTGCTGAAGCTGGGCAAGGCGGTTCTAATGAGTACACAACCTATGTTTTGAGCAGAAATATGAATATCAGAAAATTTTATCTGAAAATTTTTATTTTTTGGTGGTAAAATTTTCAGCATATTTGAATAGGCATGTTTTTGTAATGGTGGACCCAAAAAGTGTTGTATCCAAACAAAATTGTATAGATTATATAGAAAAATGACCATATAATCTTTACATTTTTGTTTGGATACAAATGGTTGTCTAGCTAACACAGATTTTTGCTGTGGATCCCAGTGGTAGTGCTATAAAGAGGGATCTGCGGCAGCTTTCTCTGTTCTATATACATCTTGTTCAGAAGCAAACCTAGAACAGAAACTGCCCTTAGGTATTGAAATGATTCCTAAACATTACATGTTTCTTTCCATTATATATTATAATCGCTAGCAAATGTAGACTACAATGACTCCCATAGCTATTGATACCATGCTTTTTCAATCCAAAAGTATTGATATTTTTCTTATTTTGTCATGAAAACATATGTTATAGGTACTCATTAGAAGCCCCTCCTCACTTCTAATGAGTACCACAGAGGGGCTTCTAATGAGTGCCACAACACACGTTTTTGTGGAGAAAAAAGAAAAATATTTACCTGATACCCACTTTTATCCAGACCTATGGACTCCATTACCATGTTCTGAAATTTGATACTGGATCCATGTCCCACTCCAAGACCTGATGCTGTCAGAAGCACTCTAGGGCAAAACCTTAAGTGAAAACTTCCACTGATAACACTACTCAGCCATTCAGTATGATCTGCTATGTGTCCTGGAGATGTGTAAATCTGACATCTCCTCCCTGTCCCTAAGTTACCTTCATCCCAACCACCTCTTGATGACACCTTTAGTGAATACTTCCTCTACTCTTTATGTCATTCAAATTGATATAATGCATGAAAATTTTCAGAAAACAGCACATATGTATTACTTTGACTTGTACCCTGCCTTTCCCAATCCCTGCCCACCCCAACTTCATCAATGCAAAGCTTTTAGTGAACACCTGCCCTCTTCTTTATGGTATTCAATTTGAAATGCTATACAACCCTGTTCCAATGAAGTTTAATTCTGGCCCTCTTTCCTAACCCTGGCCCAGACCAGCCCCATCCTGTGGTCCAGCCTAATCATCCCAGGGCAAAATGTTCATCAATATCTATTCTATTCTTCATACCATTTGATTTGATATATGTATGCTACAGGACGAAGATCGGGAAAAATAAGTAATTTTGATTTTCCAAGCCCCACTGGCCCTGACCCTCAGTCGTGACCAAAACTTTAACATGCACATAACATCTACATATATGCATCATACAAGCATATCTAAGTTATAAGTTTGTCATCTGAATGGACCAAGAGAAGAAATTGATTGATTGATTGTGTTGGGGTTTAACGACACGTCAACCCTTGAGGGTCATTTTGTGTCGTCTCCCAGAGAAAGGGAGAAAACAGATAGAAGAGATAGTAGAGGAGATGAAAGCGGGGGACAGGGAAGAAAGAGGAACAGGAATGAAAGTGAAGAAACAGAAGAAATAAAAACATTCCCCCTCTACCCTTACCTGCTACAAGGATAGCAGGCCTTGCCCAACTGTAAGCCAATATCAGCTGTATGCCCCGGAGATATAAGATACACAGCACCTTCGCACCACCCAACCACCCCCCCAAGAGAAGAAAACATCAATTACAAACATATGTATGGGCAGTACCACATGGTTTCTTTCCAAAAAGTGAGGGGACAAAAGCTTTCACTCAATTATTTCTTACATTTTAAACACATATATAAAATTAAGTGTTTCATTTAAACATCATCATCATCATCATCATCATCATCATCATCATCACAATTTACCTGAGCCATCTCAGCTTGACTCATTCCCAGCACATCCTTCATGAGATGGTAGGATTCACAGATCAACTGCATGTCTCCATACTCTATACCATTGTGCACCATTTTTACAAAATGGCCAGCACCTTCAGGGCCAACCTACAAGAAAAGTAGTGTTAATGAAGCCTACTTATTGGAAACCAAATATAACAAATGGAAGGATATCAAAATATGACATACAGATTGCTTGCCCATGATATGAAAACCAGATATATGTATTGCTTGCCCATGATACGAAAACCAGAAAACTTGTTAATACAGTGTTATACAGCCCCATACATGTCATACAGATTGCTTGCCATTGATATGAAAACCAGATATTGCTTGCCCATGATATGAAAATCAGATAACTTGTTAATACAATGTTATACAGCCCCAAACATGTCATACAGATTGCTTGCCCATGATATCAATTATCATCTAATACTTCTTTACTTGTCTTCTGAAAGTTTGTAATCCCTGTCTTTGACATCCAAGGTCATCAAGTTGAGTTATATGAGAAAGGTTTGCACTTGAATTACTACCTAACATCAGTCGATGTACCAATCAAATTCATGTAGGCTTTCAGGATACCTAGATCTTAAGACAGGGATGAGGATGAACAGAAGGCCCCGATCCCTGATCTGCTTCATGTGAAGCATGAATCTCCCTGCCAAAAGCCAATGATGACTGGACCAACTGTCCAAAAGTTTCAGCAGGAAAATGCATCACCTAGCACCAAAGCAAGATAAAAACAAAATTATTCTGCACAGCTATCTATCTTCTCTCTGACTGTTTATGTAATATTTAATGGTAACAGAAACAATAGATTTTATATGAATCTATTTGGTTTGTAACTTACCCAATCACAGCAAGGCTCTTTCCCTGCTTTAGCAGCAATGGCCTGGAATATATCTTTGATGTAGGGCCTGAAATTAACAAACACTATAAGCAATGCACTCAGAAGCATCTCTAAGCTGGCCCCTCGGAGATTCCCTTAAAGGCCCACTTTCCTTAGGCCCAAATTGGGCCTAGGGAAAAGGATTCTTTAAGGGCAACCTCCAAGGGGAAATAACTCTGAAATGGAAATATTTGCTATCCTCACTTAATGAGGGCTACTCTTAAAGGAAAGAATTTGCTCCCAGTGGGAGTAGGTTATTCTCTTTAATAGTAGCTATCATTTTTGAAAGGTTTCAAATACTAGGAAGACATTTTGCTTGTGCAAAATGAGTTTCCCTTTGCAAATGGCTTCAAAATCTTTCGGGTGTATCCATTCACCGTAAGTGGAAATGCAAGTCCAAAGAGCTGTCAGAGAATCTGACTATAGCCCCACTTCAGTGCTATTTAAGGAAAGTAAGCAATCATTTGGAAACAGGCCAGCTAGGTAGATCACCCACTGTCAATTCAACTTCCTAAGCCTCACAGTTTCTGAGAAAAAGCATCGAAAACTAGTAACTGTGTTTTCAGAGAAAACAGATGTCCTCCCCCAGCCCCCTCCCCACTCCCTACACACACACCCACACACACACACACCAAATTTTCAGTTTTTCTACTACTGTGACCTTGAAAATAGATCAAGGTCACCAAAATTTAATCAGTTCTTTGTTGTGTCACTTATATATCCATTCCAAACATTCATTCAAAAGCTATTGTGCAGAAAAGAAAGTGTCATGCCAACACCAATGGGTCTGCACCAAAAACAATATGTTCCCCTCCCCTTAGGCGGGGGGATATATTCTTTAATGTTTGAAAATCAGAGAGAAAGAAAAATGAAGATATAAATGGATGAATTATAAGGAACATCAGCCTGATTCTGGAACACTTGGTACATGACCCCACTGTTCACATGTGTACCCATATGTTTACTTTCTATACCCCACTGTTCCTGAGATAAGCATGATGGAAATTTTTATTTTTTGAAAATTGGAGAGAGGGAAAAATGGAGAAATAAATAAAAAAAAGTCAGCAGCAGCATCATGAATTCAGTGTACATAATACATCCACCCACTGTCAAAGTGTGCACCAAGTTTCAACTCTCTAGGCTTCATGGTTACTGTCAGAGTAAACTATGATGGAAATTGTCATCTGAAGTCCTAAAATTGGAAAGAAAGAAAAATGGAGAAATAATGAATTCTCCTTGTTTGTGTGTCGATGATTTCATGTGGAATTTGTTTTGTCATTATTCATTCCCCACCTCTCCTTTCTTTTGGTGCCTTGGGAAGACCATTTGTCATGACTGGCATTTCCTGGGTATCTTCACTAATATTGTTTAACCCTTGCCATGCTGAATAAATTAAGATGCCACGCCCACTTCTAATTTCCAGCCAATTAGATACTTGATCCGTACTACAGACTACATGTTTTTGATAGAAATTCACATATTTAATGACAAACAGTGCAGATCCAGATCAGTTGGCTTCAAGAAGCCAACTGATCTGGATCTACACTGTTTGCTAAGACAGGGCATGTCGTGTTCAGCAAGAGAAGGATTAAATATAGTGCAATGTTATGCAGCATGTGATCATTCTTCATATTTACCATATGTATACAAACTGGTTACATGTGATTAGAAATATCTTACCATGCCGCTGGTGACCCTCCAGGCATAAGGGACGGTCCATATCTAGCCCCATCTTCCCCTCCACTAACACCACTACCAACATACAGGAGACCCTTAGCCTCAAGATCCTTACATCTTCTCTGAAAACAATCAAAGAAAATTTTAAGTTGTCTTCTACACCTTTTTTTTTCTGAAATGGGCTCTTCCTCTTCTGTCCCTTATTTTTTTTTTTTTATTTGGGTTTTCCGGCCCTTTCAAGAATATTTCATTTATGAGTCAATCATTCATCAAAGGTGGGCAAAAACTGGGGAAAACCACCCAACCATCCATAAGCAGAACTTGGCTTTCCCACATGTGACCCGAGGGAGGCTCGAACCACAGCGGTGAGAAACCTAATGGATTAGGAGTCAGCACTCTTATTTACTAGGCTATGGGGGCCTAAGGGGACAAGTCCATTGATGTTAAAGGGGTATTATTATTATTTTCAAAGACAAATGATAATGAAAAAATCAATTTGCTGATTGAAATTAACATATTTCCCAATACAGACTACATGTTCACATGGAATATTTCAAATGACATGGTAAAATCCACTATTAAATCAGGTGTTGAGCAGGTGTGAAACTGTCAAAATTATTTATCAAGGTGGGACTGTCAGATGGAAACTAACATGTTCAGGCAAACTGCAATTACACTAACCTAATGTTTGTCTGGATTTCACTTTATAAAGATGCATCAAGGTGTACCGGTACCTGAACAATTTTCATCAGGGAAATACGCTTCACAACTTTATCAAGTATTTAAAAAAGATATAACAAAATCTTAAAGTTTTCAAAAAGACAAACAAATTAGCTGTAGTGTTCAAAATAAGATATGCATTTGTGTTTGGTTATAAGATAACAGTTATCAGAATAAATTTAAGTGTTTAAACACAGCTCAAACTAAGGTGCTTCTTTTGAAAGAAAAGTATTGATATTTTTCTTAATTCTCCATAAAAAAAACATACGGTGTGGATACTTATCATCTCAAGGAGACACTTCTAATGAGTTTCCATAACATTTGTTTGTTTGTTGTTTTTTTTTTTCATGAGGAAATTTGAAGATGTTTATCTGAATATTTCTCTTATATATGGAGCCAGGGTTTTCCCTGATCAACATTTTGGCAGTTTTCACCCCTTAAACCTTAGTCTGGACCCTCAAGGCAAGGGTCCTGTGATGTTTACATAATTCCCTAATAATTTTATTTGTCTATGGCTTTGTATTTTAATCTATTTGTGGTAAGAATTATCAATATTTGGGCAATATTTCCACAATAACTTATTACAAAATAAAATACATACATTCAGACAGACACACCCGGGTAAACTGTGTGGACCCAGATCAAATCTAAGGAACAGTTTGTGTTCTATAATGTTTGCTCTTCTGCAGGCATGCTTTAGCCAAATCATCAGGCAACCAAATTGACTCGTTCAAAGTTTTTTTGTTGTTTTTTTTTATTCAACTGACAATCTCAATTAAATACATGTACAGACAGAATATTTGTTACATAAGTATATGTGGTAAACTGACAAACGTAAGATTAAAATCAAGCACTAATGATCCATTCGCCTGTGTGACATACATGTTTATAATACTATAAATTGATGTTCATTTCTGTTTACGACAATTACATGTACAAACATATTGGGTTCCTTTAAAAGTACACGTCAATACCAGAAATAAACTAACGTTTTTCGCATGCGAGAAGCTCCCGCGACAATAATATAAAAAAAAAAAAAAAAAAACGGAAATCAGACGCGGGAATTACTCGCCACGAAAAAAAAGCTGACCCACAGTGTACCATCAAACTATGAAATAAGGAGTTTAAAAAACTAGTTAAAAAGTTCTCCCTTCCCCTATCCTACCCCTCAAATCACATCTTCCAATGAGAACAACATTCTACAACCATCAGACAAGAATGCGACGTCGCCCTGGCGAGAGGCACATTTTATCCCCCCGTTGCCTCGACAAAGCTAACAGAGTGTCATGGAGAGGAAAAGAAAAAGGTAGAGTGATATGCTACACATTTTATAGAGATTCAGAAATGATTTCACCACACAGCATACTACTGGCGATTAATAAAAAATTGATACATAGTTTTCACGGGAAATAAATTTTAGTCAACCACCTTAGCAGGTGAAGATAACAGTTCTGCATGAATGCGCCAATTTCTGCGTTTATTCATGTATGTCAGTGTACATACCGTAAATATCGTTTGGTCAGCTAAATCAGACTTGTTCAAAGTTTAAGATAAATGCAGTAAGCAGATTATAAGAATCTATCATGGATTTGATGGGTAGATGGAAAAATCCGTCCCGAGGGTTACTATCTGGCATCACGAGACTTGCAGAGTAATCTCAGACTGTGATTCTGAGGGACAGATTTTTCTGGCTATCCCTCACACCCATGATAAATTCTTTTTTCTTGCATACCTTTCATTTTTAAAAGAGGGTTTGATAATGCAGCCACTTCGACTGTAGACCTCCGCCACATTTTGATGACAATACTGTCATGTCATTATGTTCAGTTACCTCAGCCTTAAAGACGGCATACTGCAACATTCTATACAACCAGTGTATATCAAACGCTTGAAAATAATCAATTTTTATCTTTACCATGGGACAAATAAGGGTGTGTGAGATAAGATTTGCTAGAACCAGTGTAATTTGTGGAAATCCTCATCTGGTATGCAAAAAAAGGTATTTCAACCATTAGGGTATCTACTGTTGAAGCATTATCAATAATCTTTGCTGAGCAATGCCTTTGCAAATAACATAACTAACTTACTATTGTGTCACGGTACTCAGAGTTTCCACCATCAATAATAATGTCACCTTTCTCTAACAGTGGAACCTGAAAAGCAGATATACAATGTACAGAATCTGATATATTTGTTTGATCAGTATCAAACAGAGCTAGGAATCACCAAAAGAAATTCACATGTCAAAAGGAATATGCAAATGCAAAAGCTACTCACACTTTTTCAGCAAAAATATTAGCGTATATGCCATATTTAATGACCAAAGTTTTAACAATGTGTCAACTAACAATATGAACAACTGGGCCCAGAAGTCAGGATTGCTTACCCCTCAGCCACATGGACTCATCTGATGTTTCATCTGAAATGTTTGGTAGACACAAAAATCTTTCACCCTGCATGTGGAGCAAAGTATGGTGAAGGTTCAAATCTTTTAACAGAAAAATCTGGGTTTTCAACAAGAAAAGCACAAAAACATCATTCAAGTTTGAGATAAGTACCCTTAATTGTTTTAGAAAGCAAAACAGGCAAATTGCCTCCCTTCCTATAATTTTTAACTTCCCTTTGTTTTACTGATGGGGACAGCTAATGTATGTAAATTTGTATCTTATTACAATTTCATTTTCTTTTTGAATTTTCAGAATGGTCACCATAACATTAAATATGAATTGTTAACCCTAGTCCTGCTGAACCTGGATATGTCCTACCTTTGCAAACAGAGTAGATCCAGATCATTTGGCTTCTGAAGAAGCCAACTGATCTGGATCTGCATGTTTGCCATTTAGTATGTCAATTTATATCAACAATCTGGATCAAGTAATTTGACTGGCTGAAAATTAGAAATGGGTGTGACATCTTAATTTATTCAGCAAGACAAGGGTTAATCTATGAGGCTATGTCACAAGGAATATACGAGGGTGAGTCAATAAGTAACCAGCCTATCCCATTTCAGATGGACCGAGACGGTCACAATTTTCATGCTATTTTTCAATATATGTTTTATACATGGGTACAAAATTGCACAAGTATCGAGTCATTCTTTAATAAGATATTGAATGTCAAACATGGCTAGTAATGCAAAGGCATGCTTTTCATCTAAAATTGAGTACCATGCTGTAATTTGGTACTTGTATTTAAAAGGTTAAACAGACAAGGAAATACACGGCGAGTTAGCCGATGTTTATGGGTCTTCTGCACCATCTTATGCTCAGGTTAAATTCTGGGTAGGGGAATTCAAACGCGGTAGAACGTCTTCAGAAGATGAAGCCAGATCTGGACGCCCACTGGATGCCACCGACGAAAAAATGTGTAAGAAAGTTCGGGATCTGGTATACTCTGATAGGCGAATTCAGGTGGAAGAAATAGTGCAGGCATTAGGCATTTCACATAGTAGCGTTTCAACAATCTTATATGATCGTTTAGGTATGTGCAAGCTGACAGCCCGTTGGGTCCCCAAATCCCTTAGCGACGAGCAAATGGCAACCAGAACATCAGTATGCAGCGCCTTGTTGAAGCGTTTTAGGTCAAAAGATGATTTTCTTTTGCGTCTGGTGACTGTAGATGAGACTTGGGTTCATTATTATGAGCCAGAGAATAAAGCTCGGAGTCATCAGTGGGTAGGGCCTGTGTCCCCGAGGCCAAAGAAGTTCAAGACGCAACCATCTGCTGGCAAGGTGATGGCCACAGTATTTTGGGACACAAAAGGCGTTATTATGTTGGACTTTTTACCTAAGAGAAGTACAATAACTGGACTGTACTATGCAAACTTGTTAGACCTACTGAGAACCACCATCCGTAAAAAACGCTGAGGTAAACTCTCTAAAGGTGTTTTGCTGCAACAGGACAACGCGAGAGTCCACACTTGCAAAGTTGCAATGGATGCTGTAGAGCGAAACGGGTATGAATTAATACCACATCTTGTCTATTCGCCTGACCTAGCTCCTAGCGACTTCTTCCTATTCCCAGACTTGAAAAATGATATCCGTGGACTTCATTTCCGGTCTGATGAAGAAGTCGTGATGGCATTTGAGGAGTGGGTCAATGGAAAGGAGCCTGACTTTTTCAGTTCTGGGCTGATGGCACTTGAACACCATTGGTCTAAGTTCATCACACTTGAGGGCAATTACATCGAAAAAGAACAGGTGGATCTCAACCAGAAATAAGTTTGGCTGGTTACTTATTGACTCACACTCGTATAAACCAGACATGGTGTAGGTATTCAGTTAATGATTGATAACCAGATGATCTGGGCCTTCAATGGCCAATTATACTTCAAAGTTATATAAGACTTTCTCATGACGAGACTCAAATATTATTCAAATACAGTTAAACCTGTGTTAAGCAAGCACCTATGGGAAAGCCAAAAACTGGTTGCTTAAGACAGGTGCTTGTTTATTACAGGTAGATTTCTACTTCTTTTCCTTAAATGGGATCTGAAATACTGGCCTTCTGTATACCAGAGGACTTGTTAAAGAGATAGAAAATTCTGCGATAATTTTGTCTTATTTTTTCCATAAAATAAAAACATATGTTGTGAGCACTCATTAAAAGCACCTAAGAGAGGTGTCCTAGGTTTGCCTAGCCTGGAATACAGACATGAGCAAGCTGATGTAATCCAAGCTTACAAGATCATACATGGCATGACAGTCGATAAAACTAAGCATTTTACATTCTCAGAATTACAGCTACAGGTGGGCACTCACTTAAACTGCTCAAGCATGAGTCTAGACTACAAATATGTGCGAATATCTTTTAGCAATAGAGTTGTTGACATTTGGAACAATTTACTAGAACCAACTGTACAGAATGTGGCGTCTGATCAGGATCTGCACTGTTTACTTAAATTACAGGAAGTTAAGGGTTAAATGAAACAGTCTAAATTCACCGTTCAGGACCATTTTTCCAGCCCACACTCAGAGAACTGTTTTAAAAGTAGGCTGTATAATTGGTGGGATAATCACCCATATAAGTTTGACCCAGCTTGTTAAGTTCCTGACCACATAGCCAGAATTTCTTATCCAAATGCATCAGGAAGAGGCAGAAATGCCTGATATGACATCTACATCAGTAAGAAAAGTAAGAAGGAATATATGTTTTACTGCAGAAACAGATTATCACCAACTACTCCTCCTTAACAAAAATGTGAAATGATAATATGGATTGTACTCCACCATTATCATAAAAAATCTATGAAATTCGCCATTGGCAATCCCAAAGCAACAATATCAATGCACAAACAAAGTTTGGTTAGAATCCATTGAGTCTGTGTGTGTGTTGAGGCTTTACAGCCCAGTCAACTCATTAGGTTCATGTTGGGTGTGGTCAATTTACCTAACCACATTTTTTCCTGGGTAGGGCTTAGTTCTCCATGCGATTAACCAGTGGTTGTGCACATTTTTCCCCCAGAAACAAACATTACTGCCCTTTTTGAATCAGTGGAAGGGAGAGAATGACCATAGAAAATATTTCACATAGGTCTAGATAAGGAAGGGTATGCGGTAAATATTTTTTCTTTTTTCTCCACGAAAAACATATTGTTGTGGGTACTCATTAGAAGCCCCTCAGCTAGGCGCTTCTAGTGAAACCCACAACATATGTTTTTGTGGAGAAATAAGACAAATATCAATACTTTTGGATTGAAAAAAGTACCTTAACTAGTGCTATGTTTCAATTCCCACAAATGAATGTTGCTGGACCCTACGGGGATCGAACCTGCAACCTCTTGATCACCAGTGAGACGTGATTCGTACTGAGCTAAAGAGGTCTGCTAAAAATCCACTATTTTCTCAAATTATTGTCCAGAAACAAAAATCAGACAGATGGATGTATAACTTATACCCATTACTATCTTGTGGCAGGGAATAAAAATTCTTCTAATACTCACCAGTTTCTCAATGAAGCCATCTACAGCAGGACCAGCTTTCACTAATAACATGACCCTTCTAGGCTTCTTCAGATTGGCAGTCATCTCTTCTAGGGATTTGGCCCCTATTACCTTTGTTCCTTTTGCCTCATTCTGCATGAAATCATCCACTTTTGAGACAGTTCTGTTAAATGCAACAACCTAAAACAAAATGGTGAAAATTAATAAAGTTCATGTGAGATTATACATGTAGCAATAGTACTGTTACTTGTATTATTGATTCTATATGAAACTGAAAATTACTGATCTAGTGTCAAATCTTGTCAATGAGAATAAGTGAATTCATAGGTCTAGATAAGAGTGGGTATCAGATAAATCTTTTTTCCTTATTTCTCCATGAAAACTTATGATGTGGGTACTCATTAGAACTGCCTTGCCCTGGCGCTCCTAATGAGTACCACAACATAATTTATGTTTTTGTGGAGAAATACGAAAAATATCAATACTTCTGGATTGAAAAAAAGCGCTGATACTCTCTAAAACATTTAAGGTCAAATGAGACAGGTCTATAACTGTTCAGAAGACTTAAAATAATTTGTAAAAGAGGTTTCCAAGCAATATCAATGTCTGAAAGCAGCCTCGGAATAGTGAGATGCATGCCATGATAAATCTGCTCTGATGAGGCCTATGGAAGCAAAGATATGAGGCTGACCTAACATAAAACTAGTATTATTTTTGCCAAAAGGTCACAGTGAGCTAGTTGTATGCAAGTTGATCTGGACTGATGGAATGCATGAATTGACAGAAAGCATGCATTGATGAAAATTGATGTGCCTGAGGCGTCTGGAAGCCAGGGCCCAGTTGTTCAAAGCTAACGATGTCGTTAGTTAACGATTCGTTAAAATTTACATCGAGTGGTACGCAAATATGCTGAAATTTTTTGCTGAAAAAATGTGAGTAGCTTTTGCAGTGCAAAAGCTACTCACATTTTTTCAGCAAAAAATATCAGAATATTGTGTATTGAATCCGCTAAAACAGTTAACGAAATGACCCTTAACGAGCTCGTTAAGCTAACGACGCTTTGAACAACCGGGCCCAGGATATTAGACTTACCCTAAAAATTGTGCCTGGCATGATGCAGTCCCGTTAACCCTTGCCCTGCTGAATAAATTACAAATCCTCACCACTTCTACTTGTCAGACAATCAGATTACATAATCCAGATTACTGACATAAATTCTTATACTGAATGGCAAACAGTGTAGATGCAGATCAGTTGGCTTCAGAAGCCAACTGATCTGGATCTGTACTGTTTGCAAAGGCAGGGTATATCCGGGTTCAGCAGGTCCAGGGTTAAGTACCTGTTATGACTTGTTTAAAAGTGTAGATGAATATCAAACCCTGATCAAACCAGTACTCCTTTAAGGTAATGATGATGATTTGGCTTTGGTTTTTTTTTTGTTCTTTCTAAAAAAATCTAGATGAATCAATGGGATAACTGAAATACTCTATGCCAGCTGCTTTATGCAATAAAGTGCTATATAGTTACGAGCTGAATTCTGCCTCTAGGTTCTAGCTGCATGCATTTCGAACCCAGGTGCTTGTTGAAGTACTAGTGTTAACTGCCTGACCATGCAGGTGTTTCCATCCTTTAGCATTAAGAGCCATATGATCTTATTCTACACTGATCTGACATCTCTGTCTGACAGAATATTTTGCCTTAAATACAGTGATTTATACTTACAACAAATCCATGGTCATTCATGTTCAGGATAAGGTTTTGTCCCATCACAGCTAACCCAATCAGGGCAAGATCTCCTCTGAAATCACAATCACATTTCCAGATGAACTCCAGTTTTTTATATTTTTTAAACTGAAATTTCATGATAACCTTTTTTTCAAAATTCAGTTTATATAAAATCTTTCTTGAACAAAAGTTGTACAGGGAATAGGCTTTAACCCTTGCCATCTTGAATAAAAAGAGTCCATGACCAGTTGACCACAAATAATTATCAGCCAATCAGATTGCTGGATCCAGGGTTTTGACACAAATTCTCATTCTGAATTACAAACAGTGCAGATCCAGATCGGTTAAGAAGCCAACTGATCTGGATCTACATTGTTTGCAAAGACAGGGCATATCCAGGACCAGCAGGACTAGGGTTAATATTGTTGGACCAGTTTCTAGGTTCAGAAGTTTTTATTGTTATCAGGTAAGAATTTATGATCTTCTAATGTTTCATATTATAGAATTAGAGTCGAAGGGTAAAGGGGAATTCTTAAAAATGACAAAGAACAAATCTTCTTTGGACAGATATAGGCAATAATTGAATGGTTGTTGATTATTATACATGTACATCATTTGCATAGATTAAACTAATACTAAACATTCTTTTATCCTTATGAACCTTGTGGTAGGTCATTAAAAGTAGGTTCTTTCCAATTCGTTTTTCAGCTGTTTTATCTAGATCTATCTGGCGATACGGAGTCTGTCAATTTCTGATCATTACCGTCGAATGGTGATCAGGAGGTTGCGGGTTCAATCCTCGCCGCGTCGGCAACATTCTTTCATGGAGATTGATCAAGAAATATTTTCTACAGTCATTCTCTCCCTTCCGCTGATTCAAGAAGGGCAGTTGTCAGTTTCTGGCGAAAGAAAGTGCACACTACTGGTTAACCGCTTAGAGGACAAAGCCTGCCCTTTTAAAGTGTGATTAGGTAAACTGATTGCACTCAACATGACCCCACTGGGTTTACTGGGCTGTAAAACCTCAACAAGATCAATCAATCTGATCATTACTTCAGCTGCAGTATATTATTGTCACAGCATGAACCCAAACCCTTGGATTGCTGTTCTGATGCTCTGCTGACTGAGCTAAATGGATGCCTCTGTCACATTTCCTAGGGCCAGATTTGAACCAAATTTCTAAGTCCTCTTCAGGCTGTCTGATACCTTCATACACTTCCATGCTGCCAGTCACTGTTCTGGCCATACTGGCTACCAAATATCTCCAGGGCTCAAACCTGGGACCCTCAGATAACATCAAGGTTGTGGATTTGGCCCTCCATACTGGCCAGCAAATGTTTCAGTGTGAGAAACGTTTACAGCAATACCAGAGCTTGAACCCAGGGCCCTCAGATTACTGTTTCGATGTACTACTGACCGAGCAATTCAAATGCCCCAGACACAACTGAGGAATAATCAACGTCACTGAATCAGTGTGTGTTCTCCACACCTTGCTGATCAGGCATCAGTAACCTTTGGTGACCTTTGTATTTTGACAGGTAGCTGTTACTAAAATTAGTAAACTGATGCCCAATCCAGCATCACTTGATCATTTTTCTAGTAACTCAGGAAACAAAAGAAATGGAACAGTTTTTTTGAGGAATCTCAACCAAATTTTTTGAGCTAAAAAATGTATGAATAATCTAACTTTTGACCATGTTCTGAATCTTTTAAAGTGCCTAGAAAGTTATAAGGGTTTAAAACCACTCTTTTTTTGTGGAACTTTGACAAATTATGGTCTGATCTCAGTCCGCATTTGGTCTTATCCAACACATTATCCTCAATTTGATTACCTGACAGTCTCAGGAAGATCTAGTCTAAGTATCTAACAAGTTTTTTACGTACCCTGTTAGGCCTGTCATTTGGCTTTTTTTTTGTTTGTTTTTGATTGTAGATTGGGTGTATTGCTTCTGGGACGCTTTTCGTGGTGTGTGATTGGGTCATTGCCTGAGTTTTGTGCTTGGGCAGAAGGGGTTAGAGGAGAGGTGGATAACTATGGCCGTGTACTAAGGCTTCTTCTCTGTTTGTGGCTGTTTTCTATATCGGTAATTCATATTGCCCTTTTTTTAATGTTGTAATAATGACAGGAACTTTCAGATTTTCAAATAATTGTCATGATTAGTGCATATGCCAATAGCTGAAGATATTACATTGCTTTTGCCCCAAAGCAATGCATGCATTCGTAATGACAACTATCGGTACTATGATTTTCAAACCAGCTGAATGATCAAAGACCAGATATGCTTGAAGCGAAAATTAAAGTAAAATTCAAGCAAAATCAGAGATATATGATATATGCATGAACCTCCAAACACAACCTTTTAATGTACCTAATTTAAAATAGCAATTAACCCTTGTCCTGCTGAACCAGATATACTCTGACTTTGCAAACAGTGTAGATCCAGATCAGTTGGCTTCTTCAGAAGCCAACTGACCTGGATCTACACTGTTTGTCATTAAGTATGTGAATATGTATCAACAACCAGGATCAAGTAACCTGATTGGTTATAGAAATTATAAGTGGGCGGGGCATCTTAATTTATTCAGCAGGACAATGGTTAATGCCCACATGCATAGTTGAAGGTCATTTTATGTTTCACCCTTCCAGTACTATGGGTGTTTTGCCCCTTGTAGATATCAGTAGCATCATCTATAAATAAATAAATACAAACTAGTAATGAAATTTCTTGTTTCTGTAAACTTTGCCTACACTTTATGTGAAACATGCAGTTGGAGTTTACAAAAGAAAATGAACTGTAAGAAAATGTTTAAAAATCCTGATTTACATCAAACAACCCACAATTTTTTAAATTAAGTTAAAACTTTGCCGTTTAAAAGAGGCGTTGTTTTAAAGTCTGTATTTTAAGATGCTGTGCCCTCTTAACTAGCTGCTGGAACAATAAGCCACTATCTAAAACTCATGAATATTAATGTAAGATGCATGGGCGTTTGACCCATCTGGGTGTTTTGCCCTACTTTACACTATTTCAAAATGTTATCTGCTGAAATTTTTACCCGGCGTGCTAAGCTTTAAAGCACCTGCAGTTGCAACAGAAACCCATGACATTCTAAAATTTGATTTTTTCAGAGAAAACAAGACATGATATTTACATGAAATATCAATGCTTATTTTCACGAAAAAAAAAAAAAATGTTTGAGAATGTAGACACATCTGCTTTAAATTTACATGGTTTGTGTTCCGATAACCATTTCAAGAGTGTATAGAGGACAGTTTTTCTTGTTCTAAAGAATTTCTACTGGTTCTGGATATTTTGACCCATACAAATATTTAAGATATGAATTTTAATTAGTTATCAATTAATTACTTATTAATTACACTTGTGTTACACAAATGAATATTTATTAATTACACTTGTGTTACACAAATGAATATTTAAGATATGAATTTTAATTAGCTATTAATCAATAAATTATTAATTGCACATGTGTAATCCAAATGACTATTTAAGATATGAATTTTGAATATTTTTAATTAATTTGTTATCAATGTAACCCAAATGAATAATTAGTTATTAGTAATTAATCATTAAAATTAATATCTTAAATATTGATTTGGGTTACAATGTTTTGGTTTAAAGTAGATATATTTTCAATTATCACATTTATTATGCAATGGTGAAGGTCCCTTTCCTAATGACGCTGCTAAGTATTAAAATTTTGCAATCATCCCACATTAGAAGATTCAGTTACAGTGAGAGAGAAAAACCAAACAGTGTGCAAAACAGGTGAGGTATGGCAAAACTTTTTAGGTTTGTTATAAAATACCTTGTACTTAACCCTAGTCATGCTGAACTCTGATATGCCCCACAATTGCAAACAGTGTAAGTCCAAAGCAATTGGCTTCTGGATCTGGATCTGCACTGTTTGTCATTAAGTATGTGAATTTCTATCAGCAACCTGATTAAATAATCTGAAAATTAAAAGTGGGCATGGCATTTTAATTTATTCAGCATGGCAAGGGTTACCATGTACTGGGATGGGATTCTAGCTGTACTAAGGTACAATTACATGTATCTATAAACATCGCCCTAGATAAGGTGATAATTAATGCTTAAAATCTGTTATTTGCGTCTTTTTACATTTTTAAGGGGATGAGGCTATTTTAGAGCATCTCGGGACTTTCAGAAATAAGGCACATCCTTTAGTTCTAGGTTGTCCAACAGGCAAGGGAATGTACTTTAAATCGAACCTTTGTTTGTCTGCATCCCATGCCTGTCAGAGAAATAATGGCACAAAACTGCTGTCAAACTTCATCACTTTCTTTTTTCATTTTTTTTTTCATTTTCATCCCTGTCTGATCATATAAGCTCCTAGTGTGACAACTACAGCACTCTATTTAACCCATTTTAGCCAGGAACCCCACAAAACAGTAATTAGCAAACAATGGATACCAAGATCAGATGCTGTGACATCTGACCAGAGTCCACACAGTCACTATTTGCATTCAAGCCAGGAAGTTCTGTAAAACTATGTTGTAATAAAACTAACTAGACCCCACTGGGATATATAACCTGTCTTGAATCTTGTTAGGCAACACAGTTTTCAGATGTTCCCAAATGGGAGCCAGACACCACCAATATCATGTGTTCCAGAACGGGACAATCAGAGTTTAAGAAAAAAAAAGTGACTTTTAACCCTAATAACTTTTTTTCTAGACATTAAAAAATTCTAAACGTTATTTTTTTTCAAACTCATAAGAGATTGATTTTGCTACAATTTGTGAATTTAACTTGTTTCAACTATTTTTGAATTTGTGCCATTTTTCACCTTCTGATTGTAGACTTACAGCAATTTTTATGGACAAGTGGTTAATTATGTATGAAAGATCTGTTGCATAACTTTATGATCAAGCAATAAAATTTTGTACGCATCATCTAGAAATGTGTATGCAGGGCCTTTGAAGTTAATGAAAAAATATACTTTTAACTTGCTTAGGTTATTTTCAAAATATTTACAAATTTCAGAAATAACCTAAATAAGTTAAAACCTTCAGCCAAAGGAAAGTTAACTTTTACACTTTGGAAAGGAGGTTACTTTATAGTTGAATTTTAACTTAACAAAAATATAAATCTTCTCAAAATTTTAACTTCTAGAAGTTATGCCCCTGACTGACAGTCAAAAGTAAGATACATGTAATTAATTCATTTCTGAGCTCCAAAAATTAGGTGGAGATAGTTCAAAAACTGTGATACACATTTTTCATTTTCTGAGGGTACTAGAAAAATGATCAAATGATGCCTATCTGACCTGGGGTAATTGAGTCCTCCGTGAAATCACCTGACTAGTAAATGACACCAAACTCTGACCAACCAAACTAGATTACCAGTTAACGGTTAATGTTATTGCTTAGACAAACAATATTACCTATGTACGTTTTCATTGATAAATACAGGTACGAATGCAGATTTCATTGACAAATACAGGTATCACGATATTGTTTGTCTAAGGATTTACGCATGGGCGTGGTTATAGCCTTCTGACGGAGGAGTCAATTGTAAGCTGTAATCAGGATTACTTGTAATCAATTACATTTTCTGAGTAATTGCAAAGTAATCAGTAATCATGAATTTTCATGATTACAAGTAATGTAATGTAATTGATTACATTACAAAATGGCCTGTAATCATGATTACTTTGTGCTTACTCTATGATTACATTTTGAAATTGACAGTAAAATATCCTAAATTATGAACAAAACTAATGCAATTAAATTAATAATATACAGTTCTGTTGCTATGTTACAATTATAAAAGGAATATATTGTTGCAGAAAAGCAGGTTGTATTTCACTGCACAGTAGATGAAAGGAAATTTAAGCACCAGTTTGTTTTTCATGAAGACAGAAAAGGACATTAACTTGTTTCTTTATCTCTAACAAGACAATTAAATTGATCTCAATTAGTCATTGAAAATGGATTGTTTTCAATTTCTTTAGCTAAATTCCAATATTTCAAAGATCTTATCATGCCAGATAATCTGCTGTTGTGCAGGCAGATCATTAATTTCGTTATTGACACATCAGGTTGTTTGTTTTGCTGAGCCTTGTCTTTGACACTTAATTGTTTAGTGTACCTGGATGGACTTCCACATGTATATATGTGTGAAAACTGTGAAGAAGTGTGTCAAAACAGTCTTTAATTAGAGATAAGATATCCTTTAAAGAAGAAAGGCATTCATTGCAAACATTTTATACTATGAAGGCATAAAGATTATAAGTATCAGTCATTTTGCAGAAAAGTAATATTTCTTAGTTTGACAGTTAATTACTTGAACTAATGAATATTGCAAAAATTAAATCACTTGTAATTATATTTTTCATTCATATTCATTCCTTTTTTTTACTAGTAAGTCATGCAGAGAAGGTACATGTATAGTTATATCTTCTCCAACAAGAAATAAGGTTACCCTGGAAAAGTAATCATAAGTAATCCTGATTACATTTGTGAAGTAATTGTAATCGAATACACTGATGATTTTTTTCAAAAGTAATTGTAAATCATGAAATTCAAAAGTAATTGTAATCAATCACATCTGAAAATAATGTGCCCGATTGGGCATCAAGTTACTCCGCATGTTACTAATTACAGTACTTACCTGTCAAACTACGGTCACCAAAGGTTATTGATGCCAGGTCCAGCATCTTTACTCTGCTGATGTATGAGCAGCCAGCAGATTATCCTTGTTGGCCCAAAATATCTATAGAAAAGAATTTTACCGTATCACTTCCTTGACCTACTATGAATTGAGTTGGCGTTTAATGACACGTCAACCCTTGTGGGTCATTTTGTGTCTTCTCCCAGAGAAAGGAAGAAAAGAGACAGCGAAGTAACAGTAGTGGAGATGACAGAGAGGGACAGGGGAGAAAGAGGAAAATGAATGAAAGTGAAGAAAGAGTCGAAATAGGAACATTCCCAATTTGTTGGCCCAAAATATCTATAGAAAAGTATTTTACCGTATCACTTCCCTGACCTACTACGAAAACTGTCAAAAAGCTATAGATACCGACAATAATACCTTCATATATAAAACAGTATTACTGTTCTATATCCCTAGCCTCCGTGGCTAGGGGCACAGTCAATACCATACCATAGCCTTTGAGGCTAGTGTATCCCGAGCCACTACCAATAAAACATTTCCTTTTCAGCTAGCTTTCAGGTCACGTTTCAGGACATTTTTTAACATGCACGCAAACTTACTTCGGTTCTCCCATATTTTAACCGTTCTTCTCTAGATAATATAAAATACTTGATAACTGTCTTCGTCAGAGTTAGCCGTTTAAGATAACTGTGAACGTGTCAGTGTTTATTTTAGCCCCAGGATCCGGTTCGTGTCTCGATGAGCGGTGAAGCTCTAAATTGGTCGGGTATAATGTAACATAACACCGTCTAGTATGAATTGCGGAGTACTTTTGTGTTTTCCATAGTTAGCAATGTGAACCGGAAATCAAGAATAACATGGCTGCGGTCGGCGAAAGTTGACCAAGGACGAGTATATTTTAACAGAATTGCGGGTTAAATCATCTTTTAAACATGGTCCGGTTAACTCTCGTGAGATGGTTTCCGTATCAACCAAAATACAAAGTATCTCCAAGCCGCTATCAGAGGCGGATGATGTACAAGAGACTTGGAGCGGTATGAAAACTATAATAACCGGTGTAGATGTACATTATCTGTGGGTCTTAGTATTTTTAGTCCGGGATTGTCGGACCTTAGATTGGCACAGGTCTATGGTTTTACTTCCTTGTAGGCAAGACAAAAAATTACATGTACTTAGGGTAACCTAACCCTACTTTTTGAGCTACTGTGCCTTCGGCGTCTTTCAAAAAGTCGTTTTTTGCTTGGTGCGCTACACAGAAGAAGTAAATTTGCAAACTGTTGTCATGAGTTAATGCAAAACCATTTGTCATCACTACCTATGCACTAAAAGTTTTATTCTAGTCATTGGTTTTTAAAAAACTCAAATATTTTACATTTTTTCACCATAGTAAAAATGAATGCAAATTATTCAGAAATCTGTAGGGTACGTAACTTGAAGGCAGATTTTCAACAAAGTTATGCTAGGTCATTTTTTTCTGAAATTTTCACAATGTTGTTGCGAAACATCAGTATTTAAAATTCAGCAAAGAAAAATTAAAAATATTTTCTTAAACAAAAAATAAAAAAAAATAAATTCACCTGCAACCAGGTCAGACCAATATTGGCCATAAATAAAATTTTACTGTAAAAATTAGAGAAGAGAACACAGAAACAGAAAAGACAAATGCACACATGCCTCACTAGGCAAATCCGAGGGTGGAGCCTATGCAACACACTAAGGACACTGTCTTCCATCCCACCGCTGCCACCAATGTAGTGTGAAACAGGGTCCTCTATGAAGTCAAGCACTATGATCACCCATCCAGGTACTAACCACCATCTCCGTTGCTTAACTTCGTACAAAAGCCATTCATTCTACCAGTGTCGCCATAAAACCCAGCTTCCACAGCAAGGCTGTAGAAGAGATATATATATTAATCCGTTACAAAAGAACAGCATTCTAGACAGAACCTGTTTTACCTGTTTCAAATGGAACAGTCTGTCTAGGAAGCTTTAGTATTTGAACTTGGATGCTTATATAAGGTTCTTTTTACTGAAGGAAAAAAAAAAAAAGGAATAAACTTTCTCATTATGAAACTATTACAAAATTATGATATTAAGAATATGACTGTGAACGATTTCAAACAAACTTTAAAGTAAGGTGAGCATCTTTGTTGACTACTATAGTATAATCCTCATGCAGTTACTGATTATCTCAAGTCAGAAAAGCGTATTGCGATATGTATCGTATCATGAAGCAAGTATCGGGATACATATCATATCGTGAGGTGAATGTATCGTTGCAGCCCTAATCTAATGCATCTTCTGTATTGCTGGATAAGTGGTAGACTGTAGATCCGGATCAGAGGCCACCTTTTATGCAGCATCTGATCTGGGTCTACACTGTTTGCTCTGGCCTGTCTGGCAAAACACATGGGGTTATTACAGTAAGTATAAAAGGGACAAAGCTTCATACCTGCGCATTACAACAATAAAAGATGTTTTTTCTTGCTGTTGTAAATTTGTTTATTTAATTCTAAAATATCAGTTTAATGTGCTTCATTGAAATTTTAACCACACATTCACTGGGCAGTCTTAGCTTGGAGGACTAAGCCTGCCCAGTGAACGTGTGGTTAGGTAAACTGAGCGCGCTCGACATGACCCCATTGGGTTGACTGGGCCATAAAACCTCAACACAAACAATAATGTGCTTCATTGAAATTTTAACGTACTCAACCTGCCAAAGTCCGATGTGCTGAGTCTCGATGCGGCTCTATGGTGAAACACTAAATATTTTTAAGTGGTCCATTAGAAAGAAAATAAATGTAGTGGCTAGCTGCAGTTTGTGCCACAAAGTGAAGAGATTCTGGTTGTTTCCCTTTTCACCGACTGAGTGCTCGGTTGAAAGTGAAAGTACATTAAATTGCGCATGTCTGATAATATTGAGCTGTTTTTGCTGTTTTTATAGTTATACTTATGTGCACGTAAGTTCAGCAAGTGTACATGTATGTCATCACGAAAACATACCTATATAATTTTGACCCCTTTAAACCCCACTTTTATATAGTAAAACTGGGGTTTATAGGAGTATGCATTATTTTTCATATTTCTGCTTGAAAACATAGATTGTGGGTAGAAATATGAAAAATATCAGAGTTTTTTTATCTGAAAATTTTCAGTTTTTGGAGGTGAAATTTTCTATATATTTGAATAGGCATGTTTTCGTAATGTAAACAATGCTGATATGTCATTCGTTATGTTAGTAATAAAGCAGCATCTGCATTTGGAAATTGCAATACTGAAATTCAATGATAACGGTAAATACCGAAATTTTCACTTAGCAAACTTCAGAAATGCGACCAAAAATGACTCCGCGAGCTCCATAAATGTGGCGGAAAATGACTGGACTGATTGGCAGTTTTCAGTTTCTCCAGCCCTGCTGTACTAAATTCAACATGGCATAGTGGACACTGGTGACATCTTGAAACCAAATGACAGACCGTGCAGCATTGCCATTTACCCTCTGCAAAGGGTTTTTTACCCCCAAAATTTGTCCTGTACCCCCAAAATTGAAGAGAGTCTATATGCTGCTATACATTGGGGGTACAAAAATCAGAAAATGGAGCAGATTTATCCCCAAAGTGCAGTGAAAACCCTGAGACGCACCAGAGGTGAACAGCACTCAACCAGCCAACAACTTCTACAAGAACTCCTTCTTCCCCAAGACCATCCAAGACAAGAATAAATTAGTTATGTGTCTGAAAAGTACTTAGTTGACTGCAGTATTGAAATAATTCCAATCTTTTGACTGCCCAGACAGCTTCCCTTTTCTATGCGGCGAGTTTTTATGTACCGAGTTGGTTATTGGCCGAGTTTGATGCTAGGGCTGACTGTCCTGCTAAATTATGACTGTCACTATTAGAGATATCCCTATCAGAATACTATCACTATAAACGGTCTGATATAATGATGCATCACAATACTATCACCATCTACAAATCACACAGTATTTTCATGAATTTCATTGATTTTATAAACTAGGATTACCTATAAAGACACCTAACATTACCACTCTTGGAGCATATTGATTAGAGGTAATCAATCAAGCAGATTTTTAATGCTACCAGGCACTATAGACACCTAGAGATAGTGCCTTAGAGGTAATAGTGTGCAAATTTTATTTTATAATAGGTATATTTTTTTGCAAATAACTAAAGTTATGGCCATATGGGCAAGTTATTTATTTTTTTTTTTTTACATCTTTTATTAGATTTGCAAGGAAATGTTGCCATTATTAAATCTTTATAAATACATTTATAAAATGACACAGAATTAAGAAGCTTGACTATCATAACTTATAAACATAATTATTTTTGGATTTTTTTTTTTTTTTTTTTTTTAATACTCTTCTGAGTTGGCTGCCTTGAAGAACAAAAAAATAAAATCAGTACATGTATAAAACAAGTTAAAGCTTTACAAAAAAAAATTTCTTGCAGCATTTTTTTTTTGGTTGTTTATTTTTGTTTTGTTATTGTTTGGTCCAATATTGAAGTGTAGGAAAAACAAATCAGCCAAATGCTCATATGAGCTTATAATATAGCCATGCTTCTGTCATGTGTCCTCCGTCCAAAGGCACTTCTCCCTAGCAGCAGCAAACCTCCCTATTTTCCCAGGAGGGAGGTCACTTCTCCCTTAATTTCTGGGCCAGCTTGGACCTTTAGGTTACAGTTCACCAAATATCAGCAGAGCTATGACAAAATGAAATTTTTTTATTTATTTTTTTTGTAATTCCACTTACATATATCTGGAGCACTGAATTATACAGGAGCCAGTTTATGTGCTACATCTTATTACTTGCCATGGGTGTATAATGCCCTGCTTGGTGGAGCTCTTGTTCAGAGAAAATACCCGGTAAAACTATGCAGACAATTCACATGTTAGCCAAGCTTTATTTTCTCTGAAACACACAGACACACACACACAGACACACACACACACACAGGGATTGTTGGGTGTTGCGAAGGTGTCATGTATCTTGCGTCACCTCTATTGCAAACAGTGTGGAGCGATGTTGGCTTACAGTTGGGCAAGGCCTGCTATTCTTGTAGTAGGTAAGGGTAGAGGCCGGGGGAATGTTTTTATTTCTTCTGTTTCTTCCCTTTCATTCCTGTTACTTTTTCTTCCCTGTTCCTCTCTTTCATCTCTTCTACTACGTATCTCTTCTATCTCTGTTCTCCCTTTCTCTGGGAGACTATACAAAATGACCCACAAGGGTTGACGTGTTGTTAAACCCAACCCATCAAACAATCACACACACACACACAACAAAAACAACTTAGAATGTATTTGTCATCGGTGCTTTAAGGGCTAAACCCTTTCTGATATGGTGTGCTGGTACTGCTGCAAAAGAATCAATGTGAGCGAAATTGCTTCACCCTTAAAATGCCAAGAAAACCTACATCTGAAAATGTCCTCTGTTTATGTCGTCTGCTGAATATTCTTGCAAACTTTTCAAATCTTTTTTGCATACAGGTAAACAGTGTGGACCCAGATCAGACTGCTCCTAGAGGAGCAGTCTGATCTGGGTCCACACTGTTTGCAAAAATGACTTTTAAAATCACAAGCAGATGACAAAGCAGACGACAATTGCTGTGATTGGCAGTTTAAGGGTTAATGCTGCTGGATGAGAGACACAATTAGCAGCTTCTTATGTGGGTCTGCACTGTTTGTTCAGGTGTGTCTCTCCAAATACTTAGGGGAAATACAGTATCTATTAAAGGGAAAGGCCCACTAAATGTATTGTATGTATATTGTTGTGATTGGCAGTTTAAGGGTTAATGTTAAAAGATGTAAAATTCACTGAAAAATGTTACCCTCTAAATTTGATTTTAATGCTAAAATGCAAAATTCCTTCTACTATTTTTACCCCTCAACTTCAATGCTGATTTTCAAAACATTAGTGCTGAAATATGTTTTATCCCCTCTTTTATCTAGGACTCTGTTAGAAGCACCTATGTTTTTGTGAAGAAATACATTAGATCATTGTCAATATTTTTGGTTGAAACAGGCATCTTTTCCAAAGCGATCTGTGTTACGATCATAAAGTTTTCTTTCTGATATGATTGTCACAACCTATTTTTACAGAAATATTTTGGACGCAGAAGGAATTGTTATACCATTACCATCAAAATAGCACAGAGAGCACTTCGATATTCAACACAGGCTAGAGAATTACGGGTTAAAGCCCTTCAGCGGGTAAGTAGCCCATAGCCATATTCTATTTGTGGTGATATTTTGGTTTCCTTTTAGATCAGCTGAGTGAAGCTCAGTTCTTTTGCTTGTATTTCTTCAAGTATGAATGTGAAGTAACAGCAATTGATGTACATGTATGTTGCATAGCTCCTGATAATATGAGGTATCAGATAGATATTTCCTTATTTCTCGACAAAAAACATATGTTGTGGATACTCATTAGAAGTACCCACAACATAAGTTTTTGAGAAGATATTAGGGAATATGCGGGGGGGGTGGGGTGGGGTTGAAATAAAAGTGTATTATCTGGGGCTACAATGTTAATATTGCTACAGGGTGGATACAGATAAGTGACATCATCTTGCAGCATCTCGGACCAAAGGAAAAGGATCTGTTCTCAGATTTTGTAAATTTTGTTGGTATTTGTGTCAAAGTTTTGCATTAAGTTTTTTTATTTTATTTGTTTATATATTTTGGCAAGCCTTCACTTATGTTTTGACTGGCGGATGAATATAGGTCAGTTGATACCTTACCACTGCTGCACACCAAAGGTTTAAGTCATGGACTGTTAACATTAACATAGATCAGTGTTTAGTAAAAAGTTCTTTTGCTTTGATTATATTTTTGAAAGTTTTCACTTGAAATTGTTGATATGTGGTTAGTGTTACTGACAGAAACAGATCCGATAACACCATATTGTGGCAGTGGTGTTTCAGTAAGTAGCCACAAGGTATGCATGGTTTGTTTTAAGAAAAAAAATATCTTCTTAACCCTTAAAATGCCAAGGAAACCTGCATCTGAAAATGTCGTCTGCTTATGTTGTCTGCTGAATATTCTTGCAAACTTTTCAAACCTATTTTTGCATAAAGACAAACAGTGTGGACCCTGATCAGACTGCTCCTAGAGGAGCAGTCTGATCTGGGTCCACACTGTTTACAAAAATGACTTTTAAAATCACAAGCAGATGACAAAGGAGATGACAGTTGTTGTATACGGGCCCCCGTAGCCTAGTGGATAAGAGAGTTGACTCTTAATCCATTAGGTTTCTCACCGCTGTGGTTCGAGCCTGGCTCGGGTCATATGTGGGAAAGCCAAGTTCTGCTTACGGATGGTCAGGTGGTTTTTCTCCGGGTTCTCCGGTTTTCGCCCACCTTCGATGAACGATCGGCTCGATATAAGTGAAATATTCTTGAAAGGGCCGTAAAACCCAAATCAAAAAAAAAAAAAAAATGACAGTTGTTGTGATCGGCAGTTTAAGGGTTAATACAGTCAAACTTCAATGGCTTGAACATTTTTTGGACCATGGAAATTTGTTCTAGACATGGATAGTGCAAGCTTCTGAGGGTTATTCACAGCACCAGGTCAGGAGGCAAATGAGGACAGTTCAGGAATGTCTTATCATCTTCTATAAAATAATGAGGCAATTCTAATAAGTACATGTACACACAACATACATTTTCTTGATAAAATAAGAAACTTTTCATGAATATACCACTGAATTTTTGTATTCTTTAGGGATTTGAAGAAGTTCATAGGGACTCAAAACCCAGTTTGAATCAGTCACGGTAAACAAGCTGTTGGTGTTCGAGTGATTAAAGTTTAACTGTTCTGCCTTTTTCTGAAGGCATGTCACAATTGTCTTTGTAAATCTATCCCTTCCACAAGTTTCTTATACCATGCCTTCAACTTTCCATTGGTTATTTTCTGTTTCTGAGCAGCAATGCTCGTTCTACACCAGCAAAGAGTATACTGCATACATTTCACAGTTTTAAATCCATCATGGTAGAGCCTGCTCCGAGGATCAGGAATTTATCAAATGAGGAAGATTGCGCACTACAAGACTGTTGACTTAGGAATATCGAAATACTAAACTGGTGTTAGCACTTAACTTAAGAAGTTCTGTGGGAGGCATCATGACCTTTTCAGTCACTGCAGTGTGGCTGTTTCCAGACTTATGTTTGATATTTTTGCCACAGCTAAGCCATAAAGAGACTTTCTAAACCTAGACATTACTATTTCCTTATTTTCCTAAATCTCTGTTCAGACTGATAGTCATGGTGGGCGAAGCATGCATACCAAGTAACGCTTACTTTCTATGGATGCCTGATTACACCCTATTTATTTTATGCCCATGTCTGAGGGGTGTGGAAATATCAAATTTTATTGTCCACGGACAAGTAAATGTTCAGACCCACAAGTCCAACCAAGATTTACTTGCCAGAAAATTGTCACCTTTATTCTTCAGTGGATTGCTTTCATATTTGGTAGGGATGAAGAGGAGGAGGAACAGTAGGTGTGTCATGTGCAAGAGGGACAACTCTCACTTTCTTCATTACTTACTTATTTTCCCTGACATCCGAGGGTTACCTTTTGGTTAACCTTTATGAAAAACCTGTCCATAATGCCGTTATGCGTTTTTCTTGTTACACGTTGTGGGTACTCATTGGAAGTGCCTCACGCAGGCATTTCTAATGAGTATCCATAACATGTTTTCTTTGAGAAATATATCTTTTAACCTGGATATCTTTTTTAGCCAGAGCTTTGAAATCCTTGTAAGTTAACCCTTCTCTTGCTTAACAAGACATGCCCTGTCTTAGCAAACAGTGTAGGTCCAGATCAGTTAGCTTCTGAAGAAGCCAACTGATCTGGATCTGCACTGTTTGTCATTAAATACGCGAATGTCTATCAAAAACCCGGATCAAGTAATCTGATTGGCTTGAAATTAGAAGTGGGCGTGGCATCTTAATTTATTCAGCAAGGCAAGGGTTAAAATTTCTTACTTGTCCTCAGGGAGTTGGACAAGTCAGCATGGCATTTCCACAGCTCTGGTTTTCTTATTTCTCAACAAAATTTCTGTTGTAAGTACTCGATCACTAGTGCATACCCACAACATACATTTTCATGAGGAAATAAGAAAAAAAAATACTGGTATCGATGTGGATGTCCTTCTTATCTAGAGCTATGCTTTACTTTATGCACATGTATTAAAATGCAGCAAATGACAGGTACCGCCTGTGTGAGTATAAAATAGTCAGTATAGCAGGTACTTTTTTCTATACATTTTTCTGTGGGAACATAGCTCCAGATGAGAGGGGTATCCACATAATATTATTTCTCCATGAAAAGATATAATTTGGGTACACATTAGAAGTGCCTCTTCGAAGCGCTTCTAATAAGTAACCACAGTGTGTTTTTATGGAGAATAAAGAAAAAAATATCAGTACTTTTCCATTAAAAAATGCCTTGTCTGGAGTAATGCTTATTTCAGGTTATCTAAGCTTAAAAAAAAAAAAAAAATAGCTGTGTTTCCGCTAACCGGACCGACCCTGTTTCAAACACTCGACTCTGCTATCTTTTATCAGTAAAAAGGCAAAATAAAAAAGTAAAGCACAGACCCTCAACAAAATAACTGTATTTTCATAAAATTACAGGCCCGACCTTGTTCTTTTCCAGAGAAAAAATAGAAAAATAAAAAAGAATTTCTCCTGCCTACCGACCAAATTTTATTTTAGCATGTTAGTGGAAACACAGCTATTTTTTTATGCCATTCCCCACAAATCTAAAGTGACACAAATAGACAGCACAGTATAGTATGTCAGTTTACAACTAGCCTATTTTAGTTTAAAAGAGAAAAAACATATGTTCCTAAAATAGAACTGTCTGATTAGTTGACAGAAAATTCTTTTCGATCATCAGTCACAAGAGGCCAAAGTGACTGATTCTCGATTGTGATCAGTCATCGGGACAACTTAAAGACTTTACTTTGTAGTTAGAACTACAACTTCATTTCTTAAAAGGAAGCTCAATGATTTTGCTTCTTTTTTGGATGAAGATATATAGAAAAATTTATGCACCATTATGAAAACACGCCTATATAATTTTGACTCCCTTAAACCCCACTTTTATATAGTAAATCTGGGGTTTACAGGGGTATACATTATTTTTCATATTTCTGCTCGTTAGCTAACGAGTACCCACAATCTATGTTTTGAGCAGAAATACGAAGAATATGAGAGTTTTTTTTATCTGAAAACTTTCAGATTTTTGTGATGAACTTTTCAATATATTTGAATAGGCGTGTTTTCGTAATGCAAAGTATTCTAATATTAGACTTTTACAAATGATATGGAGAAGTTCACATTATGAACTTGTTTGTTTGAAATAGCAATTTATCTAGAGTTAAGATTCAGGAGTAAAATTGTTTGTTTCAGTTACATGAGACGAGGATTGCAGCAGCTTGCTTGGAACACAACATGGATAAAGACTATTTCCTTACAGCATTGACAGAAGTAAGTTCTGATTGCATTTACCAGGGTTGTGGAATTATCAAATTTTATTACTTGTAAATGGTCAAAATCCTCATGCCCAACCAATATTTACTTGCCCCACAAGTGACATTTTTTCTTATTTCTCGAAGAATTTTAACATATGTTGTTGGTACTCATTAAAAGTGCCTCAGTGACATGTTTTTTTGAGAAGAAAGAAATATATATTGCATAATCTAAAAACTCCTCTAGAGCTATGAAGTCCTTGTCCAAGGACAAGTAATTTGAAATTTCTTACTTTGCCTAAGGGAAATTGGACAAGTTGGAAAAGTCAGGCCCTTGTTTTTGCCTAACATTTACCCCTCTCTGGGCTAATTCAGCAGACAACAAATAGATGTTTTTTTGTTTGTTTTTTTATTTATTTTCTGGAAAAAAATACAGTCGAACTTCAATGGCTCGAACACCTTTGGGACCATGGAAAATTGTTCGAGTCATGGGTAGTTCTAGCCAATGAAGGTTAATCATGATGCCAGGTCAGGAAGCAAATATCGCTAATTCTGGGAGATCTATCGATCTTCTACACAATAATTGTATGTTGAGTGTACTCATTAGAATTGCCTCAAAGAGGCAATTCTAATGAGTACACACAACATACAATTTCATAATGAACTAAGAAAGCTTCCTTAAATATTTGTTTTCTTGATCTATTGGATGAATTTCGTAGGGAGTCAAAACCGAGTTTGAATTAGTCATGGTGAAAGAGCCGTCGGTGTTCGAGCTATTGACATTCGACTGTATAAGAAAAAAATATTTCAAAATGTCTGCTGAAATTTTTACCCAGCATGGTAAGGGTTCAATATTAAAACATCAGCAGAGTGAGTTAAGGAGGAGTATTTTGTGATAAAACATTGTGTGTACTCGTTATGCGAGGCACTTTTTATGAGTATCAAGAACATTTGTTTTTGTTTTTTGGAGAATTGGAGAAAATGATCCAAGCACTATAATCAAATACTCCTTTTTAACAAGTCCTGTGGTACACCTGAACTCCTTACCATACTTAATCTTAAAATTCAAACAAGTCTGTTTAACTACCTATTTACACTTCAACCTCTTTATAACACGGTTCGTTATAACACGGTTTTGGATATAACATGATTCAAAGATGGATCCCAAAAATGTATAGATTATATTGAAAAATGACCATAAATGGTCATTTTTCAATATAATCTATACATTTTTGTTTGGATATAACACGGTTGTTTAACTAACACGGTTTATGCTATGGACCCCAACAATAGTGTTATAAAGAGGTTGTGGTTTATATGCAAAAACTATAATAGATGCTAAACAGTGCCGATCCTGATTAGAGGTTGAGCTTTGTGGCATCTGATCTGGGACTACACTGTTTGCTTGGGCCTGTAAGTCCTACTTAGGGAACGATACTTAAAATTTATAGTGCTTTAAATTCATCATAGTGCCAGATTAGTGAGTATCCTAATGGTACTGGTTAGTTTTACACCAAAATGGTCACTCACTATACACCACCAAATAGCGTTTGAGGGGCATGGGAGAGAGAGATATATAGAGGTTAGTGCACCCTGAGTTAAAAATCCGGGAAATTTTCCTGAGAGTTTTGCAAATCCGATGAACAAATGAGTGCATAGCATGAGTTTCGAGGGAAATAGTTCCTGTATTTTAAACAAAGTATGTATTAACTTATATATTACATTGGTAAAAGTGTTTTTTTCTTCAGATTCTGTATTACGCTCTTTCAAATGATGTCAATAAGTTTTGAGACATTACGTCATCTACACTTGTCGCACGGCGTGATAGTGTTCTAAAGGAAATATTTCCTCCTGGGAATTATAAATTATATTTCCTGCAGAAATTACTGAAAATAGCTTCAGATATGTAATATATGGAATTCGCTTCATCTTGTTACTTTGCTCACTTTGGATTTGCTTAATGGTCTGGTTGTTAACTTTTTATCTATTTAAAATTTCTCAAAACAGGACACAACTTACTGCTTCAGTTTGACTCAGAATCCATAGTAATTTTAAAACTGGGACACATCCCACCAGAACATATTTCCATGAAAACATAGTCTGTGTTGTAAGATTATGTGTCAAAAGTGTCAAAAACCCTAGGTGGCAGTCATTGAGACACAAATCTGTCTGCATCTGCACTGCTTGCTTAGGGTCCTGATTCAGATAGTTTTTTGCATTGGTTTTATAGTTTTCAGAGAAGCTTTTTTATATTACAGTTAGTTTTATTAAAGTTTTCACAGTTACTTATGTTTTATTATAATTTTCACAGTAGTCTGATCAATAGAGTTTTCACATTATGTTCATTATAGTTTTCACAGTAGTCTTATTTTTTTCTCTCTCTTTCAGTCTAACATAGCCTTAAATCGGAAGACATTGGCTGATTTATCAATCTATGAGCCAAGAACATTCCAGGTCAGTTTGATATCTACATGTACATTATAAATCCACACTACCAATGTAAAGTACTATTTACGTTAAGTATCAATAACGATATTTCATCTGCCTACCATAATTGTCTTTAATTTGAAATAGTCCATTCTACTACCTGTTAATTTGTCCAAAATATTGCTTTATATATTTATCAAACAGTTTAGACCCTGATTCTGTGGCATCTGATCTGGGTCTGCACTGTCTGAAAAGTCCCATCTGTCAGTCCAATACTAAGGATAATTACGGCATTTTAATGAGTGATTGATAGGTTTCTGATGTTTTCCTTAAAAAACTGTGTATTTCCCTTAAGGGCCGGCCTCGGTGGCTCAGTTGGATGCGCCGTCCGACTGGAGACCAGGAGGTCGCGGGTTCAACCCCCAGCGAGGTCGGCAACATTCTTTCGTGGAGATTGATCATGAAATATTTTCTACGGTCATTCTCTCCCTTCCGCTGATTCAAGAAGGGCAGTTGTCAGTTTCTGGCGAAAGAATGTGCACAATACTGGTTAACCGCTTAGAGGACTAAGCCTGCCCAGTAAACGTGTGGTTAGGTAAACTGACCGCGCTCAACATGACCCCATTGGGTTGACTGGGCCGTAAAACCTCAACACAAACAAAATTTCCCTTAAGGGGACCGGTTACACTTGGTAGATTTTCAGCTATTTTAACCCTTCCCATGCTAAATAAATTAAGATGCCATGCCCACTTCTAATTTTCAGTCAATCAGATTACTTGATCTGGGTTTTTGATAGAAATTCACATTTTTAATGACAAACAGTGCATATCAAGATCAGTTGGCTTCTTCAGAAGCCAACTGGTCTGGATCTACACTGTTTGCTAAGACAGGGCATGTTGTGTTTAGCAAGAGAAGGGTTAAGCGCTGCAACTTTTGTGACTTCCTGTGTGCTTGTCTTCTTTAAGATAAAAGGAAAGAATGTGCTCAAGAATAAGACAAAAGTAATTTTGACTAAGTCTCCCTGTGCGAGCAAGTTCTTACCTTTTACGGATAGATCCTTTTCCAAAATGGGACATGAGTTGCCTCCCTGGAAAGTGTAGCCATTCCCCGTAACATCACTCTGCTCCCCACCCCTAAGCAGTATTTATGTACTCAGAAATTCCACCTTGAGGGGAATGGGTACACTTTCAAGGGAAATAACACTTGATACGAAAATATTTGCCTGCCTTCTTGTTGGCAATATTAATATCAGATTAAGAAATGGTTTCAAGTTTAACCAACACCACACTCAGGGCAAATTAAACAGACAACAATTTGATATTTTTTTTTCAGAAAACAGGGTTTTACATTTCATGCAAACTGTCTCCTTAGGAGAGTTTGCATGAAATGTCAAACCCTGTTTTCTTGAACAAATCAGAAAAATATTTCAAAATGTCATCTGTTGCTTTTTTTTTTTGACTATGCTGCTGGCAAGTTTTCTCATGACACAGCCTTAATTTCTAGGGGATTATTGCATGGAGCATAGGGAACTCAGAGTGTGTTTTATAGCAGAAATTCATGTAAGTTAATTCATAGCAATAGATAAGATGCTTTTTTCATCCGAAAAACGCCAATATCTTTCTAATTTGTCTGTGAAAACATGTTGTGGTACTCATTAGAAGCGCCTTGGCGAGGCGCTTCTAATAAGTACCCACAACATATGTTTTTGTGAAGCAATAAAAAAGTTATTTTGTGGATACCCCTTCTTATCTGAAGCAAGGAAATTTAGGCGAGGCGCTTCTAATGAGTACCCACAACATATGTTTTTGTGAAGCAATAAAAAAGTTCTTTTGTGGATACCCCTTCTTATCTGAAGCTAGGAAATTTCTATAGGAGTTGAGGGAAATTGTATCTATCCCTTGAAATTATATGGGTTGCCCCAAGCGAAATAGTATCTCCAAACATGTGCATAATGCACATTCAGATTTATTTCACTCATGCGCAAAGTCTCATTCAGGCATCTGCTCTCCATTGATACATTCTATATAGTTTCCAATGATTCTGTTGGCAGACAGCAGAGGCCCTGTTCAGTCTGCATTGATGCGCAGGCTGATCAATGCAGTCTGATCTTGGACTTTGCGTATGTCTGGAGACAGGCTTTTGTATGGTGCTGCCCATATATCATGAACAATAATTATGTCCCCCCACCTATGTAAAGGGAGCCATATTGTTTTTTGGTGCAGATCCTGTTGCCGTTAGCTTGACACTTTCTTTTCTGCACAATATCTTGTGAACCAGTGGTTAAATTGTTACCAAATTTTCATGGATATATATGTATTGGGATATAACAAGCAGGGCCCCTAGGGGAACCTTTAAAACCTTAAAAAACCTTTAATTTTGTTGAAATCCTTTAAAACCTTTAACTTGGCTTAAAAATCTCTAAAAACCTGTATTTTGATGAGAGAACCTTTGTATTTGTCCATTTGTAAATGCAAGAGAAGGTCCAAGTAAATATATAGCATTTAATAGCAGCAAATTATAGTTCTGTGACTTAGATTCTTATGTTCTTAAATAGAAATCTAAGTTAATATTGACATTGCCATTTAAAGATGAAAGCATTACTTTTCACTTGAGAGGCGATGGCACTGGGTTCTTTTGCTGGGGACCTGACAAGAAATTTGACAGTTAAATGCTCTTTATTTTGTATTTATTCTGAAAAACCTTTATTTGATTGAAAATAGCCTAGTTTATAAAAAGCCATTATTTTAAGAGAGCCTGCTAGGGGGCCTGAACAAAGAACTGATTAGATTTTGGTGGCCTTGACCTAATTTTCAATGTCACAGAAGTAGAAATACTTAAAATTTATGATGGTGGGGATGGGGACATCTGTTTTCTCTGTAAACACTGTTACTAGTATTTATGATGTATTACTTTGCAGTAGTTGTTAACAAAAAAAGCTAGTTTTACCAGAAACAAACAATTTTGAACTTGCCTGAAGCAAAATATTCTATGACTACTATCCCACCATAATTACTGTAAAAATTCTGACAGGTTTACCTCTTACCATGCTACTAAAATTTGAACAAGTGATTTGACTGCTTTATGATGTCATTAGGAAGAATGACTAAAAAGTTTGGGTTATCTCAGATAAAATTTGATCATCACGAAAACATGCCTATATAATGTTGACTCCCTTAAAGCCCACTTTTATATAGTAAAACTGGGGTTTACAGGGATATATATTCTTGTTCTTATTTCTGTTCAAAAACATAAATTGTGGGTACTTTTTAGAAACGCCTTGCTGAGGCGCTTCTTACGAGTACCCACAATTTATATTTTGAGCAGAAATAAGAAAAAATATCCGTATTTTTTTCTGAAAATGTCCATTTTTTTGGTGGTAAAATTTTCAGTATATTTGAATAGGCTTGTTTTTGTAATGGTTGCATTATTCTCTAGAGAAGGAGGCAAATTATTTACTTGAAAATGTTTCTAGTGTCATCTGTGTTTTAAAATATGAGTACTTTTTGTTTGCAGAGTCTAGTTCACTATGTGAAAATGAGGTCATTAGAAATTGGTCTTCAGTCAGCCAATTTGGGATCACCACATGGACTCCTTACGAGAGGAATGTTAAAATGAAGTCTTTTCAGTGATTCAGTGAGACAAATCTGTGACTATGGCTTGTGTACGCCGGATTGGCCAGTTTGTGACATAGAAGAATCAACTCAGAAAAATGTGAATTTACTTTCAAAGCGCCATTCAGAACTGTTGCAGACAACCCTTAAAACACCAAGAAAACCTGCATCTGAAAATGTCGTCTGTTTATGTCGTCTGCTGAATATTCTTGCAAACTTTTCAAGCCTATTTTTGCATACAGGCAAACAGTGTGGACTCAGATCAGACTGCTCCTAAAAAGCTGATCTATGTACACACTGTTTGCAGAAATGACTTTTAAAATCACAAACAGATGACAAAGCAGATGACGATTGCTGTGATTGGCGGTTTAAGGGTTAAGTGTGTCTTTTATTAATTCCAAAAAGATAAGGCTTGGTTTCATGTGCATCAAACAGAAGATGATCCATGTGAAATGCCAACCTTTATTTTTATTTGAAAAAAAAAAAAAAAAAAAAAAAAAAATGGTATATATTAGTATATTGTCTGCTGCTGTGTGACTTCACCTTTTAAGGCTAATTTTGCCTTTGCTTCAATCTATTCCATTTGAGATTTGTTTTTGCATTTTTATATTTAGTGGGCACTGCCAAACTTAGACATTTTCTTTGATCTATTCTCACATTGCCTTTTACTAACATATTTGCTCATAAAATTTTCAGAAACACTAACTCCTTACAATATTGTATTGATTCTAAGCATGTTAACCCTGGTCCTGCTGAACCCGGATATGCGCTGACTGCAAACAATGCAGATCCAGATCAGATTCAGAAGCCAACTGATCTGGATCTGCATTGTTTGTCATTAAGTACGGGTATGTGAATTTGTATCAACAACTTGGATCAAGTAATCTGACTGGCTGAAAATTAGATGTGAGCGTGGTATCTTAACCCTGGTCTTGCTGAGCTTGGATATGCCCTGACTTTGCAAATAGTGTAGATCCAGATCAGTTAGCTTCTTATCTGGATCTGCACTGCCTGTCATTAAGTTTGTGACTTTGTATCAACAACTTGGATCAAGTTATCTGATTGGCTGAAAATTAGAAGTGGGTGTGGGATATTCATTTATTCAGCATGACAAGGGTTTATACAATATTTAGCCTAAATATTTGGACATTTCAAGAGAAATTAGTATACCTCCAGGGGAGGTATCTGTCAGTATTGATTTTTCACCCACCTTTGCCAATATGAGGTAGGCTTTTCGCCCATGTGAGAAACTTCTATATTGCATGACCACACTGGACCTAGGAACAATCCACTTAAAGGTGGGAGAAAAAAAAAACATCAGAAGCCAATCCATGCAGGATAGGAAAATCTCATCCTTGGGGTAGGAATCCAGGGACTCGGCAAGCCTCTTCCCTGGTTGAAATTCCTACCTCTCGGGTGAGATTTCCCTATCCTACATGGACACTCATGATGGATTCTCATAGTCCTCATTTGTGAAAAGGGGTCTACTCTAAAAGGAAAGAATTTGCTCCATTTTTGAGCAAAGTCTTTTCTTTTAGAATAGACTTTTGTTTTTTCAAAGGGGGATTACTGTAAAGGAAAGCAAACAGGAAGTCACAAAGGTTGCCTCCCTTGTAAAACAATGTGACAGATCTTCCAAGTGTATCAATATAGGGACCAAACATGGTTTTTCATGCATTAACATATGCCAGGTCCCGAGGGAGGTGTTAAAAACTGAGGCCGGAGGCCACAGTTTTCAACACCTCCCTAGGGACCTGGCGAATGCTAATGCATTGAAAAACCTTGCTCGATCGCTATTATTGCATAAAAGCTGAAAACATTTGCTACATTTTGCATAATTTCTTGCACTATTTTGTTTCGCCTTTTCACCGATATCTCGCGAATGCAATTTCCATGGACTACGTTCGTTCTAGGGCCAGGCAGTACACATCTCGTAACGGCCGGGTACGGTCTTATTGAAAGTTGCGTAGCCGTGCATTAACAGTGGGTGAATTGCCTTGTTAATACATGGATATTGGCTGGTTAATGCACGGCTGTTAATAACACTGCTTTTTATGGAATAAGGCTGCTTGACTGAAGACCAACAAGAAAAGATGCAAGTAAAATAATTTTGTATATTTTCCCAAAACATCAGAATCTGAGGAGAAAATGATGTACATGCGTATGTTCTGTTTTTATACCCTCCATGCAGTAGTTGCGCAGTATTATGGTATACCCTCCAGTATCCGTCTGTCAGCATTTCATTTCTGGATAAATCCTCCTACAGTTTTCATCAGATTGTGTTGAAACTTGCTGGACAGTTAGACCATGAGTTGTTACAGCACATGTTTCTTGAGGTTACAGTGCACCAAATTTTGATAGAGTTATTACAGTTTTGAAAGATTTTTCAGACTTGACTTTGTTTCTGGATAACTCCTCCTTAGTTAGATTATGAGGTAATGCAGTGCTTATTGTTTTGAGGGTAAATTACACCAAATTTTGATAGAGTTATATCTCTTTAAAGATTGTTCAAGCATGATTTCATTCCCAGCTGCTATTGTTTTCATCTGGTCAAGATGCTATTTGTTAGTTGTTGGATAAAAAGAAAATGTGGAGAATTGCAGCCAGGTTACAGTATGCCAGATTTTCATAGAGTTATTTCTTATTAAAGCATCCTCACTTGCTTTCAGGCTAACTCCTAAGTCCTACAGTTTTCACCAGTACCAGTTAAGACTGAAGTGATACAGCACATATTGTTTGAGGTTACAGTACACCAAATGTTTTGTAGATTATTACACATCAAAGACAGCCATCTTCTTTGTATGTTTTGTTACGCTGCAATGGTGGGGTATCATGCAGTGTCTGTGATGCTTTTTATTTCTACTTGTACTGCCAACAAGACAAATAAAATTTATTTGCCAAAGGCAAAACTAATGTGTGATTTACTTTTCACCTTTAATCCTTTAACGCTTAGCACTCTGGGATAAAATTTCAGCAGATGACATTATGAAATATTTAAATTACTTTTCTCAGAAAACAGGTTTTGAAACTCTATTCAAATAGTCTCCAATGGAGCCATTTTGCATGAAATGTCACATCCTGTTTTCTGGGAAAAATGAGAAAAAAAAAAGCATCGATATTTTTCATCTGCAGAATTAGCCCAGAGAGAGGTAAAGGTTAATACTATGCTCAGAGCTCTAGATAAGGGATCTTTCTATGCCACTGAGTACTAGCAACATAGGGTTTTTGCCCTAAATATAGGGACACCTTATCTACTTACCATACTTGTCCCAAAATTTGAAATAGTCCATCAAGCTACTTTTTGATGTACCTAAAATATTACTGTATGTATGGCAAATGGTGCAGACCCTGATCAGATGCAGCATACTGCTGCGTCTGATCTGGGTCTTCACTGTTTGCAATGGCCTATCTTTTCCAATAATTAGGGTTATTATCCCCTAGCACAACAAAGTAGTGAGGGAATGTAGGGTTTGTCCTGTACGTAAGTATGTTCACCTTTTGTCACAATTTTAGTGCCTACATTTATTGATGAATTTTGATTTAACTTCACATCAGTGTTGGGTATGATAATATCTGAAGCAAGTTTGACTTTCAGGGTCCTGGGCTCAAGGTCAAGATCACTGTGGCTGTTTTTAGAAAAAACTTAAGTCATTGCTCTAGCGCGACCATTCATTGATGGCATTTTATATATAACTTAACACAAATGTTGGGTATAATAATATCTTGAGCAAGTTTGACTTCCAGGGTCCTAAACTCATGGTCAATGTCACTGTGGCTACTTTTAGAAACAATTTGTCATGGCTCTAGCTCCTACATACATTGATGGATTTTTAGCTCACCTAGGGGGAAGGCACCAGGGGAGCTTGTAGGATAGTGGTCCATCCGTCATCCGTCAGCACTTTGACCAGTTATATCTACACAGTCTGCAGGCTGATCTTAGTCATTTCTCATCTGTAGCATGCCTATTGATCGCATAAGCTTTTCATGAAAATCCAGTGAAAACTTAGGTTGCTATGGCAACCACATGGTTCCATAGACTTACAGTCGGAAAATGTTTTTCATCACCATTACTCTTTCAGCTTTGATCAGATGTGCCTGAAACTTGCAGATAAGGTAGATATGGATGAAATCTTACGCAAGTTCGAAAAATGGCAAGATTGGATCATTAATCTTAGAGTTACCTCCCCTTGTTTGCTGAAAAAAGCTTCTGTTTGACTTTGTCATCAGTGTAACCAATTCAGTTCCTGAAACTTGCAGATAAGGTGGATATGGATGATATCTTGGACAAAGTCGAAAACTGGCCAGATTGGGATCATTAATCTTTAGAGTTATGTCCCCTTGATTGCTGAAAAAGCCTCTGTTTGACTTTGTCATCAGCATAAGTCATTCAGTTTTGATCAGATCTTCCTGAAACTTGTAGATAAGATGGACATTAATGAAATCTCGGGCAAGATTGAAACTTGTCAGATGGGATCATTAATCTTAGAGTTAAGTCCCTTTGATTGCTGAAAAACCCTCTGTTTGACTTTGTCATCAGCGTAACTTGTTCAGTTTTGATCAGATCTTCATGAAACATGCAGATAAGGTGGGCATCGCTGAAATCTCAGAAAATTTCAAAATCTGGCCAGCATTAATCTTAAAGTTACATTCCGTTTATTGCTGAAAAAGCCTCTATTTGACTTCGTCAGCATAACTCATTCAGTTTTTATCAGATCTTCCTGAAACTTGCAGATATGATGGACATAGATAGGCTCTTATTGATGGATTTTAATATTACTTCACACAAATGTTGGGTATGATAATATCTTGAGCAATTTCTGCTTTCAGGTCCTGGGCTCAAGGTCAAGGTCACTTTGGCTATTTTTAGAAAAAACTTTGTCATTGCTGAAGGGCCTATATTTATTGATAGATTTGAATGTAACTTCACACAAATGTTCAGTATGATAATATATCGAGCAAGTTTGACTTTCAGGGTCCCGGGCTCAAGGTCCAGTTCACTGGCTATTTTTTAGAAAATCTTTGTCATCGCTGTAGAGCCTACATATATCTCTGGATTTTAATATAACCACACAAATGCTGTGTATGACAATATCTTTGGCCTGATTTCAAGAGAATTCCACAGAAATGTTCCTCTTATGGCCCTTTACCAAACTGGCTGCCAGAGCTAAAACCAGACAAGAGACTTCTTTCCCTGCTTGTGCTTCACAAAGGAACATTGCTTCACAGGTTTTCCTTTCCCTGTTGGTGCTTTACATTGTCTGCTTTCCCTGCTGGTGTTTTACAAATTTCCTACTTATAAGTTTGGCCATGGCAACCAAACAAAATGGCCACCTTTAATCAACTTCTTGCAAGCCATGACACAATCACTTCCACAAGCTGTCTTGAGCTCAGGTGAGCTATCCAGGGCCATATGATCCTCTTGTTATATAACATCACACAAATGTTGGGTATGATATCTCGAACAAGTCTGACTTTCAGGGTCCTGGGCTTAAGGTCAAGGTCACTCTGGCTATTTTTAGAAAAAACTTTGTTATCGCTCTAGTGCCTACATTTATCAATTGATTTTAATGTAACTTCACACAAATGTTAGGTATGGTACTATCTCAAGCTAGTTCGACTCTCAGGGTGCTGAGCTTAAGGTCAAAGTCACTTTGACTATTTTTATAAAAAAAAACACCTTGTCATCTCTCTAGTGCCTACATTCATTGATGGATTTTTTTATGACTTAATACAAATGTTGGGTATGATAATATTATACCATTGCAGTATTAACTAGTTTCTTGCTGAACACGACATGCCCTGTCTTAGCAGACAGAGTAGATCCATATCAGTTGGCTTCTTCAGAAGCCAATTGATCTGGATCTGCACTGTGTCATTATATGTGTGAATTTCTATCAAAGACCCAAATCAATTAATCTGACTGGCTGGAAATTAGAAGTGGGTGAGGCATCTTAATTTATTCAGCATGACAAGGGTTAATGTTGGATACATTTTCACATTTCTCTAGCAGTGACGTACAAATTGATTTCTGCACATAAATGTTGTGGATGATGACAACTCATTTCAGATGCTGCAGTGAAGGTCACTCTGGTCATCTTCAGAAACATATCGCATGTGGAATGATCTGACAGATACTGTACTATGAGAAATTACTGAGCTTGTGTTGATTGAGCGACTTCATCTGTTACTGTAAGTTGTTTCAGTTTTGTGATTCATTCTGTGGTGGTAATTTTGCTCTACACTGTTTATGGCATGGTGCAGTCTTCCTTTGCTTGCATTATACATTGCTGGGCTTTGGGATTTTGTCAATATATTTGGATTGTTTTTTTGTTTTTTTTTTTAAAAAATACATCCTTTAAAATAGCGATGTCCGGGCAGGTGGTTTGGTTAATCTTTTATAAAACCTGTCCATAATGCCGTTAGGCATTTTTCTTGTTTTGTTTTCTTGTCAAATAAGATGTCACTCATCCGTAACATTTAAGTGTGCTTAATAGTATGTAGTTTGTGTCTTGTGTATATAATGGCACCAGTGGAAGTTTGCATAAACATATGATACAGATAACCAGAAACTTGTGTCCTTTAGGAAGCCTTTTTTGTTTAGACAGGTAACTTTAATAAAATTTTGTTACAATCATCATGATTTATGTCTTCCTCCTTTCATTTATAGTAATTCTGTATCAGTGAAGATGCAGGCTTTCAGTGTGATCTGCCTCCATGCGGTGGTGCTCGCAACATCATGTAATCACAGCCATTATGCACCCCATCATTACACCATAACATCTGTATTGTAGAACTGTAGATGGCTGGCTTACATAGTTTATTGTCATTTATTTCGGAATTCCATAGATCTTATAGGATCCAATATCATCATTTAATCAGGTTGCAACATGTTATCTCCTCAAGCATGTGAATGCATAGTACATACGTAGGTTATGTGATGGCTAAAGGATCACACCACACTACCTGTGCAACACAGTCAACGATCTTTCTCTTCTGCAGGTGTGTAAGGTGGATGCACAAGAAAATTTGAAGACTACCAAAATGTATCTGGATGCTCTGATTGGCTTACATACTAGACTCTTTAGTCCAGCATCTTCAAGCAAGACACCAGAGCATACAGAACCTGGACCTGCTAAGACCCCTCCTGACTCACAGGAAGATGATTTTGGGGATCGAGCTTGCACTAAACATTGCTGGGCTTTGGAATTTTGTCAAAATATTTTTTTCTGTCAAATAAGATGTCACTCACCGGTAACACTTATATGTGGCCAACTGCATATTATTAAGCAATGTTTATACAGTGCTTAATATTATGTAGTTTATGTCTTAAGAGTATATAATCTATATACATTGCTGGACTTTGGGATTTTTTCTATATTTTTGTTTTCTTGTCAAATAAGATGTCACTTACCCGTAACACTTACTTGTGCTTAATAGCATGTAGTTTATGTCTTAAGAGAATATAATGGCACCAGTGGAAGTTTTCATCAACATATGATACAGATACACCAGAAACTGGTGTCCTTTAAGAAGCCCTTTTTTGAGAGTTAACTTTAATAAAATTTTGTTACAATCATCATAATTTATGTCTACCATTTTCATTTACAGTAATTCTGTATCAGTTAAGATGCAGGCTTTCAGAGCTGCTGTGGTGCTGGTGACATCATATAACAACAGTCATCATTGCACCATAACATCTCTATTGTAAAACTGTATATAGCTGGCTTACTTAGTATATTTTCATTTTTATTTCAGAATTCCATAGATCTTACAGGTTCCAATATCAGTATTTAATCAGATTACAGCATGTAATCCCCTCAAGCATGTGAGTGCATGGTACATACCTCGGTTATTTGATGGCTAAAGGATCACACCACGCTACCTGTGCAGCATAGTCAATGCGCTTTCTCTTCTGCAGGTGTGTAAGATGGATGCATAAGAAAATTCGAAGACTATCAAAATATATATGGATGCCTTGATTGGCTTACATACTAGGCATGAAAGAGGACTAACAAAAGCAAATCTAACTAATGAAGTTTTGATCATTACACAGAAAAAAATCTCTGAGAAAGCAGATAATGTTAAAGACATGTCAAGAAATCTGCAGAAGAAATTCAAAAAAGGGAGAACAAAATTAGAGAACTTAGAAATACAATTCAACTTTACAAAACTAACTCAGATGAAGAATGAAAGAAATTCTCTTCAACAAACACTTAAGAAGGTTTTGGGTGGAAGTACATTTATTGACTAACAGTCAGGCTTCATCTGAGGAGAGTGTCTAGCTCAGAAATAATATCTACACAACTGTCAACACCAACCCGTAAATGCGCTTCAACTGTCAGCTGACCACTAAACTCTACCGCAGGAATCATATGTTCACAACTGTCAACACCAACCCATTAATGTGCTTCAACTGTCAGCTCACCACTAACACCAGCAAGACTCTTTTGTTCAGTATCTCTAAGCAAGACGCCAGAATATACAGAACCTGAACCGTCTAAGAGCCCTCCTGACTCACAGGAACATGTGTTTGGGGATCAAGTGATTAAAAAACAAAAGAAAAACTAGACATAGATCTAGTGTTGATCACATTTTTCATACACAATATATGGGCATTTTTAAAACTTGCCTTGTTTGTCCTTGCAAGGTATAGCAAATGCACACATATTACTTTCATAAAACTATCATTAAGATAATGATGCTGTTTGATGTGTGTTTTCATTCAAATTTCATCATGCGGATAATGAGATATTTGATATTTTATTGCCTTCTTTATGGTTCTTATGCATAATACCTGCTGATTCTGAAATATTTCTTAAAGATTGCTTTATACAACTGTAGCAGAGACAGTAAAGCAATAATTGCTTCATTATACAGTTGACTCTCGAATTCTAAGCGACTCTCTGAATTACTTCGATATATCCGTACCTTGACATATCAGATTTGCAGAATTGAGGAAAATTAATTCGCACAGCCACATTTAACAAATAAATTTCTCCTCTTTTCCACAATATATTTTTACCTGTTGTTAGATTTTCATGTTTAGGCAGGGACCAGATTTTTACTACAAGAGTAGCGTTTATTCGGCCTTTAGCGAGATCGAGATAACGAGAGGCAAATGTATATTCAATTTCTGATTATTGTTGATAGAATTTACTTTCAAATGTCTACTGTTAGCGTTACGATAATCCTCTTATTCTTTGTCAAAAGATCTGTATTGTTTTGGCATTTAGAAATAAAACAAAAACGTTACGTACCTATCATAGTTAGTAATATTCCATTCACATCTTGGAGGAAAATTTGACGTCATACAGGGTTTTCATTTAGGGGTGGCTGGAGGCCAAAATGACGGTCTCAAAGATTTTTCTGGCCATTTATGATCCTTTTTTGTTGCATTACAGTACTGTATTTACCCCGAGTAGTCGGACACCCCTCAACTCCTTACCATACTTGTTCTAAATTTGAACAAATACAATTTACTACCCATTCCTGTGTCTAAAAAATTCTGGATGATTTGCAAACAGTGTACACCCTGATGTGACCCCGCGTTCTTCAGCTCCGTCTCATCGGGGTCCATACTGTTTGCTCAGGCCTGTCTGCCAAAATACATATGGTAAAAACTGTAAAGTAGGCAGTAGCCATTTTGGCCGCCTCGAATTCTGTTCTGGCCTCCTCTAAAATTTTACTGAAAACCCTGTCATGTGCCATCATAAAACTTACCCATATCACCATCTGTAGCGCAGTAACTTGTTTTGTTATCGGATACTATAAACAAATTATTATACTTTGTGTAAAATTATATAATATTAGCTATGATATTAGACCTATCTCCACGCGGTGGTGCTAATAACATAGTGTAAACTACCTAAAATGTCTTCATCACTATAATCTGTAACTGCTGCTTGTATTTTAAACTGCTGTTCCTGCTTTCTATGTACTTACACTAGCCCATTATGCATAAAAGTAAAAACATGAAGTAGCTAGATTGCACAATGGCTAAAGGTCTACTTCTTTGCCTACCTGACAGAGCTTTTCAATATTTAGACCTATTTTAGTTTCTTGCCGATATTTATTTATTTATTTTAGTCTCAAAATTCGAAGTGGATCATATCAAACATGCGATCACATGATCCATTTTTTTTTTCATTCCAAGTACAATATATATGGTGAAAAAGAAGAAAGAATAAAACCTTAAGTTTCCATATTCAAGTTTAGGAGGACTACTGTCATGTTCGCAAGAAAGCAAGTAAAGGATCAGTCACGGGTTATTAGGTTGGATAGAAAATATTTTCATCTTGTCATTCTGCTGCAAGATCAAAACAATTTTTTGTTGCAGAAAAATGAAAAAAGAAAATGTACAGTATCAGTTGTTGTTGTGCGCTACCAGGCTCCCGAGGCACATGGAGGCAGCGGCGATTGTTATGTACATGTATTTGTACAGTCTTGCTTTCATGGATCTGTCTGTCACCAAGCGCCGCACAGCCCACTTTATGCTCAACCCAGGGCACGTCTAGTATGAGCTAGGCGTACTAATGGTCTGAAAATTGTCTCAATCCGAGCTGGATTCTAACCCACGATATCCCGCTTGAAAGTCGAGTGCACTAACCACTAGATCATCCAGCCCACTGTACATTATCCGTGAAGGATCAAGGATTTTTGAATGAAAAGTTAATTAAATGTTGATGGTTTTTTGCCAATTGGCTTCTCTTGATATTCAGACTACTCCGATTTACAAAATATGTCATCATAACCAACACTTCTAAGTGAGCTTTACTAAAACTTATACTAAAACTGGTTTAACATTCTTGGTTCTGTGTACACTACAATATCTTTGCATAGTTAGAAACATTGAAAGATGTGATAAATGCTCATATAAATGAAATATTGATAAAAGCCAGAATTACCACGTCAACAGAACTGTGTTTGCAGTGATTGTTCGAGGAATATACCACTTGTTTTTGACTGCGTGTAAAACCATTAACAGAATTGTTTTTCTGGTAGTCTTTTAATTCAGAATTGGTCGTGTGTAAAAAAACAATACATACCTTTATTTACCCACAGTCACATGACACCAAATAGTTGCTAAATAAAAACGTATGGTAACAGTGTCATCAGGAAAGTCACAATTAGATACTCACATCATAAACGAGTTAAATATTGTAGAATATTACTCGAGTAATCACTGCCAGGACTGTAAGATAGAATAGTGCTGAAATGTTCTGTCCGTTGATGTCTGTCCTTTTATTTGTGAAGTGCATATTCCTTTCAACACTATTTGCATCATCCTTGCATGATCTTTATTAGTAAGTTGATATGGATTATCTCTCTTGTATAAGAAAATACCTTCAAGATCTGAAGTGAACCTTCGTGGGTCAAGATAAGAAGCGGAACGATTTGGAAGTAGTGCCATACCATCAGGAATAAGGAGCTTAGGGTATTTTTGTGGACCAGAAAGGCCCAAATAAGTCGGCACATCTACACAGTCTCATCCCCCTTAAACCCCACTTTTATATAGTAAAACTGGGGTTTATAGGGGTATACATTATTTTTCTTATTTCTGTTCAAAAACAGATTGTGGGTACTCGTTAGAATCGCCTCACCGAGGCGGTTCTAACGGGTACCCACAATCTATGTTTTTAGCAGAAATATGAAAAATATCAGAGTTTTTTTATCTGAAAATTTTCAGTTTTTGGAGGTGAAATTTTCTATATATTTGAATAGGCGTGTATTCGTAATGTGATCAAGTTTTCGCATACTTTTTCACTTTGCATGTTGAACTGCAATCACGATAACACAATACGTCAACAACATAATACAGATAGAAATAACAGTATGTTAAGGCTTTCGCGTATGAAGACTGCTGTTTCTATTGGTTGTGTGAGGTTTGACGGCCAGGATCTAGTCTGTGGCTTCCTGCAACCTAAGTGCCATGCCATGTCTGCATGTGGGAAGGCATGGCTTCCTATTCGTCAACCAAATCATTAAGACCATGTTGAAGTACCTTCCGCTTATTCAGTTTGTACTTAATATAAATTACATACTCGCCAGTCTGATAATTAACCATTGTTTTACTGACATAGGTTCATTGGCTTCACCACCTATGTAAGACATACACAGAAATTTAGACGATGGCAAAATTGGCTTTCACAATATATATTACAATTGATACATTCATAGCCTGGAATAACAATCACTGTGTTTCTTGTATTGTCTAGTGTTTATTCATGATTAACCATGTAGACTATTTTTATTGCTTTAATTAAGTTAAGGGAACTGCGCACATTTTGTAGAATTTCCTGCCAGTTTTTTTCAAGGTAGACAACTTATGTGGCTACATATATATATATATATATATATATATATATATATATATATATATATATATATATATAAAATCATGTATACTATTGAATGTTTTTTTCTTCTTGAACAAATATATGAAAAGAAAAACTAAACAAAGATGCTGTTACTATTAAGATTCATCCCTTGGGTGTTTTTTGTCCTCACCACGGGATTTATATACAATTTTATTATATTGTAATGTCCTCATAAAAACAGACACAAGCGTAATTTGAAACACACAATAAAGGATGAGTGAGATAGGTTGGTAACGCTAAAAATGTCTCTTTCTTGACTTTTTTTTCTGTCAGTGTCGACCACGACATTGAGCTACATATATGTATAAATATTGTAGACAGGTATGTGGGCATTTTTTTTTATTTTTTTATTATTATTATTATTTTTTTCCGAAACCTTACCGCTGCTTCGGAAAGCATAAACCCGAAAGGCTAGGAGAATACAAATTTTCTAAAATAAACATGATTTTTGTTCTTGTGGAGAAATGAGGAAAACACTAATATTTTTGTTTTAACCCTTATTATGCTGAATAAATTAAGATGCCATACCGAATTAAGATGTCACACCCACTTCTAATTTTCAGCCAATCAGATTGCTTGATCTGGATTACTGTTATAAATTCACATACTAAATGCAAACAGTACAGGTTCAGATCAGTTGGCTTCTGAAAACTGATCTGGATCTACTCTGTTCGCAAAGTCAGGGTATATCCAGGTTCAGAATGACAAGGGTTAAATTTGGCTTCTTCATAGTATTGCTGAACATTATGCATTTTTCATAAATGTGTTCAGAAAATAAGGCCAGCGACTTGACTTACTAGAATGATGCGCAGTATTGTCTGTATCTGTTTACTTTCTTCCAAATATGCCGTAAGGTGTCTGTCTTGCTGTTATCAAAGGTACGAGATCAAATGTTATTTCTCAAAAGAAGTCCTTTAGCCTTCAAGCGCCAACGTCCGGAAATGTATCGTCGAAATTGTGCGCCCAGCGAAGTTTCATATCAGCCTGCGCATTCGCGCAGTCTCATCAGAATATTCACTGTGCGCATTTTGAATAGGCAGTGATGCAAAATGTCTTCATACGGACAAAAAAGACTGATCAGACTGCGCGGATGCACAGGCTGATTTGAGTCTTTGTTGGCGCACATGTCAGAAGGTATGTTTCCTCACGTTTTGGCTCCTAAGTCTCGCGACAAACATGATTAAATGTGCATGTAATAGGGGACCCAGCGAAAAGGATACACATACGCAAAGCTTCTTGCTCTGGCACCTCGAACAAGCCATTCTACGGGATTCTTTGATGTAAGCGACATGCAACGACAGACTTAATCGGAAGCTTTGGATAGGTCTGTAGCTTCTGTGTTGTCTTTGATGTAAGCGATATGCAATGGCAGACTTAATCAGAAGCCTTGGACAGGTCTGCAGCTTCTGTGTTGTCAGATACGGAAAGAAGGCTGTTTTTTTCTGTCGCAGCGCATTTCTAATGATACAATCAGGTTGAATTATATAAGGCATTATCAAATAATCAACTGCCTGATTAGGAACAGATTTGATAGGCGTAAAATGAGACGACATGGTGCCCTGAGATACAGCAAATGAGACTGAATTTGCACGAGGCTGAAAGCGGTATAATTTTGACAAGTAGAGGAGCGTCGAGTAGACATAGGCATTGAGGCAACTGAAAAAAAAGCGGAGACTATGAGCAGACGGAGCGGAATTTCGCTGCTTGTTTGAACAATCCGTAGCGTGCAATATTTGCTGGCGTTCAGAGGCGGCACCGATCAGACTGCACAGCCACGGTGCCCTCAATAATCGTGACTCGTCTCTTGGTTTTAATAGCTAATTTTATTTTCATGGGAGAATCTGATCGTTCAATAGCTATGCGTAATAACTCAGTAGCGTGCGTGACCCAAAGCATCATGGCATCTTTTCCAAGTGAATACCCGAATAAAGAGCATTTTTTGACTCGATTGGGCGGGGTTAAATATTTGTGAATGTCTCGTATTTCCACTTTATACATAGATATAACAGGGCACATACTATACCTTGGCCTTAAACTTATGTAGTATAATATACATTACGAAAACACGCCTATTCAAATATATAGAAAATTTCATTTCCAAAAACAGAAAATTTTCAGATAAAGAAAATGATATTTTTCATATTTCTGCACAAAACATAGATTGTGGGTACTCGTTAGAACCGCCTCGCCGAGGCAGTTCTAACGTGTACCCACAATCTATGTTTTGAGCAGAAATAAGAAAAAAAATGTTTACCCTAGGGCTGTAAACCCCAGTTTTACTAAATATAAGTGGGGTTTAAGGGGGTCAAAATTATATAGGCATATTTTCGTGATGATCTGTATGTTGTATACATGGCTGTGTGCTGTAAAGCTGAACACTCGCAAACGTTTTAATTATTATTATTATTATTATTATTATTATTATTATGCGTCTTCTGGACAGCCTTCTATAAACGTTAAAGTTTAGCACACTAGAGGCTACATCACGAAAACACGCGTATATAATTTTGACCCCCTTAAACCCCACTTTTATAAAGTAAAACGGGGGTTTACAGGGGTATACATTATTTTTCTGAAAAACATAGATTGTGAGTACTCGTTAGAACCGCCTAGCCGAGGCGGTTCTAACGACTACCCACAATCTTTGTTTTGAGCAGGAGTATGAAAAAATATCAGAATCTTTTATCAGAAAATTTTCCTTTTTTGGTTGTAAAATTTTCAAGTATATTTGAATAGGCGTGTTTTCAAAATGAAATCATCGAATGAATATAGTCCATTACGAAAACACGCCTAATCAAATATACTGAAAATTTCACCACCAAGCATTGAACGTTTTCAGGTAAAAATTCTTATATTTTTCATACTCGTGCTCAAAACATTCATTGTGGGTTCTTGTTAGAACCGCCTCGCTAAAAAAACACGAAATGTATTTTTTGAGCAGAAATAAGAAAATTAATGATTACCCCTGTAAACCCATTGTGGGTTCTTGTTAGAACCGCCTCGTTAGCTAGTATCCAAATTTTTTTTTTTTGAGCAGAAAAAAGAAAATGTATACCCCTGTAAACCCCAGTTTTACAATATAAAAATGGAGTTTAACGGGGTCAAAATTATATAGGCATGTTTTCGTGATGCAACCTTTTTTTAATTGACCCTCAATACAACCACAATGTTGGTATAATGATGATTTGACTGGCATGAAACCTTCGCTCAAGAGGTGACAGTTAGTCAGAAATTATGCAAGAACATTGTATTTGATACTTCAGGTAATGTATAATTTGGATATTTGCAAAAATGTAGAATCGGCAAGTGTAACGAGTATCTAAAAATATCTTTTATGAGGAAACAAGAATAAAACGAGATTTTTTCTTGCAATCTGCTTTTTAAGGATTCCTTACAACAGCAATTTTAAATTACTACTTCTTATTAATGTTTAGGAACAAATGTTGTCGATGTAACAAGGGTTCATTCTATGTAATGTCTGGGGTCAGAGCAACTAGGTATATAACAAAAGCATCCCTTTTGGCGGTTGTGACGGTTTGCATTCAAAGACAAAAAAAAAAAAAAAGAAAAAAAAGAAAAAAAAAATTTATGCATACACCATTTTGTACTGAATAATATATTGGAAGAATCCAATTTATTATTCTAGGAATGTCAGGCTATGTGATTTGGTTATTCCAAGAGAAATAATGGCTGAACTACCTGTAAACAATGCATACCCTGATCAGACGCATTGTGATCTGGGTCTGCACTGTTTGCCATTTACCCATTTTTGGGGGTCTCCAGACTAAAATCGGTTAAGATGTCTTTGCTTAAATGCTGCCTATACGCAATTCTAAGTAAAACAAATCAGAATAGCTGCAGGACATAGTACAGATCATTATGGCAAAGTTCGGACACTGATTATCACATTTTACAATCTATTGAGAATAATTGCAGTAGGGTTAGGTCTAGTAAGAGATCGCAGTTTCAAATTCCTCTAAGAATGGAAGTATTTTCATGATTGTTGTGTTCCCTTGTGAAAAGTCTATCACATCGTGTACCAAAATCACTTTATAGTACCAAAAGACTGAGCAGACCTAGTTTAGGACATTAAAACGCCATTGAAATATGCAAGACACCAGCTCTAGTATATTAGTAATGTTTATCTCGCGTTCAATCCTTAGATCTCTGGCAATAGAATCGTATGTGTCTCACCATTAGAAGATGGGCATTTGCTTTATAATGTTGCTTACAGTACAAGTTCATCATCTGACAAACATGAATGCAGGTTAGCGTATTGCAGTATAACTTCAAAGGTTACGAAAATGATACTGTTTCTTTTTACTGATTGTCGTGGTATCAACAAGGCAAACCTGGCCCCGAGATTATAAAACTTTTTTCATGCTCAACTCAGCTGGGCATGAAACTTTCGCTGCTAATAAATATGAAAATGCCAACTATTTCTCTGCTAATAAATATGAAATATTTCCCTGCTAATAAATATGAAAATGCCAACTATTGTTGGCATTTTCATATTTATTAGCAGAGAAATTTTCATGCTCAGCTATGTTTAGCAAGAAAAAAAAAATATTAATTTGTGATTTATTAGCAGGACCAATTTTATGCTCAGCTGAGTTGAGCATGAAAAAAGTTTTATAACCTCGGGGCCTGTTAACCCTCGTCCTGTGGATCGAATATACAATTCAGAGGTAAGTCTATTTGAGAGCACGTCAGGACCTCCAAAAACAAGACCCATCCTTTAGTTCTAGGTTGTCCAACTGGTGAAGGAATGTACTTTATCACATTTGTTTATCTTTATTCAAGGATAGTCAGTGAAATAATTCACTAAAATCACAATCAAATTTCACCTATTTCTGTTTTTCAGTTTTGTTTTTTTTTTTGTTTTTTTTGGGGGGTTTTGCTTTTTTCCAAATAGCTTTCTTTGCCACTACGCGAACTGTACTTTAACACATTAGGGTGATAAATTGATGATACAAATGGTAGAACGTATCGTCGCAAGTTTTCAAAGCCACATGTGACGACATTCTTTTGAATCATATACATGTATGTGTGTGTGTGTGTGTGTGTGTGTGTGTGTGTGTGTGTGTGTGTGTGTGTGTGTGTGTGTGTGTGTGTCAATCTTCAGATTTTTAAGAGTACCAGGCAACTGAGTCCCATAGAGGCAGCACCGTGTGTGTGTGTGTCTGTGTGAAGCAAACACCGGTTTGAAACACGACTCGCTATCACGTGATAATCACATGATCACGATTATAACGCGAATAGTTTGCCAGTCCATTGATACATCGCATGTACGAGTATGAAGTAAATTGATAGAAAACGAGGAGAATAACGTCCTCAGGTAAGGGTGCTCCTGTTAAAGACCCAGATCAGACACTTTTTTAGCATGGTAGTAGCAGGATAAAAGTTAACCCTTGTCATTTTGAATAAATTAAGATGCCACGCCCACTTCTAATTATCAGCCAGTCAAATTACTAGATCCAGGTTGTTGCTAAAAAATCTCGTACTAGATGACAAACAGTGCAGTTTTAGATCAGTTAGCTTCATGTCTGTATCTAAACTGTTTGCGAAGGCGGGGCATGATCGGTTTTAGCAGGATCAGGGTTAATTAAGACATGCTTTTTGAATGTTTGCACAGATTCTGAGATTTTAGCATACATGTACGGTCCTGTGCTTCCAGTTTTTGTGTCGCCTGCGTAGCATGGCAGACACATAGGGATCATGTGTCAGTCGTCGGTGTCGTCGTCACACTTTTCGTTTCCGTTCAATAACTTTTGAAGGGATGTATTGATTTCATTCAAATTTTGCAGAACTTTATATCAATATAAAATACAGGTCAAGTTCGATAGTGGTAATCATTCGCCAAATTTTGGCTGAGTTATTGCCTTTTTCCGACTTATTTTTTGTTGTTCGTTTCCGCTCAGTAACTTTTGAAGGGATGCATTGATTTCATTCAAACTTTGCAGAACTATATATCACTATAACATACAGGTCAGTTTTAATATTGGTAATCGTCCGCCAAATTTTGGCTGAGTTATGGCCCATTTTTCGACTTAGTTTTTGTTGGTGTGTTGATATTGGTTTCCGATCAATAACTTTTGCAGGGATGCATTGATTTTACTGAAAGTTTGCAGAAGGATATATCATTGTAAAATACAGGTCAAATTCGCTATAGGTAATCATCAGCAAAATTTTGGCCAAGTTATGACCCTTTTTAGAATTTTTTTACGAGTATTTGTTGTTGAAGTGAAGTACGATAACTTTTGAAGGGATGCATTGATTTCATTCGAAGTTTGCAGAATGGTATATATCATGATAGCATAGAGGTCAAGTTTGATTTTTGTAATATCCAAAAAAAATTTCGATCGAATTATAGTCCTTTATTTACTTGATTAATAAAATTTAGACAAAGTAGTGAGTGGTTGCCTTTAGGGATAGGAGCGATTATAAGGACCAGTGTTTTTTTTTTTTTTCTCTCCCTTTTTCATATCAAATGGTTGGCGCTTTAAGCAGGCGACACATCCGATTCTCGGAATTTTAGTCAGTGTAACAACAAACAGACGAGTTAGTCTGTCGGTACTGCAATTTAGCACTGATTGCGCTGTCAGCTATTGGTGCAATCTAGGATTGAACTGTTTTGATTTCTATATCTTACAAAATATCATTCATAATAATTATTATTATTATTATTATTATTATTGACAGTTCATAGATGAAAATTAATCATTTTTATCAAAACAATGCAATCCAAGAATGCACCAAAGGCTGACTTCACAATAAATGCTAAATTACAATAATAATAATAATAATAATAATTATTATTATTATTATTATTATTTATTAATGCCCAATTTTTTATTATTTATTAATGCCCAAACCAAGGTCCCTTACTATCAGAAACCTTAGATTAGCTTTACTTCCCTCGAATACACATGCATCAGGAACAAAATATTGCTAAATCATTTTACATGATCCGGGGCACAGCAATTCCTGGATATACCCTGCTTTTGCAAACAGTGTAAATCCAGATCACTGCCAACTGATCTGGATCTGCACTATTTCTCATTCAGTATGTGAATTTATATCCACAATCTGGATTAAGTAATCTGACTGGCTAGCAATTAGAAATGGGCGTGGCATATCTATTTATTCAGCATGGCAAGAGTTATTCCATTTACGCGTGGGCTCTTCAACCACAACTCTTTGTATCGGTTTATTTCCAATAACAGAGTGTCTGGGCAGTCTTTATTGTTACTATGTTTTACAGAAATTCAGGGATTTAATGCAAACAGTGTAGGCCCTGATCAGACGCCGCATTCTGCGGCGTCTGATCTGGGTCTGCACTGTTTGCCAGTTTCCATTTTGGGGGTTTCAAGACTACAATGAGAGATAGCAGTCAGTTAACTCCCCAGAGTACTTTCTGTAACTAACCAGGTCCAATTAATTGGATTCCTCTGATATTATCATTAATACCTCTATTAAGGGTAGCTACTTTTACCTTGAGAAATCTGACTCATAAGTGGTCATATGTAAGTAAAGCTACCAAAATATCAAAAAAAAAAAAAAAAAAAAAACATTATCAAGGCAATAAAATACATAATGTTGATAAATCTTTCATATGTAAGCGGAAAATTTTAAAGTTATATATAAGTTTAATTCCACTGGGGATCTATGATAAAATCAGAGTATTCCAATTAGAAGGACCTAGTTTGTGTTTGGTCTACCTTGCACTTTACCCATCAAGGGAGATAATAGAAAAACTACTGCTATCTCTCATTGGTTCACTCCTTATCATGTATTTCTTAAAACCTGAACAAGTCTGTGGGTAAAACCCCATCACGAAAACATGCCTATATAATTTTGACCCCCTTCAGTGAACCCCACTTTTATATAGTAAAACTGGGGTATACATTTTTTCTTGCTCAAAAACATAGATTGTGGGTACTCATTAGGTCCGCCTCGACGAGGCGGTTCTAACGAGTACCCACAATCTATGTTTTGAGCAGAAATATGAAAAATATCAGAATTTTTATCTGAAAATCATTTTTTGGTGGTAAAATTTTCAGTATATTTGAATAGGCGTGTTTTCGTAATGTGCTGAATGAGTGGCAACAAGCGTAAACCCTTCGATCATATACGTTCGATGAAGATTAATGTCAGCTTGCGCATCGCGCAGTCTGATCATGGTCTTCGCTGGGAGTGAAACCGAAACAATCCGGTGCTTCTACAGGCGGAAAATGAAGGTTCTGATCAGACTGCGCTGACCTTTTAGGATCATTGAGCTAATTTGAGTTACTTTGACCGTATGCAGCTACTCAAACTACATATACATTGCTGGATATGAAGCAATTTGATAAAAAACGAGTCTCCGCTTTACATTCTTTCGCGTGGCCTTTCTTTCCAAAGGCAACTTATTAGATTTTTTATATGTTCATTCTCCTCACATTTGATGATACATTTTCTCACATAACGCAATTACGAAAACACACCTTTATAATATTGACCTCCTTAAACCCCCCTTTCATATAGTAAAACTGGGGTTTACAGGGTATACATTATTTTTCTTATTTCTGCTCAAACACATACATTGTGGGTACTCGTTAGAACCGCCTCGCCGAGGCGGTTCTAACAAGTACCCACAATTTATGTTTTGAGCAGAAATATGAAAAAAGTCAGATTTTTTTTTATCTGAAAATTTTAATTTTTGGAAGTGAAGTTTTCTATATATTTGATTAGGCATGTTTTCGTAATGGACTCAAAAGACCCTAATCAAGCGAAAAATGTCTTCTGGCCATATTCGGACACCGAATGCCCGGACTAGACTGACCAGCGAATCCGTACCGTTTGCAGAAATTCTGTATTAAATATTGGACATCCATTACGAAAACAAGCCTATTCAAATATACTGAAAATTTTACCACCAAAAAATGAAAATTTTTGGATATAAATTCGGATTTTTTTCTTATTTCTGCTCAAAACATAGATTGTGGGTACTTGTTAGAACCGCCTCAGTGAGGCGGTTCTAACGAGTACCCACTATCTTTTGAGCAGAAATAAAAAAAATAATGTATACCCCTGTAAACCCCAGTTTTACTATATAAAAATGGGGTTTAAGGGGGTCAAAATTATATAGGTATGCTTTCATGATGAATAGCCCCAGCTGGAATCCTCTCAACCTTTCCTGTCCATATATGCCAAACACTAAAACACGTTTCGTTTGTCAGAGCAGTGTATTTATGTCAGAGCAGTGCATTTATGACACAGAAGCGGCTGACGCTCACGAGAATTCGAAAATGAAGCAAATCAAATTACACGCAGACAGAGAGTCAGACACGCGGCAACTGGGAAATTAGCTGCATTTCATTAACATTTAAGTGGTGAATTGGGTTTTAAGATGTCCATACCTATTTAAGATAAAATAAGAAATAACGTCCTTATGGCTGAAGTAAGTCCAGTTAAATCATTAATTGAATTCTGAACGTGTCTAACGCATAGCATGCTGGGGATAAAAATCAGCAGACGACATATTAAAATATCTTTCTTGCTTTCCCCAGGAAAAAGAAACAAGTTTTGACATTTCATGCAAATTGTCTTCACAATTTGCATGAAACGTAAAATTTTGTTTTCTGGAAAAAAAAAAAATAAGTGAATTATCATCAATTTGTCTTCTGTTGGTTTAGCCCAGAGTATGGTAAAGGTTAACCCTGGTCCTGCTGAACCCGGATATGCCCTGCCTTTGCAAACAGTGCAGATCCAGATCAGTTGGCTTCTTGAGAATTTGTAGCAAAAAAAATCTTAATTATGATTATAATTTTTCTGTACTATAAATTATCCATCACGAAAACATGCCTATATAATATTGACCCCCTTAAACCCCACTTTTATATAGTAAAACTGGGGTTTACAGGTGTATACATTATTTTTCTTATTTCTGCTCAAAACATAGATTGTGGGTACTCGTTAGAATCGCCTCGGCGAGGCGGTTCTAACGAGTACCCACAATCTATGTTTAGAGCAGAAATATGAAAATCATCAGATTTTTTTTATCTGAAAATTCTCAGTTTTTGGAGGTGAAATTTTCAATATATTTGAATAGGTGTGTTTTCGTAATGTCGCGAATAACGCATGGTGTTGGAGGGCAGATGGCAAAGTATAAATTCAAGACGGCGAAGCCGGAGTAAGTTAATATTCACATCTGCCCGAAAACACCATGCGTTAGTCGCGATAATTCATAGTATAGAAAATCATTTCGATTGTAACATGATACAGAAAGGTAAATCAACATTGTTGCAATGTTTTACAAGGAACGTTTTTTTATTTATTTTTTTTTATTTATTTATTTATTTATTTATTTTTTTTATTTTATTTTTTTTTTTTTGCAGCGTACGTTGCGCGTACATGCAACGCCATCAAACGCGCCCTTTTACATGTACTGTGTTGACGACGTGAATTATTGTAGTGTGGTCACGGTGACGATTCCATTAGGCTCAATGGGTCATGTAAGAATGTGACGTAAAGAACGTTGTATGTGGCATTGTAAAATATGACGTTGCATAGACGTTAATAGTCAATATGACTGTATTTTCTATCGACGTTAAGGCGACGTTGTATAAACGTCAAGTGCCCGCTGGGTATGAATTATAGTATTCAATTTAGATTTACTTCTATCCTGAATACTGTACAAAGCAGTGTTGATGACACAATTTTATAATATTCAGATACTATTTACTTGGTCCTTAAACTGATATAATGTATATAATCTCAGGAGACAAGCAGTAACGATACAGTCCAGGGCCCAGTTGTTCAAAGCGTCGTTAGCTTAACGAGCTCGTTAAGGGTCATTTCGTTAACTGTTTTAGCAGATTCAATATACAATATTCTGAAATTTTTTGCTGAAAAAATGTGAGTAGCTTTTGCAGTGCAAAAGCTACTCACATTTTTTCAGCAAAAAATTTCAGCATATTTGCATATCACTTGATTTAAATTTTAACGAATCGTTAACTAACGACATCGTTAGCTTTGAACAACTGGGCCCAGAGATTTTGTACAAAGAAGAACCAATATGCAACGAAACTATATTAAAGGAGGGGTGTACATAAGACCCTTTTTCTGCCCCGTAACAAAAGTCTTAATATTTTGCTGATACATTACCTATAGTGTCTCATTTATTAAAACCATATTAATTTTGCAACGTAAACCCTACTTTTGGAGTAACATGATCATGAAAGTGAGTGGGGTAATTCTGTATGAATCTGATGTACCATATTTTAAACACTGTTTCTCTTTTAAAATATATCACACCCAGTTCTACCTTCTTCTGTTTATTAGAAAAATGCCACATGGGCTGTGGGATCTCTGAGTTTGGGATTTATCAAAAGGACAGGTGCCCATTAGGTTTTTTTTATGCTACTTAGCAAAAGTCTTCATTTTCTCCTAATATATTGCCTATAATATATTTTAGATCACCTGAGCATGAAGTTTCATAGTTACCTATTGTGATCGGTCAGTATTCGACGTCCGTTGTCCGTCGTGCATCGTGCGGCATCATTATTTTGCCATAAATGACACTTCCTCCTACACCCTTAAGCCAATTTCAATCAGACTCCATAGGGATATTGCCTGGGCAACTTTCTCCCAAAATAGCTAAAATTGTTCCGCACCAATGAAAACAGTGGCCGACAGAGCTAAATATATATATATATATATATATATATATATATACGCCTACACCGTTGGTCCAATTTCAACCACACGTTACAGGAGTATTGCCTAGGGAACTCTCCACCAAACTAGTTAAAATAGGTTTGCTCCAATGAATAAGATGCCTGCCAGAGCTAAAAAGGAAGACCCTTTAAATGACAACAACTCCTACAACATTGAACCAATCTCAGTCAAACAGGCATGTTGCCTAGGTGCTTGTCTACCAAAACAAGTGAAACGGTGTTGATCCAATGGACAAGGTGGCTGCCAGTGCAAAAAAAAAAAAAAAAAAAAAAAAAAAAAAAAATACAACCTTTAAATGACAATATACATTTGGCCATTCAAGCAAACGTCACAAGAATGTTGCCAAGGTGTCTCTCTACTAAAATAGCCAAAACAGTTTCGCTCCAATGACCAAGATGGTCGCCAGAGCGAGAAAAAAAGTCTTTAAATGACAACTCCCCCTAAATCTTTTGGCCAGTTCCAGTCAAACTGCACAAGAATGTTGATAGGTTAAAACTTTACAAGAATGTTGCTAGGTGACTTTCTACTAAACTAGCTAAAATGGCTCTGCTCCAATGAACAAGATGGCCACCACAGTTAAAATAGAAAAAAAACTAATCTTTAAATGACAACTCCTCCTGCACCCTTTGGCCAATTTCAATAAAACACCATAATTTTAATACTGAATTACCCCACCCAGTTTCATGATTATGTTACTCCAGATCTGTGACTTACATTGTAAAACCAAGATGCTTCTAGTAAACGAGAGCGCCAAGATTGCCTAAATCGCTTACCTGAGTTTCATTGTCTGACTCAACATGACCTTTATTAAATTATATCAAGATATCATCAAAACAAACATTCTTATTTGATGTAGAAGAAGTTGTCATTTAAAGATTTTCTGTTGTTAGCTCTGTGGCCATCTTTTTCATTGGAGCAGGACCATTTTATCAAGTTTGGTAGAAAGGTACCTAGGCAAAATTCTTGTGAAATTTGATTAAAATTGGTTTAAGGGTTTAGGAGGAGTTGTCATTTAAAAATTTGATTTTCTATTTTTAGCTCTTGTGGTCATTTTGTTCATCGGAGCGAAACCATTTTAGCTATTTTGGTGGAGAGATACATAGGCAGTTTGCCTGTGAAGTCTGAAATTGGCCCAATAATATAGTAGGACTTGTCATTAATTGTTTTATTTCTTTAGCTCTGGCGGCCATCTTTCTCGTCTTTGATGCGAATCAATATTTACTATTTTGGTAGAGAGTCATCTAGGCAACATTCTTGTGAAGTTTTGATTGAAATTGGCACAAGAGTTTAGGAGTAATTGTCATTTATGGCAAATTGTGGACACCGCACGATGCACGACGGACGACGCACAGCGGACATTGGCCAATCACAATAGCTTACCATGAGCACTTCGTGCTCAGGTGAGGTAAAAAGATATTATATGCAATATATTAGGAGAAAATAAATCTTTTTAGATAGGATAAACATATCCTAATAGGCACCTGCTCTTTTGACAAATCCAACAGCCTATGTGACCTTGAAAATACGGTCAAGGTCACCAAAATTAAGTCATCTCTTTGCACTGTCCCAATATTGTATTCAGGTAAGTTTCAAAATAATTCACCGTTCATTATCGGAGAGAAGCTAGGTTTTATTGAACTCCAAGCTGCAAAATTAGCAAATATTGAAGATTTTCATAAAAGAGTCGCTGCAGATGCAATATGTTTCTTTAAAGCGAAGTAAGTGAGAAAGAATATTACCTAAGGTATTTGTCTAACATACAGAAGAAAGTATAACGGTGCGATATATTTAAAAGAGAAACAATGTTTAAAATATGGTACCTCAGGTTCATACTTAATTACCCCACCCACTTTCATTATCATGTTACTCCAAAACTATGGCTTACGTTGCAAAATCAATACTGTTTTAGTAAATGAGACACTATAGGTAATGTATAAGCAAAAAAATGAAGACTTTTGTTACGCGACAGATAAAGGGCCTTATGGATCCTCTTCATTCTCTACTCCCTCTCGCCCTCCAAAGTGTCTTTCTTGTTTCACACTACTTTTGAACATTTATATGCCTATCCTAGCATTCTGTTACCGAGCATCTACACTGGCCTTACCCATCTGTGAATTATATTGTCTCTCCTCCAATTTATTATCATCCTTCCATAAGATTCGATGTTGATGAACCCAAATATTCAATATCACCTGGCACTTCCTAATGCCTCCCCTCCTTCCTTCCCTAAACTGTCTTCGGCATCATACTTAAGTTTCGCCTCCCTGCAACACAGTCCCTTTTACCATTTGAGCCAATGTATGACAAAACCAATAAAATTGCATGTGCGTCCAGCGAAGACTCCGATCAGCCTGGGCATCCGTCTTTGCTCTCCGTATGAAGAAAGCTTATGTCCTCAGCTACCCATGGAGTGCACGGCGAAGACTAATCATACTGGGCGGGGCGCACATGCCAGTTTTTTTTTTTTCATAATTACGCTTAAAACACAGTCGCTACTAAGGCACAGATCTGCAAAACTTGATTCAAATGTCTCTATCAGGTATGCAGAAGATACTATTTTCTATTACTATGTATGGGACTTTTTATTTGCCACGACAGTCATACGTCTGGAGCCAAATGAATAAGAAACATAAACTTGGTAGAGGGCCACCAAGGAACAATTCTGCATTATTTCAATGGCATCTGTTCAATGCTTTCGGATGAGATGTAGTATTTTCTGTCTTAAAATTAAGCGTTGCTGTGCAGCAAATCAAAAGAGCGAATCAAAAACGATACAAGTAAACGTTGTGGAGAGGATTTTTAGAATTTCTGTTTTAAAATTGGCAACAAATACGTACAAGCTGTTGATATATATTAAAACATGAACTTAATGGATCATCCAAACAACATTTGTGAATATGCTATTTAACCATTTTCTCATTACAATTATAAAGGAAAGGTTTTTCGAAGCCAGTTACAAGAACATGGTTTAAAAATAATTGATGCCATAGCAACCAGTTTAAGGAAAAGATTGCCATAAAACAAAATCTTAGTATAAGAAGATCATCCGAGGAACATTTGTACCAAGTATAATTTAAACTGTTTCACAGGTTAGGAAGGAGATCGGCTAAATCCTTACTGTGCATGTACAACTAAATGTGAAGACGTGTAACATGACTTCTTTCTCTGCAAATTTTACGAAAATCAAAGAAGTACTCTCTTCAATTCAACAATGCAATTATAACCACTTAGTATACACGTTACTATTCGGAAAATCAACTTTAACCGAAGAGCAAAATAATACAATATTTAGTGCAGTCCATGACTATATTAAGCAGACAGAACGATTCTCTCGTAGCTAATGTTTCTTTCACTCTTTCATATTGTTAGCTAATCTGTAAAGGGTACACTCATTGCAAGCTGAGCTGACCCATGCTTGCATATGTATGTTTTTTTTTTTTTTTTTTTTGTTTTTAATCTGTTTATACGTTACATACACCACTTTATACAAATCTTACCGTAAATTAATTTGACAACAAAACTCCATGATCTTCTATTTTCTTTTTTGTTACTTATATCATTTTTCTACTTCTTACTTTTTCTTGTTAATTGGTTTCAAATTTAAATACTAGTTTATACGCTATTGTGTTACATATCATGTATGTTTTACTAGGAGAAGGACCCAATCTAATGTTGGTATAACTTGTGGTCCATCCCCATTTCCTTGTTTATTGGAAATAAACTTAACTAGAAAGGCGCTGCCATTAAAACCTTGAAAATGTTTTTACATTAAAACGCCTTTCCCAATAAAACACAGTTATAAGTATTTAACAAACTACAAGAAACATGGAGCGTAAGGTCACTCGCTGCCGTCCGCCGAAAACTTTATAATTCTACGGAATCTTTACAAACATTCGCGAACGCTTTACTATACTAAATGCTACCCAGATGTGGTAACTTGGGTTCAAACAAGTCAAGTTCAACAAATCTGTATGACTGGTTGAGTTTAACTAGTGAAACTGACTGGGTGATAAGTAAAAAGGATACTGAGTTTATACTGTGAGCACATTTTTTATCATCAAGATAACAGATAAACCGGTAAATCGTACTCGAGATGATTTGCGATATAGTGTGCCGTTCTTACTCTTATGTAGTGGGACAGGCTCGCCTGAACACATTACGAAAACACGCCTATTCAAATATACTGAAAATTTCACCGCCAAAAACTGAAAGTTTTCAGATAAAAATTCTGATATTTTTCATATTTCTGCTCAAAACATAGATTGTGGGTACTCGTTAGAACTGCCTCGCCAAGGAGCTCTAACTAGTACCCACAATCTATGTTTTTGAGCAGATATAAGAAAAATAATGTATACCCTTGTAAACCCCAGCTTTACTATATAAAAGTGGGGTTTAAGGGGGTCAGCATTTTATAGGTATGTTTTCGTAATGAAATAGTGTAGACCCAGATCAGACACCACAGAGCGCCATATAAGCAGATAACAAAAATGACTTGTTCAGTTATTAGCACAAGTGTGGTAAGAAGTTAAGTTGTCCGAATATTTATGGTTAATGGCTCCATATTCCTAAAATATAGACATTTTATTATCCAAGAACGGTTTAATAAACTGATACATGGTATTTATACAATCATAAAATGTGTCACCTGACAACCTGTAAAATTTCAGTTAGTCTCTCGTTCTTGAAATGAAATGATTTTTTATGGTATCTCTGAATTAATTTTGCCAACATTAATTCAGAGATACGATAAAAATCATTTCATTTTTGATCCAGTTCAAAACTGAGAGACTAACTGAAATTTTAAAGGCATTTTATGATCTATATACTATATATCAATTTATTAAACCTTTCTTGGACATAAAAAGATGTCTATTTTGGAGGAATATGTAGCCTTTAATATGGTGATCTTAGACAAACGCGCCTGAGCAAACTCAAGATTAGACACCACAGAACGCCATATCTGCAACAAACAATATAGATTTGCTCAACTGTCAGGACAAGTATGGTAAGAAGTTATGGTGTCCGAAAGGGTGAATAAGGAGAACTCAGACAAACCCCAGAGCAAACAGTGTAGACCAAGATCAGATGCCAAAGAACGTGATGTCTGATTGGGTCTACGATGTTAGCCACACATCCAGCAACCATTTCACCATATTACATGTAACAGGTAATAATATGGTCATGTTCAAATATTAGAACAAGAATGGTAAGGAGAATTCACTTACTTACTAATGGGATAAATACGGTAAATTCTTTTTATATCTGTGGTCCAGTTTTTAATGTAGGGCAACGAATCCCAATCAATCTTAGACGAGACGTTAGATTTATGTATGAAAAGCTGTTAAAAGATTGCTTAAATAACTATAAGAGTCCCAAAGTAAGAAAAAGTACCTTCTGACATGTGTGCCCAACGAAGACTGATCAGATTCTTCTTTGTCAGCGTGAAGAAACTTTGCATCATTGGTTATCCAAAATGCACCAATGACGATTTAGATCAGACTGCGCGAGTGCGCTGGCCGATCTGAATCTTCGCTGGGTGCACATGTCGGAAGGTACGTTTTCTGACTGTTGCAAAAGGTTAGCATATGCGTAAAGCAGGAGAACGGCCCTTATGTCAAAATAGCGCCTGATCAAGGTCTACACTGTTTGCAAATAGTCCAGCCATTTTTCTTTAGGCATATCTACATCATATAGCCTGATCTACACTGGACTCTTCCAATATATAGTGTGGGAGAGTTTGTTCAGTCTTTAATGGGTTAACTTATCATACTTGTCCTTATATTTGAACAAGTCCATTTTAATACCTGCTGACCTGCCTCAACGATTGTGGGATGAGTGACAAAAAGTGTGGACCCGGGTCAGACACTGCGTTCTGTAGCGTCTGATCTTGGTTCACACTGTTTGTTCAGACCTATTTGTCTGCGATTACCGTATTTTCCCCTTAATATTAGGACTCATTAACTTCCTGCCATACTTTGTCCTGATATTTGAACTAGTCCTCTTTTTTACTACCCGTTTAATAAAATAAAAGTAAAAAAGATAGAAAATGGGAGCCTTATTGAGACTCTTCATAAGCAGTAATGAAGTTTGCAACACTGCTTACGCCCTCTAGCGTATACATGAGCAGAACTCCATTTTCAAAGATACCACAACGGGCCAAGTGATCCCAAAGGAAATGAAAATATAATCTGCACTATGTTATAAGTTGCAAAACGATTGCTGGATGAGTGGTGAACAGTATAGACCCTGCTCAGACGTCGCGTTCTGCGGTGTCTGATCTGGCCTTACAGTGTTTTCTCAGGCCTATCTACGAGGGATGTTCGAAATGAATTGCTTATTGTCCTCTAGCTCGATATCCACGTGGGGCACGATAAAAACCAATACATACCTGTATAGGGCTATTCAATATCTACACAATTGTGTATAATTGTACAGGTTAGACTAAGTGTAAGACATAAAATTTGCCATTTGAATACACGCAGTCATTGACCACTGCAGTAAAAATGGTTGGTAGAAGCGTCGACAAAAAAAGATGAAATACAGGCTTTCATCAAAGCTCGCTCAAAACTTGGTTGTTCTTTGAAGAAGCTGATGATTGAAATTTCTACTGCTTTTGGACCTTCTTGTGTGTCTTATGACACAGTTCGGCGGTGGAAAAAGAAATTTGAGTCTGGTGTAGAGTCCATCAAAAATGCACCGAAATCAGGTAGGCCAAAATCTGCATCTCGTAAAGAAATCGTTTCCAAAATAAAGGAAATCATTGAAGGAGATGCCAGATTTACAGTTCGTGATATTGCACGAAAGGTAGGCATTTCACTATCAACGGTTCACCTTATTTTGAAGAAGCATTTGAAAGTCAGAAAGATTTCTGCTAGATGGGTGCCACATCTGTTGACTGACGAGCAAAAGAGGCAACGGGTTAAAGTGGCCAAAAAGCTGCTTCAAATGTTTCCAAAATATGTTAAAAAGCAGTTTGCCAATGTCGTCACAGGTGATGAAACCTGGGTCCATTATTTTGAGCCCGTCAGAAAGGTTAGCAATAAGATCTGGGCCACTAAACACAGCAAACGCCCAATAATTGCCAAACGTTTTTTGAGTACAAAGAAGGTTTTGTATGCAATCTTCTTCTCTGGTGAAGGAGTCGCAATAAAAGTGCCAGTGAAAAAGGGCAAAAGCATCACCGGAAAGTACTACAAAGACGTAGTACTGAAGAAACTGAAAAAGTATTATCAGAAACGACGCCCTGCCACTGGTTATAAACATGTCCGTCTTCTACATGACAATGACCCAGCTCATACCTCCGCAATAGTTACGGTGTTTTTGAAGAAAGAAAAAGTAACTGTTTTGCCTCACCCCCCGTATTCCCCAGACCTTGGCCCATGTGATTTCTTTTTGTTTCCGAAATTGAAAGCATTCCTTGCTGGGCGGAAATACCAGTCCCGACAGGCACTTGGATCTGCCATTCATCAGTACCTTATTACTGTGCCCAAATCAGCGTACCGTGACGCCTTCAAGAAGTGGATACATCGGCTGAAACTTTGCATTTCTAGCCACGGGGAGTACTTCGAGGGCATGAAATGAGTACTTTTGGGCTAACTTGAAATTTGAAGTCTCCAGATAGAAATAATTCATTTCGAACATCCCTCGTAAGCACGGCACACCGAACTGCAATACTCGAGCATGAAATATCAGTTTATCTGTTTTCTTGATGGCAATCGATCAATTTGTCCCCCAATTCGAGTTGCAGAGTGTAACGGCGTCTGATCAGAGTCTGCACTGTTTGTTCAGGCCTGTCTGTCCGAATACTTAGAGTAAATACAGTCATCCCGATAAAAGTAAATACAGCGTACCGTATTCGACCTAATTACCGCACATACCTCTATAAACGCACAGTCAAGCAATTCTGTAGTTTTCAGATTACAGCCAGTGTACTTTATGTCTTCTTCTTTATAAAGGCATATATTGTGGGTACCCATTTGAATTGCATCGACTTGTCGATATAATTCAAATGAGTACCCACAACATAGGCGTTTATAAAGAAAATCGAAAAAAAAAAATCTCATAAACTTCATCAAATAAGTCTTTGCTGATCTTTTTTTTAAGTGTACCCTTAGTAGGTTAACATATTTTACAAGTTTTCCCAGTAATTTTGAAAGAGCGCAGTGTGGTAATTAGGTCGAATACGGTACCTAAAAATATGGTCAGACTACTTGTTCTGTTTATTGACAGATTTTTTTCTTTAACTAAAACGCACAAAAACACGAAGTGAAAAAGTGCACACTCTCTTGACTGCGTACCCCATTCATAGCTGGATCATTATCTCATTTAATGCAAGAGGTTTACACCTACCCACCCAAGACTTGTTACAGTACTCGAAAACTGTAGGAATGCGACTGCAACTCACAGGGCGACCAGAGCCGACGCATTTTGCATTTGCGATTTTGCATTTGCGACAAGGGCTAATTTTATTAGACTCTCTCCAATTATGTCCAGTAAATTCGCTTGCCAATTAATCAACAGCCCTGATTGATAGAGGACAAAATACGCCACGGAATTGCTTTCATTAAGAGAGCAGCCTCGTCCAGCTAGGTCAGTTTACCCGCTGCTAAACTCAGAGGACTTGTTAAGAAGATGTATTTGGAGATAATTCTTGGATTCCTCGTCAAAAACATATGAAGTGGGTTCTCATTAGAAGCGCCTCGGCGAGGCGCTTCTAATGAGTACCTACAACATATGTTTTATGGAGCAGTTGAGATCATTTTACCTAACTTTTCATCAAATACTCCACCTTAACAAGTTCTCTGTAGACATACGCAGAGATTTGTCTTTTACGACATAATTTGTGGTGTAAATGGTAATAAAACCGTGGCGAGTCGAGACGGACATCTAATGGTACATCAAATGAAGTGTTTCCCTATTTATCTTAAGAACAGCTTTATTCTTCACGGCCCTTGTTAATTCAATTCTGGTAGGAACTGAAGCTCTTAGGAAGTGTTCAGAGGAGAGGCTCCAGATAATTTGCAACTTTAGATAAAATGTATTATTTTTTTTACGGCTCCAGATAAGCACCCACATCCTGGAAAGTCATTAGGATTGTCTGAGGGCAGACAATTCTAATGATACACTAGAAAATATATTTTCCGGAGAAAATGAAAAAAAGAACAGCTAGCTGAATTCACGGCTTATCCGGAGACGTGCCTGGTCACTTTTTTTTTTATTAAAACTGCGAGAAAATTGTCTGGCTATAAGCTTATAGAGTGGCAAAAGCAGATTGATTTGCGTTATTCGAGTGAGTGTTATTTTTCATTCTGCATCTAAGTCGTTCGAAAACACCTTGATTCTTTGTAATTGTCGATTCAGTTGCGAGATTGAGAAACGTATGGCCTACCAGACATACGACGCCTTTAATAAACATTTTTGCATAAATACCATTGCATATACCTGTATGTTGTGCTTCAAAATGCTTCATACTCAAGTGCTTTATAGTTTACTGGAATTCTGAATTACCTAATCTGTATTTAGTGTCTGTCTGTATTTGCTCTCTCTCTCTCTCTCTCTCTCTATATATATATATATCTCTCTCTCTCATAAGAAACTGGTGAAATGCTGACCCCAATGCACTTTTGGATCTATATCTTTTTTTCAATTTCGGAAAGAGGAAAAATCGCACGGGGCCAAGTCTGGGCTGGGCTGCAGGGAGGATGCGACAATACACTGACCTTTTCAGACTTTAAAAACCGTGCTACAGTTGAGGATTTGTGGGCTGGAGCATTGTCATGTAACAAATGATCATGCTGGAGACCGGTTTTTGGAATACTTTTCTCATTTTTGTTCAAATTCTTATAGAAGCTACCAAAAGACAGAAACTGACCTTTTGGAACAGCAATTTGCACGAGTGGTCCAGAATTTCTGAAGAATAGGGCGTATATATAACACCCACCTTCTTTGCTGTCAGTGGATTTGTGGGCTGGAGCATTGTCATGTAACAAATGATCATACTGGAGACCTGTTTTTGGACGTACTTTTCTCATTTTTGTTCAAATTCTTATAGAAGCTACCAGAAAAAAACCTTACCTTTTGGAACAACAATTTGCATGACTGGTCCAGAATTTCTGAAGCAAATGGCGTATAACACCTTCTTTGCTGTCAGTGTTTGCTTAGCAATACTTGGCCTCTTGGCATGTTTCAGAGCCCATATCTTGTTATCAACTTTCCGGTTAGGCTCATAAAAATGGACTCCTGTCTCATCACTAGTTATGAGATTGCCAGACACTTTTTTTTCTGATAGTTGGGTTCTTCTTTAGCAGTTGCTTTGCCATTTGCACCCTTGCCATTATGAAAACACGCCTATTCAAATATGTAGAAAATTTCACCTCCAACAACTGAAAATTTTCAGATTAAAAACTCTACTATTTTTCATATTTCTGCTCATAACATAGATTGTAGGTACACGTTAGAACCGCTTCGGCGAGGCGGTTCTAACGAGTACCCACAGTCTATGTTTTTGGGCAGAAATAAGAGAAATAATGTATACCCTTGTAAACCCCAGTTTTACTATATATAAGTGGGGTTTAAGGGGGTCAATATTATATAGGCATGTTTTCGTGATGTGTTCATTCGTGAGCAAACGGGTATCCTATGAGCACTTATCTTCGTAACCTTAAGAATTTTCTTCAGAATGAAGTTGACAGATGCTAAACCCAAGTTTGTGCCAGCTGTCTGACAGTGAAACGCGCATTTTTTCTCAGTAATGGACTTGATCTTATTAATTTTAGATTTGGTAACTACAGACCTGCATCTTCCTGAACAAAGGCATCTTTGACTGATTCCTGACCGGAACTGAATTTTATAAATCACCTATAAATTGTGGAAAATGACATTTGTTTATCGTCATAAACAACATATATCTCAGCATGTATCCATTCTTTTGACACTCAATCCCAACTTGCAGCGGGCTTTTATATAACCTCTGATTTCAGCAACATTTTCTATTCGTTTTCTAGCCATTTTCAACACAGTGTCTATGAATACATCTCAAAGCATTCGGAATTGCACAAAAAAAAAAAAAAAAACAAAAAACGATTTGTGGATTTGTGGTGAATATGAGCATAGGAATGCAAATAATTCATAGTTAGTAGTGTGTATGTACATATGTCTGTCTGTATTTACTGTCTGCTCGTCTATATTTACTGTCTGTCTCTCTCTCTCTGTCTGTCTGTCTGTCTGTCTGTCTGTCTCTCTCTCTCTCTCTGTACAAAACTAGATACTTGTGTGTAATTGATCACGCATGCATTGGAATTGTTGGACATTCGTTAAATGTTTGCGTAAAGTATGTATTTCGTGTATCATACATCGATTTTGTCGACACATGTATGTATACGAAAGCAAGTGCACTGCGGCAACTGATGGGTCCCGGTGTTAATATATGCAATATGTATACCGTATATGCATATGTGTTTTAATTTCTATTGTAATATATATGTTATATTTGTGTATCGAAGTGCAAGTATGGTGAATATGAGCAAAGCGATACTAATAATGCCTAGTCTAGTGTATATGTACAGTTAAAGAATTTTGTCATCCATATGTACGTATACATATTGGAAACGTCACATTGTCCGCTATACATAGTTATTAAAATATTGTTTGAATTTGCTCATTATTTTGATGACACGTTGTAAATCAAGTTAATATAGCATTGTAAGGTCTGTGGAAGATAGCCTCGAGCCTCCTCAGCCCAATGACGAGGTTAATAAAATTTCTATAAATTTCTTCTATACCTGTTTAAGGCCAAGGTCCATTGGGCAGATTCTCGCGCTGTCTGGACATGTTTTATGCTTTAAGAATCTTCAAAACGGGCCTTAGCTTATTTACGTTACCTTACGGAACAAAACGTTGCCACCCTGGAATAAGCATTTTGTCTAAACCTTTGTTGATGACGTCATCCTACCGTAATTGATCTACCCAGCTAGCATTCTACGTAAATCTACATCGGGCCGTCATCGGCCCGTCAGCTACTCTGACGGGCCGATGACGGCCCGATATAGATTTACGTAGAATGCTGACTGGGTAAATACCGCACATATCCCTATAAGCGCACAATCAAGCAATTTCGTAGGTTTCAGGTTGCAGTCCGTGTAACACTATCCACTTCTTTATAATAGCTTATGTTGTGTGTGCTCATCTGAATTGCCTCGACAAATCGAAGCAAGTCAAGTGTGTACCCAAAGTTGTCGAGGTAATTCAAATGAGTACCCACACTATATTCTTTACAAAGAAAATCAGAACACATATCACATAAGCATCATTAAATACGCCCCTTAGGAAGTCCTCTGCTTATATTCATTACTTTAGTATGCCCTTATTAGCAGGATATTTACATTTTCACAGTGATTTAAGCGCAAAGTGCGTTAATTAGATCAAACACGGTAATTCTTGTTTTCGCGGAATAACGTCATTGTATACAATTACTAAATATGAAAATATCTATGATATTTCGAACTTTTTGATGAGACTTTTAAATGGAATCACAGTAAAAATTCACGAACAGCGATTGCACCCGTTTGCATTATCATTTGCCAGATCCTCGTATGATATTTGAACACTTGCCCTGCGACCTCGTATTCAAGCAACGTCCTCGGTACCCAGCATATGTTAAAATAAACATGTGTGATCCCTCTATGGGATCGACGTTAGCTTGTCGTCATGATCCTACAGAGAAACCTCAGTTTTGTGTAAAAACAAGGTAACCATTACGAAAACACGCCTATTCAAATATATATTGAACATTTTACAACCAAAAGAAGAAAATTTTTATATAAAAAATTCTAATATTTTTCATATATATTCCTGCTCAAAACATAGATTGTAGGTACATGTTAGAACCGCCTCGGAGAGGCGGTTCTAACGAATACCCACAATCTATGTTTTTAAGCAAAATAAGAAAAATAATGTATACCCCTGTAAACCCCAATTTTACTATATAAAAGTAGGGTTTAAAGGGGTCAAATTATATAGGCGTGTTTTCGTGATGACGACAAGGCCCATATCAAAATCAAGTTCGGTAATCAGTATAGATTACGAAGGACAATATACACGTTACATATATTTAAAAGCAAATCGACCCTTGAGTGTTGAAATCAGGTTTCTGATCGTCGGTCGGGCAGAGCCACAGTGTCTGGCTTCCATCACTTTCTGCTTACCAACAGCGATAACTGTTCACCATGTCTTGACATTACTCCCAATGCGAATTTATAATAACTTTTGTAAGCTGTTATATGGCATGCAATCATAAAAATATGACGTAATGAATTTGTTGTTAAGAAGAATCTTTAATGGACAGAAAGGAAGACCTTGTTTTATCCTTATTTCCTCATAGAACATATGTTTTGAAGATATGTTAGAATCGCCTCAGAGAGGCGATTCTAACAAATATCCAATACATATTTTGCTTGAAGGCTTAATGCATATTCTTGCACAATTTCTCATAACTGTCACCTCTTGAGCGAAGGTTTTATGACTTTCAAATTGTCATTATAACGAATTTTGTCGTTGTATCGAGTGTCGGTATAAAGAGGGTTTACTGTATATATTCTACACAGGTGTGAAATCAGAATGTGTAAGGCTGTCGCTTCTTGAATGTTTTCCCAATAACTGAAAAATAACGATTATTTCCTTTTAGAATAAGCCCCTTTTCGGAAGGGAAGCAAAACATCTTTGACAGAGTTGTCTGCATTGACATTGTATTCATGCCTCTTAAAATTGTGGACACATGTATTTAATTGGTTACATTTCAGGCAAAGCAACTTTATCAAAATGATTTTGTCTCCCTTCTGAAATGTGGTCTAGTCAAAATAAAAGAATTTGATCCCCTTTGAGAGCAAAGTCTTTCCTTTTAGAGTAGACCCCTTTTCGGACAATGAAGAGAGATCTTCTTTGAGGCTCAGTTAACAATTACATGCGAGCTAATAGGTATGTAGTAGATTAAAGTAAAATTCCTACAAACTTTATTATTGCATAAAACGCAGTGCCGTATGCTATTACTAGCAGTACATTAATCGGCGTATATTTACAAGGCAATTCACGTGCTGTTAATGCATGGATACGCAACTTTCATTATGCTGTTACAGGGGCCACCGAATTAATCAGCCACGCTATGATATTTGAAGGCGATCAGCTATCATTACGAGATGTTTACTCCCTGGCTCCAAGCGAGCATAGTCGGTGAAAATTGTATTTGTGAGAGACTGGTGAAAAGGCGATCCAAAATGGCGATCCAAAACAATGCAAGAAATAACGCGAAATGTAGCAAAGGATTTCAGTTTTTATGTAAGAATAGTGACCGAGTTTTTCAATACATAAACATTTAACATTCGCCAGATTCCTCGGAAGGTGTTGAAAACCAAGGCCTGCAGCCGCGGTTTTCAACACCTCCCTAGGGACCTGGCGGATGTTAATGAATGGAAAACCATGTTTGATTCCTATATTGAGTTGAGTTCTGTGTAACTTTCAAATTTGAGATTTTTTTTTTTATTATTTTTGATGTCAGTTCTGCAACAGCTAACATTAATGGCATTGATCTCAGATTACAATTACCTTAGTATTTTTAGAAGTATTGATACACCTAGTAGATTTTCCACCATTTGTTTTACATTGTTACAATGGAGACACAATTTCTGACTTTCCGTTTGCTTTCATGTGAACCAAGCCCCTTCTGAAAGGGCTCTACTATATAAGGAAAGAATTTGCTCCCAAAGAGAGCAAATGCTTTCCTTTTAGAGAAGCCCATTTAAGAAGGGAACCAAAACAATTTTGACGTAGTTATTTCCCCTGAAATTGTATCCATTACCCTCTATTTGAAATGACCCAATATATGGTTGAAATGAAAATAAATGGGAAAACGCAAAGATTATTGAACGTTTGGTCCAGTGGAAGCTGCAAGTCTAAAAATATATCGTGAAAAATGGGTTTTTAAGCCATGTGATAACCATCCTCAGGTTCAAAGGTTTTATTTATCATAGCGTGCCGATAGAAAAGCACTCTTGGAGAAATACTCAGTTGTCCTACTGACCATTCCAAGGCGGTTCCTCTGTTGCAGTTCATCTTTGTGCATCTGTGGGTTTGTATGTGGAGTTTGTTTTGTCATTATTTGTTCCTCAGCTCTCATTTTTTGGTACCTCGGGAAAACTATGCTTCGTGATTGTGACATGTCCTGGGTATCTTTATTTTTGTATATTTTCTTGGTCTAAAATATTTCAGTACCACACATCAAACGGTGTTTTGACACAGCATACTGGGCCCAGTTGTTCAAAGCATCGTTAGCTTACCGAGCTCGTTAGTGGTCAAAATGTTAAATGTTGTTGTTGTTTTTTTCTAGTAAGTACAATATCTTATTCATAGGTACTTATGCTGAAAAATGTAAGTAGCTTTTGCAAATGCAAAAGCTACTCACATTTTTTTCAGCAAAAATATTAGCGTATATGCCATACTTAATGATCAAAGTTTTAACGATACGTTAACTAAAGACATCGTTAGTTTTGAACAACTGCGCCCTGGACTTTTTAGGGTAAGTATGGTGAGGAGTTAAGTTGACCATGTATTTAGGGTATAGACGGTATTTGGCGCCTAGCCTCCCTGTTAGGATATGCTATCTGGGCTATATAAAATATTGTAGCACATTTAGTCTATTTTTAACCCTTAAAGTGCGATTTACAAATGCAGCAGACCTCATTTTGATTTACAAATTTCTTTATTTGTATATCTAAGGGAAAATAAGATTTGACCAGCAGACGGTTCACATGAAATGCCAAAGTATTATTTTCTCTTAAATGCAGTAGAATAAATTTAAAACCATGTCGTCTACTACAGTTTTGCTTAACGCTTTAAAGGTTAATTAGTCTTTTATACTATCTCCAGGGCCCAGTTTTTCAAAACAAAACTAACGATGTCGTTACTTAACGTATCGTTAAAACTTTGATCATTAAATATGTCATAAACACTAATATTTTTGCTGAAAAAAAAATGTGAGTAGCTTTTGCATTTGCAAAAGCTACTCACATTTTTTTCAGCAAAACATACCTGTGAATTAGATATTGTACTGACTAGAACAGCTAACATTTTGACCACTAACGAGCTCGTTAAGCTAACGATTCTTTGAACAACTGGGCCCAGGAATAAGGATAGTTGTGAATAAATACATATAAATAAATATTATATTGTCTGCCTGAAATGAAACAATATAAAGTAGCCATCGTAGTACCTAAAGTTCATAACAAGAGCACTTGTTATTGTTTTGCCTGATATATGACCTATGTCTTGTTTCGAGAAGGCCAGCAACATCCCCAGGCTAACAGTAAGCAAATAAATCCGCCTACTCATCCACTGAATCTGGCCAGCGCAATCTATAAGTTCCATTTGTACATTATTGGAAACTTCCAGGATGCGATTCATCTGGGTCAGCGTGTGCGCATGCGCAGCTAGCCAGGAACTTTGGTTTATTGGACTATGGGTTACGGTAGGCTTTAATACAGCGCGGCCCATTTGCCTAATATGCACTTTTCATAAACTAAAGACGATTGTGGCCGTGCCATGCAAAAACGTGTCTTCGAACAGAAAGCGAAGGCCCAGATCAGCCTGCGCTGTCGCGCAGTCTGGTCAGGTCCTTCGCTACCTGGAAAAAAAAATCATTGGATACTTTAGAATGTTTCAATAGAGAGCAAATGCCAGGATGAGACTTTACGCATGTGCAGGATGATGTGAATCAGCACATTTTGCGCATGCTTGAAGGAACTTTGTTTGGCGCGGACCAATTTATCTCCATCTTTCAAATTCCGTTCTTGGGAGCAGTGACGGATGTTCACTATTATATAATTTCCGGTTGGTTCCCTATGCCTGATTCATGCAGACATACACTGCATACAATGGAAAACTGACGGTAAACCCCGTGAAAACAAGACAAAGTCGCATTCACGCAGTCTTGTCGAGTGTGTCAGACTGCGCATGTACATTTCGTCTTATAGTACAGTATGGGAAACAAACAGCGATGACTCTGACAGGAATGAGCGCACGTAAAGTTTGATCTGAATCTAGGATCTTGGCACTGGACGTTGTGTTGGTTTTCACTGCGAACGGAGCACACAATTTCAAAATAAATAGTTTTCACGTCATTCGATCATTTTGTTACTGCCGTTGTTATCCTTGTGTCAGTTTTGGATTCACATGCCACAATCGCTGCATAAAAATCAGGAGATCTAATTAAATGTGTCCCGGTTGAACAGGCCACACAAGGAAAATTGTCAGATGAGGTCGTAGCGAGGTTCTGCACAAAAATTAAAATAAAAGGTATAATTGATCTGCACTCGCTGGTTAATGCAGCGGAACAATTATAATGTTTATCGTTACATCCGGACAAATTCTTCGATAGCTATCTGTGTGTGGGTGTGAGTGGGCAATACGGTAAAGCGGAGAGATAGAATGAGGTCACACTACTATATGCTGTCGAATATTAGTATCAAACAAGACAAGAAATATTTTTAAAACGATAACGGGTACAGGTTAACTGGAAGTGTGTTTTGAAAAACGTTAACAGAATGTTGAAAAAAGCGTTGACCTTTAAATATATCCATAGTCGTAAACACATCGTCAAAAGTTTCGATGACTCTACAACTATATTTATATCGTTATTCTGTGGTTACCGGCGTCTCTACACACGACAGATACTATACACATGTTATGAAATTTTAAAATTAATGTAAATACTTGGCAATTATGAGATCATAACGATCATGATTAGTCTTACACAATTTGTAGAATACAGAGGTATTGTAAAAAAAGGTAAGAGAAAAGTCCAGGGAGTGCCACAATCACAAACCGAAGCCCCTCCCAGACCCCAAGAGGAAGCGGAAACCGACAAATCTAAACAAGCACAAACCGAACAAACGCACGAAAAGCACCAAGATTAGCTCTCTCTTCCCCCAGCGAGGTAATCGCAATACTAAAAGGACTGAAAAACACAAGAACAAAATGACACACGAAAGACATACAACAAATCGCCTCGTAGAATAAACCAAAAGCAACGAAGAGTAAGACTAACACCGGGACCACCGCCTTAGAACGGTCGGTAGAGCAAACCACCGAGGGGTTTAAAGCACTTTTACAGCTAGCTAAGTTAATTGCCTAATAATACTGGTTTGAGCCAGTACTGAGTAACTTGACGATCCGAATCATTCACATAAGAATTAGTGTAGACATAAACAACAATCTATCAATCAATCAATCAATCAGTCATGTTTTTAACGTAGCCGGGCAATAGAGTCACGTAGGGGCTAGGCCAGAAAACTTAGGTTAGCTTTACTGGACTCCTGGGTTGGCTTGAAACGGACTAGTTATAATACATTATTAAGTCACCTTGGCCGAACGAAGTGCGTGAAGTAGGAGTCAAGTGTGTTAGTTTCACAAATTTAGACAGTCATCCAAAAAAAAACAACAAAAAACATAAAAAAAAAACAACAACAACAAAAAGAAAAAACAATAAAAAAACTTTTAATCTCATACTTAATGCGTGTCAATTTAGACTGCGTTATGCATTAGGTCCACACCTCGAGTCGTGAATAAGTTTCATTCACTAGCCATGTGTCGGCAGTGTACCGACCGGGAGGTGTAGAAGGAGGTGCTCTCTTTAGCCTCCGCGTCTTCACCAAAGACCTTGATATTCGTTGATTCTCGGCGGCAGAGAGGTATTTTGCCTTCCGGGTCGTTGCAAGCTTTCTCGAGGAACTCGAACCACGAGACCATGTTGCTAAAAGGGTTTGGCATCGTCTCGATCTCTTCTCGACAGCGCCGTACCCGGTTTCTTCGTAGTTCTTGGACTGTGGGCCCTTTTAAGATTAGCCACGTCTTGTGCTGTATGTTGTATAAGAAGTAGACTGGCAGGTCAACGTTGATTGTCTCGTCTGGACGTTCTATCCTGGTCGCCTTGATGATGTAGGCCTCGAATCTTGAGACTTGTTTCTTGTGTTTTTCAGTCCTTTTAGCATTGCGATTACCTCGCTTGGGGAAGAGAGAGCTAATTTTAGTGCTTTTCGTACGTTTGTTCGATTTGTACTTGTTTGGATTTGTCGGTTTCCTCTTCCTCTTGGTGTCTGGGAAGGGCTGCGGTTTGTGATTGTGGCACTCCTTTTCTCTTACCCTCTTTTGCAACCATGTACCTCATTAAAGTCGTATTTTTTATGAAGTGGGTACGGCTCCTGGATCTGATTGTAGTAATATCTCGTCGGAGGGTCGGTGAAGTCTCTGGTTGGTGAAGCAGTCCTTGTTTTCTTCTTCGGCGGGGCATCTGGAGATGAAATCTGTGCTGGTTGGTAGACAGTTGGCGATGCAGTGATGGTGGTTGTAGTCTTGTAGCGTGGAAGTGTGATGGTTTCTGATTGATATTGTAGTGTCTGCGCCGGTGGTGGTGGCGTCTCCCTCTTCAGATGCGGAGTTGTTCGGTGAACTTGCAGTGTCGATCTTGTAGTTGATCTGATAGCAGCTGTGAGCTGGCGAGGCCACTCGCCAGCAGAGGATGTTGGCTGCCTCCTAATTTCGACCCTCTACTTGTAGTAGTGTCGGTCGTCGATAGGTTTCTTGTTGAAGGTCTACCATAACCAAATCCTTCCCGTCAGACATTCTCCATAATGTCTGACCAGCAAAACTGTATTCTTTCAGTGCGTTGAGTAACACGGTCGGCAGCAAATTACTCATTGTTGTCAGTTAGTCAGTCAGGCAGTCAGTAAATGAATGAATGCGTAATGAATAATGAAATGTGAAACAAATAGCAGAAATAGCTGGGCTATTAATGCAAACATAACATATCAGTCAAAAGGTGTCTTATAGGTTACTATCTGGGTTACGCTATTTTTTCAACGGAGTATCAAAACGTGTATGTCAAAACAAGAAACGCAACAACAAAAAAAGCAAACAAAATTATAATATAATAAAATAAATAAATAATAAAATAAAAAAGAAGAAAAAAGAAAACAAAAAAGCAACAACAAACAAACATAAACCAACAACAAAAAAACAACAACGACACAAAAACAAAAAAAAAAAAAAAAAAAAACAAAAAAAAAACGAACAAACTAAAACATAACGACTGAAGTCGAAAGAAAATCCTGATCGCATAGTCCTTGCACAGTCTGAAAAGGACTGATATGTTGTAATACACTTACATAATTACTCTGGTCTGCAGAGGGTATAGACGTACAGATAGTCTGAACCAAATATGTTCCTTGTAGGCCCCTTTTCAGAAGGACTTTTTGTGCCGGAAAGTAAATATTAAGTACCAACTGTCGGAAAATATAACCCACATCCCTTAACTGCAAACTCAGATTATTTGTTTACTCATACAATGTATGTAAGAACTACACAGACCCAGTTCAGCATTACGATATAGTATTTCGCTATATACATTGCTTATATTCTTATGAGGACACAAGATTAGCTATCGCTGTTTGCATGTGTCTTTAAGACACCAGTTTGCTAGCATGCCCCATAGAAAGTCTGCTGCGAGAAATTAACCTGTTCGTGCGAACAGGTTTAAACGCCCACATAACGACCTCTGGATCAGGAGGACTTGCGTATGTTAAGGAATTATACCAAAGACATTAGACTTCCCATATTCGTCTGTGGCAGTTTCCAAGTAACTTAAGATGGTCAGCTATATGCCTTGAAAATACGCACTTTGTAACAAATATTAATGAAGTTATGCACTCGCGAAGCACACCTTTGTCGAGGCACCGAAATATGTAAATATGAGGAATGAATAATGACACGATACAACAGCACAGTGGCAATTACCAATACTCAAAGTCGAAGAACTTGGCACGGATAGCAGAAATAGTTTTAAAGACTCGTATAAACCTCTTTTACTCGATTGAAATCTGGCCCTTAATTCTGATGCAGTGCAACAAATATATATTCGTTTTGCGTAGGGGCGTCTGTCTCATCTGTTCAGTGAAATGTCACAGTGAAAGGCAAATAATCACAATGATGCAATGAAACAAGGCAGATGGTTCAATGGAAATATGCTGTCAGTGCAACAGAACACCACAGGTTGCACCACGACGTGCCCACCACAGACAATAGTCAGGATCCTACCCTCTGAAACATATTGATGAAGGAGACGTCATTACGAAAACAAGCCTATTCAAATATATCGAAAATTTTCAGATAAAAAATTCTGATATTTTTCACATTTCTGCTCAAAACATAGATTGTGGGTACTAGTTAGATTCAACGGTACGCACGGGTACGCACAATCTATGATTTTTTAGCAAAATAAGAAAATTAATGTATAACCCTATAAACCCCAGTTTTACTATACAAAAGTGGGGTTTAAGGGAGTCAAAATTATATAGGCGTGTTTTCGTGATGTCATTCAGTCTTAATATCTGATGATTATTTGATCTCGGTCAGGGAAAACCCAGAGGGGACCATGACGTTTATACCCTTTTCTCCGCAAGTCCTATTTTCTCTGACAAATATATATATATATATATATATATATATATATATATATATATATATATATATATGAATATATATATATATATATATATATATATATATATATATATATATATATATATATATATATAACCTTCTGTTTTAGAATATCGTCTGCTACAAATCTGCTAAGCGCCTAAAGGGTAAGTAAGTATATGCAAATGATATACTGCATGTTAACTATTTCCTTATCGCTTGATTAATAGTTAATTGCAGCAGACAGGATAGTTGGCTATCGAAGAGGCTTTCAGCGGTAAGATCAAAGACCAAAGGAAATTGCTGTGTTAAAGTTGATCCCCTAATTAGGCGGTAGTTACAGACTTCATGACTTCTTTTGTATAATGAAGTACCACGACGAATCCCACGATCATTGTTTTTGGCCTTGGCGAATGGATCTTATTCAAAGTCTTACTCAGATACCTATGTACTATATACAACCTTTTAAAAGTCTCTTGACTATAGGATCTGACTCAACTGATGTCATTGACGTCACCGCACACACGAACAACCTTCGCGCCCCTCCCTCAACAGGCACATCTTATAAACATAGTAAACTGAACATGCCTTACCAATGGCTCTAGATAAAACTCCCTTTTTTCAGTCAAAAAGTAATAATAAGGATATATTTCTTATTTCCCGCAAAAACAGTCTGGCCCGCAAAAACAGTCTGGTCAGAGTATTTGCTGTCAGCTTGAAGATTTGGATTTTTGGATACCCACAGAGGGCTCTGCGAAGACTGATAAGACTGCGCTAATGCACAGGCTGATATGAATCTTCGCTTGGCTCACATGGAAACTTATAGGAGATGCTGTACCATACATACATACATATATATATATATATATATATATATATATATAGTAAAAAGTCAAATAAGAGATAATGAACAGAAGTAGTTTAAATTTTGTTGTTTAATATTTTGTGAGCGCTTTCACAGCTTATGCTGATCTTCAGACAAACAAAGTGTGTGTGTGTGTGTGTGTGTGTGTGTGTGTGTGTGTGTGTGTGTAAATTGGGAAAGTTTGTTTATACGAGTTTGTTGCAAACTGCAACCATATGACATATGCTGCCAGTGATCTGGGTCACAGAAAACCCAAAGGGGACCACGACGTTTATATCCTTATCTCCGCAAGTCCTATTTTCTCTGACAAATATATAAATAAAAAATATATTTTTGAATATCATCTGCTAGAAATTTGTACAGTTGTTTCAAAACAGTTGATGTTTCGGCCCATCTTAAATTTGTTGTCATTAATTTGGAGTTTTCAAGTACATTATCCTGTTTATGCCTAGCGTCCCATAAAAGGATGCAGCCCCGTGAAAATTAGGTAATTAATCAATAATAACGTTAACCGACTGATGCCGAATGGAGTCTTCTACTTTAACTCTTCAGACCGTTCCATTTCTATAATAAGGAGTGTTTGGTTAGTTTTTATTATTATCATGTTTTATAGAAATTCCTGTATTAAATGCAAACAGTGTATACCCTGATCAGACGCCGTTTCTGTGGCGTCTGATCTGGGTTTACTCTGTTTGCAATTGCCTTTTTAGCACATCATTACAGCAGAACCGAAGTCTGGTAATAATCAGGTTACTCGGAATTAGATCTATAGTACTCGATCCTGGCCAATGTCTCTTCTTTTTCCGTAGAATATTTATATCAACTAACAATTTTGACCCTGATGAGCCATTTGAATACACTGGCTGACATGGACATTCGCTTGTCATGTTATAAATTCTCTCTCTCTCTCTCTCTCTCTCTCTCTCTCTATGTGTGTGTGTGTGCGTGCTTGTGTGTGTATGCGTGCGTTTCAGACTGCAAATAAAGAATAAACAATGGAATAAAGTAAAGTAAAATAAAATAAAATAAAGATATGACCAAATTACCATGCTGAAACTTTTATCAATCTGAAAGCCTCTGTACGGGTCGTTTTTGTTTCATGCATTGACAAATTAAAGATCTTACAGTCATCAAGTCTGCAGTCTTGTAAATTATGAAAGAGGACTGTTATTAAAAGAGATAAAAAACAGTCCTTCCTTCTATATTCAGTGTAACTTGTAATGACATTAATAAAATAACTACAACACTAGTTCCTACAGACACCAGTCGAAGTTAGAGGAAATGTCGCGTCTGATTGAATTTGTCATAAAAGTTCATGTTGATATAAAACATTGTAAGCCATACAAATTTTCCATCCCATCTTGTCATCTTTGATATCCGGACTGTTAATGTCAGAATGAACAGAACCACAACGTGAGAAGATATACCTTTTGACATTTGCGGCCTCTGAAGGTTCAAACCAGCTTGGCATCCATGCATTATGGTCAGAATCTTCGTTGACCTCATGAAGAAACTTTGCATCCATGGCTATCCAAAATACGCCCAGCAAGGATTCTGTTCAGACTACGCGAATGCGTAGGCTGATCTGAATTTTCGCTGTGCGCACATGTACATGTACGAAGGTAATTTTTCTGACGCTCAATATTGTTTTATACTGAAAAACTTTGTATTGTTTTTGTTGATATTCCAAGTCGCAACCCATTTCTCGTATCTTGCCAAAGCATTATATTAATAATGACTTACTTGCTGAACGAGATTATAAAGATACATTAACTTAAAGTAAAGTTTCCGCTAGTTTTCTTTAATGTTTGTTGACTTAACAAATACTGGCGTTTTGTTTAATACTTGCTGAATTACTGGACATGACAACATCAACCGTCTGTCAGTCCCATTGAAAGTAAGCCTCTGCCTAGCTTTATTTAGGTTTGTCAATAAAATTCCTCGAATCTATTCGTAGAATCCATGTATAGTAGTACGGAATTATCCCACTATGATTTAGATGCAATTTAGTACGAACGTAATCTTGAATACATGTCAATAAGTACATATCTTACACAAAAATAGTTTTACATTACATCTTTTGAGTTTGATGTTGTTGTTCCTTTGTATGTATGTGTGTAGAAAAGCAAAACAAAAAAAAAAAAAAAAAAAACAACAAAAAAAAAAAACGCGAAATTGTCGACAAACGTTCTGTTGTATTTACTTTATTCTCAAACCACAAATCCACCAGACCCTCGGAATTAGGTAGCCATAAATGACCAGTCAGTAGGAGCTTGAATACAATCAACCGCAAAACACCGTTCGTGAAATCATGGTTTAAACTCATACCATGAAAGAGTAAACGCTTTCTGAAATTTGTTCTCCTAATATCAGTCGATACGGTGAGGCATTTTGTAAAACTGCCTGATGTTCACAGTTAAATTTACGACAACAGTTAAATAACAATTTTGGTAATAATTTAAATGGAGAGAAAGATACAGGTTTGAGCCAAACAGCAACAAAACAGCAAACAAAAAGAAAATTAAACTGATATTTGAAACAAAAATCAGGACATGATTTTTGTTCTTTTCTGGAGTTATTCTGTAAGACATTTAAACATCATTACAGCAGAACGAAAGTTTTACTTGTTCGCACTTTGCTTTCTGTTGCCAAGGGATTAAGAGAACATGCATAACCTTTTTTGCACATTAATACGTTTTGCATAGAAATGTTGTAATTTTCCTCAAATGTTGCGTCAAATCAGTCTCAATTATTTCGCAAATTGTTTTATTAAAACTCTCCAGAACAATCTGCGTAAACCAGACACTAACCACAAGCTGTTTACCCATGTCTAAAGAAACTGATTTTGCGACAGGCGCAAACAGAAGAACAAAAATCACTAATAATAAAAACTGCAAGCATGTCTGGGAGAACATAAACATTATGAAAACATGCCTATCTAAATTTACTGAAAATTTTACCACCCAAAAATGAAAATTTTTAGATAAAATATTCTGCTATTTTACATATTTCTGCTCTAACGAGTACCCACAATCTATGGTTTTGAGCAGAAATAGGAAAACTAAATCCCAGTTTTAGCATATAAAAGTGGGGTTTAAGGGGAGTCAAAATTATATAGGCATGCTTTCGTGACGGTGACCATGTAAGTTGTTTCCAGAAGTCGTTTCATCTTAACTTTGTTGTCATTAATTTGATATTTTCAAGTACTTTAACCGATTTAAGCCTAGCGTCCCATAAAAGGGACATTGGCAAATAATGTAGACTTAGATCAGACGCCGCAGAACCCGGTGTCTGATCAGGGTCTACACTGTTTGCATTAAATGCAGAAAATTTTATAAAATATAGTAATATTAAAAACTAACCGGGCACCCCTTATTTTGGAAATGGACAGTTCCGATAAGTTAAGGTAGACGAGTCCATTCGGCATAAATGGGTTAACGTTATTAATAAATAATCAGCCTATCCCATTTCCGATAGACGAAGACGGTCACGATTTTCATGCTTTGTTTCAATATATGTTTTATACATGAGTACAAAATTGCACACGTATCGAGTCATTCTTTAATAAGATATTGAATGTCAAACTTGGCTAGTGATACAAAGGCATGCTTTTCATCTAAAGTTGAGTGCCGTGCTGTAATTCGGTACTTGTATTTAAAAGGTAAAACAGGCAAAGAAATACACGGCGAGTTAGCCGATGTTTACGGGCCTTCTGCACCATCTTATGCTCAGGTTAAATTCTAGGTAGGGGAATTCAAACGCGGTGGAACGTCTGTCGAAGATGAAGCCAGGTCTGGACTCCCACTGGATGCCACCGACGAAGAAATATGTAAGAAAGTTCGGGATCTGATATACGCTGATAGGCGAATTCAGGTGGAAGAAATAGCGCAGGCATTAGGCATTTCACAAAGTAGCGTTTTAACAATCTTACATGATCGTTTAGGTATGCGCAAGCTAACAGCCCGTTGGATCCCCAAATCCCTTAGCGATGAGCAAATGGCAACCAGAGCATCTGTATGCAGCGCCTTGTTGAAGCGTTTTAGGTCAAAAGATTATTTTCTTTTGCGTCTGGTGACTGTAGATGTGAATTGGGTTCATTATTATGAGCCAGAGAATAAAGCTCAGAGTCGTCAGTGGGTAGGGCCTGGGTCCCCGAGGCCAAAAAAGTTCAAGACGCAACCATCTGCTGGCAAGGTGAGGACCACAGTATTTTGGGACGCAAAAGGCGTTATTATGTTGGACTTTCTACCCAAGAGAAGAACAATAACTGGAGTGTACTATGCAAACTTGTTAGACCAGCTGAGAACCGCCATCTGTGAAAAACGCCGAGGTAAACTCCTTAAAGGTGTTTTGCTGCAACAGGACAACGCGAGAGTCCACACTTGCAAAGTTGCAATGGATGCTGTAGAGCGAAACGGGTATAAATTAATACCACATCCTGCCTATTCACCTTACGTAGCTCCTAGCGACTTCTTCCTATTCCCAAACTTGAAAAGGGATATCCGCAGACTTCATTTCCGGTCTGATGAAGAAGTCGTGACGGCAGTTGAGGAGTGGGTCAATGGAAAGGACCCTGACTTTTTCAGTTCTGGGCGGATGGTATTTGAACACCTTTGGTCAAAGTGCATCACACTGGAGGGCAATTACATCAAAAAAGAAGAGGTGGATCTCAACTGGAAATAAGTTAAACTGATTACTTATTGACTCACCCTCGTAGCATTTTAAAACGTTTTCGACTTTAAAGGTTGCCTGATAATTGTTACAATTTTATTTTATAAGTTTAGCTTGTTTCAATAGCTAAATGTGATCCATGATAGCGGCTGGGGCTGAGGGGTCATATGCCCAAAGAGACAGCGATGTGAAACTTTTCGTGTGTGGTATTTATTGTATTCGACCTAATTACTGCACTGCTCGGTTAAGTTTTCAAAATTGTTGGGAACATTTGTGGTAAAATATCCACCCAATATTACACTTTGAAGAAAGTTCACGAGAGGACTTTAGCATGGGGCATTTTTATTGATGCTTATTCGTTATGTTTTCTGCAGCCATTTTAGGTTTAAGTCCTTATTGTTATTTTTGTGTCTCGTATTATAAGTGACATAATGGAATTTCGATGTGTGTACGTTTGAACTGGACCCATTAAACTAGTATGTACAATGTTGATTTAAAGATCTATGTCACTGTCTAAAGACATGCTACAATAGTCACGTGGAACTTACGAAAAGGTTGTTTTCCTAACGCTAGAGATTTCTCGTGAATTTGCTACATGCCCACTTTAAAATGGCGACTTATTTATATTCTAAGTTTCAACAGTGCATGTGGCTGCGTACCGAATTCGAAACTGTGAGCACAGAAACCAAAGGATTCGAGCTTAATGTTGCAAAGTATCTTTACAATGAAGCAGAAAGTCTCTTTTGGTCTAAAAACATGATTGATATAGATAAGGATTCTAGGCAATTAGACACAACGCACGAAACACATAAAGGTTGAGAAAACGGGCATCAATCCCATTTGAGGAGCCCTCAACTTCGCCGAACCCCTTTAAATACAGCGATGACCTTATCAAATGCATTATACGGCATAAAATACAAATAATTTGAAAGAGATCCTTAGAAAATATGAAACAATATCAAAGACAATCATAGCAGACTCGATTTTATTATACCCCCGACATACGAAGTATGTGGGGGTATATAGTTTTCGCTTTTTCGTTCGTTCGTTCGTCCGTTCGTTCGTTCGTACGTTCGTTCGTTCGTTCGTTCATCTTTCCGTCACAGGGTCAAAGTTTTTGCGTTAAAGTTTATAAGACCTCATATTTTAGAGACCCTTTGATGGACTTCATTCATATATGGCATGAGTCTATAGTTTTTATCGGCACCATCCCCAAGCCCGGGGGTGACCTTGGGGTCAAGGTCATGGACTTAGAATTGTTGTGATAAAAGTCAAAGTTTTTTGTGTTTAAGTTTATATAGCTATATCATCAAGACCCTTGAGGAATTTCATTTATATTTGACAGTTTGGTAGATATTTGCCTAGCTTCTTACTCGGCATGATCCCCACCCTGGATGTGACCGAGGTCAAGGTCACGAACTTAGAATTTTCATATAAAAGTAAAAATTTTTGCGTTTAAGTTTATATAGCTATATCATCAAGACCTTTTATTAAATTTCATTATCCCCTAACTGAAAGGTTGAGCTGATATAGCTATCAGCAAGGAATCTGTTTGTCTCTCCGTCAGTCCGTTGAAGTATTATTCTTTATACTTTATTTTTGTCTTAGGATCAAAGTTTTTGCGTTAAAGATTATAAGACCTCATATTTTGAAGACCCTTTGATGGATTTCATTCATATTTGCATGATGGTAGATATAGGTCTAAAGTTTTTATCAGCACCATCCCCATCCCGGGGTGACCTTGGAGTCAAGGTCACGGACTTAGAATTTTCATAAAAAAAGTCACAGTGTCAAAGTTTTTGTGTTAAAGTTTATAAGACCTCATATTTTGAAGACCCTTTGATGGATTTCGTTCATATATGGCATAATGGTAGATATAGGTCTTAAGTTTTTATCAGCTTCATCCCCACTCCGGGGGTGACCTAGGGTCAAGGTCACGGACTTAGAATTTTCGTGAAAAAAGTCAAAGTTTTTTGTGTTTAAGTTTATATAGCTATATCATCAAGACCCTTGAGGAATTTCATTTATATTTGAGTTGTTGGTAGATATCGGCCTAGCTTCTTACTCGGCATGATCCCCACCCTGGATGTGACCGAGGTCAAGGTCACGAACTTAGAATTTTCATATAAAAGTAAAAAATTTTGCGTTTATGTTTATATAGCCGTATCATCAAGACCTTTTATTAAATTTTATTATCCCCTAACTGAAAGGTTGAGCTGATATAGCTATCAGCAAGGAATCTGTTTGTCTCTCCGTCAGTCCGTTGAAGTATTATTCTTTATACTCTTTTTTGTCTTAGGGTCAAAGTGTTTGCGTTAAAGTTTATAAGACCTCATATTTTGAAGACCCTTTGATGGATTTCATTCATATTTGGCATGATGGTAGATATAGGTCTAAAGTTTTTATCAGCACCATCCCCAATCCGGGGGTGACCTTGTGATCAAGGTCACTGACTTAGAATTTTCATAAAAAAGTCAAAGTTTATTGTGTTTAAGTTTATATAGCCATATCATCAAGACCCTTGATGAATTTCATTTATATTTGACATGTTGGTAGATATCAGCCTAGCGTCTTACTCCACATGATCCCCACACGGATGTGACCGAGGTCAAGGTCACGAACTTAGAATTTTCATATAAAAGTAAAAAACTTTGCGTTTAAGTTTAGATAGCCATATCATCAAGACCTTTTATTAAATTTCATTATCCCCTAACTGAACGGTTGAGCAGATATAGCTATCAGCAAGAAATCAGTTCGTCTGTCCATCCGTCCTTTGAAGCATTATTTGTTCATACTTTATTTTTGTCTTTGGGTCAAAGTTTTTGCGTTAAAGTTTATAAGACCTCATATTTTGAAGACCCTTTGATGGATTTCATTCATATTTGGCATGATGGTAGATATAGGTCTAAAGCTTTTATCAGCACCATCCCCACCCCGGGGGTGACCTTGGGGTCAAAGTCACAGACTTAGAATTTTTATAAAAAAGTCAAAGTTTTTTTTGTGTTTACGTTTATATAGCTATACCATCAAGACCCTTTGAGGAATTTTATCTATATTTGACATGTTGGTAGATGTAGTTCTAGAGTTTTACTCAGCATCATCCCCATCCCGGGGTATGACTTAGAAATTTCATATAAAAGTAAATAAAAATGCATCTAAGTTTATATAGCTATACCATCAAGACCTTTTGTTGAATTTCATTATCCTCCTACTGAGAGGTTTCGGGGATATAGCTTTCAGCATGGAATTTATCCATTCATCCATCCATCCATCTGTCTGTCCATAAATGCATTATTGTGCACCCCATATCTCCTAACTACCCTTTGAGCTATTTTCAGGAAACTGTCAGGTTGTAGAGGGCATTTGGTAGGGTGTCAGGTACAAGAAAGACAACTCTAACTGACTTGGTCCATGAGTTATCTCCCCTTGCCTTCAGAATTGTAAAAAAAATTGTGCAAACCACAACTTTAAAACCTGTTAAGATATTTTCATGAAACTTCACCAGTATGTATAGGACATTGAGTAGGCATATCACATTCAAGAATGACTTTCTGACCCCATTCTGCAGTTTTCTCCCTTGGTTATTTAAATCTTGTGCGGGCAATAACTCTAAAAATCTTTAAGACATTTTTATGATACTTTACCGATATGTAGAGGGCATTGAGTAGGCCGATGACCTTAAAATTTTCATTAAAATTTATATAGCTATATTATGAAGACCCTTTTGTTGGTTTCATTAATATTAAGCATGATGGTATATATAGGTCTAAAGTTTTTCTCGGCACCATCCCCAAGCTAAGGGATGGCTTTTAAGTCAAGGTCACAGACTTTTCATACAAATGTCATTTTTGCTTATATCATAAAGACTGATTGATTTCACTAGTATATGGTGATAGTTATAGGGCTAAAAGTTTTATTAAGCTCAATCCCTGCACCTGTGCCTGATCTTTGAGGTCAAGGGCTTCATATTATGTGTGATTGAAGTTTTTCAATGTTATAACGTAAAGCATATAACTGCCATCTCCAGTCAAAGCTACATACTTTGTGCTCTTTAAAAACTGGCGGAAGCGCTGGTCGGGGGTATACGTGCCCCACTGGGCACTTTGTCTAGTTGGTTTTGTTAGTAACACATGCCTTATTGTAGGGTTTGTCATGAGTTGTCGCAAATCCAACGCTCCCATGCCCCGCTAGCAGTTTCTCAAGCGGAACTCTATTTAACAATTTTGTATGCATTCAATAGTTCCGAATGACTAGAAAATGTAAAAGATTTGTAATGCCATTTCAGTCAAGCCAGAGTCACCCGCATAGTCTGATCGGAGTCTTCTCTGATCGCATGTGCCTTCTACAGCCTACAGGCTATTCAAAGTGGGATAAACGAGAACCCTTGCCATACTGGGTGGATGTACAGGATACTCTTTGCTGGTCGTACAGGTCTTATTATAGGTTTTGTCGTGCGCTGGCTCATATCAAAGTAAGTGGACACATTTTACGTCACATTCACTTTAGGACAGCTGTCAGAAAATAATCGTAACAAAATCACATACACATTTGAAGACTGTGTTGACTCTTTAAGACTGTATTGCAAACTCAGGGTAGACACAGACGTTCCTAGAGTTTGAGGGACACTAAGACATATCATCCACGAACTTGGATTTTGATGTGGGAAGTGCCAAAGAAACAGGAAATCGGTCATGGAAATGTCTGGCATACGAAATGTAAGATGCAAATATCTGCGCTAGATAAACAGTCTGTGAACAGGATCCAAATATCATTTGTCTTTAGATTTGGACTTAAGCTTCACATCCTTCACAGGCACGCGAGGCAGCTTGAAAGTCCTTGTCAACAAAATTGTTAATGGATCGCCTTATTATGATGGATGGAGATGCAAACTGAAATTACAGCCTAAAACATCAATGACTCGAACACCTTTAGGACCATGAAAATTTGTTCGAGACAGGAGTTGTTCGAGCCACTGAGGATTGATCATTGCGCCAGGTAAGGAGGCATGATGGGGAAGATTCAGGATTATCTTGTCGATCTTTTATAACATAAAGGTACATTGTGTGTACTCACTGGGGCGATTCTAATGAGTATATACAATATGTTTTTTTTAAGATAAAATAAAGAAAAATCTCCCTAATCTATCGTAAGTATATTAATAGCTAGAGATATATGGCTAAGATTCCCTAGGGACTCTAGACCGAGTTCGAAACAACCACAGAAAATGAGCCGTCGGTGTTCGAGTCATTGAAATTTCACTGTAGTTTTGGTACACTTGTTCTATACATAGCAACTCATTAACTTACGATTATCACTAACAAAATGTATGCGGATACTGTGAGGAATGACTTAAAAAGCAGTGATTGCAAGATCTAGAAGAGTCATAAGTGTGGAGTGGACAATGCCTCATGACATTCCGTTCAAAGAAACAAATACAAACATATCAACCAGAAAAAACGTACATTGTAGATAAATATCGAAAAGCGAGAAAACATACCTTTAGACATATGCACCCAATGAAAACTCAAATCTGATTAGTCTTAGTTGTCCACATAAAAAAAAAACAAACAAAAAATTTGCAACCTTTGATGTCCAAAATGCGCCAGTGAAGATCAAATCGGACCTCGCTTATACACAGGATAATCTGAATCTTCGCTGGTGGGGGTTGGTGGGCGGGGGGGGGGGGGGGGAGGGGGGGGGGGGGCTCATATGCGAAGGTAGGTTTTCTCACGTTGTGGCTCACATTATCTGAAGTTTAGTGACACTATGATAAAAAAGAACTTTCAGATATTTTGAATAGAAACAAGCTAATAGAATCAAAGTATACATGCATGCTCTCTCTTTTCAGAACGTGCTCTTTTCTCTTAAGGGCAATGGATAACTTTTATTGCCGGCAAATGTATCAAATTTGTTAGCCATTCCTTCTGACAATAGTTATACTCTAAAAGGAGAGCGTTTTCCTTTTTTACTTTTACAGAAGACCCTTTTTCAGACGGGACAGTATGTATAGGAAGCTATAAGTGAATTAGAGAGGTTATCTCCTTGTATTAAATAAGACGAAAAAAACTACCAGGCATTCCAAATCCCTCACAACTGCAAAAAACATTAAATGATGTGCATCGCATCATGCGGAAAGGACCATATGCGAACACCGTAGACTCGGATCGAACTTCGCATTCACGCTGGTTGATAAGGCCTGCATCAGTTCGTCGATATATTCTATCATATCCATGGATTATGCACGCAGGCATAGAAGGCCCTGTTCTGACTGAGCGAATCAGGGCCTTTGTTTCCCCGTATGTGATAATGACAGTTTTCTCATATGGGACGCTCCATGCAAAACATGTTTTCGGGCATATGCGGACAGCGAAGGCCCAGATCAGCCAGCGCAAACGCGTAATCTGATCAGGGCATTCACTGTCCACAAACAGAATCACAGGATACCATAGAATATACTACTGTAGAGCAAAGGCCCGGATGAGACCTTGTGCATGCGCAGGATGTACATCCGCACATTTTGCGTATGTTCTAAGGCACTTTTTTCTCTTGACGCCGCCCATATAGTCACATATAAAAGGAAGGCGCGTTTTATTTGACGTTATAACTTCCCATATTTTTCTACAGACGCGCCTGAAATAATGATTGTGCTTGGGGCGAGAATTCGAATAGCAAAATAACGAGAGTGATTCTATTTTAAGCAAAACGGCTATTTTGGTTGCAAACATAAAGCGAATGGTATAATTAATATGATTAACAAACCATTGGCTGAATTTGAAAACACAGTAAAGTTGACAGGAAGGTGAACAAGCCGGTGTTTGAACATTAAGAAACATGTTTTCGTAGTTTTAGACATCGTGACCTTGATCTTGGGACACACGGAAATGTCGTCATTATTATTGTTTGTCTTTAAAGTTGAACAAAAGAGTGTACGAGTAAAAGCAATGACCTTTGTTAGCAACAGACACGCACAACATATCAAACATACGGAATTGTAGTTTTCGGGTTTAGGTCAGTTAACCATCATTTTTTGCCCTAATAAGTTTTTAAAAAATCCGGAATGGGCGCAATAATCACAAAGAACCAGAAAATATTAACTACACAAGAAAACACGGAAATACACCAGCTGTAGAAGATAAATAGATTCTAGGAGGAATGTTCTAGTTTTGCTTCTTTAACCCTTAAAGCGCCAATCACAACTGCAGCAGACGACAATTATTTTTATTTTTTTTATTTTTCAGAGAAAACAAGTCTTAGTCTTAACATTTCATGTGAATCGCCTGCTTGCTTTGGCAGACGATTCGCATGAAATGTCAAGACTTGTTTTTCTATAAAAAAAAAAAAAAAAAAAAAAAAAAAAAAGATAAAACAAAAAATGTCGTCTGCTTCAAATTTTGCTTGGCGCTTTAAAGGTTAACAACAAATAAAAGGAGATATTTCAGTGTGGCGAGGATTCCCAACACACGCCGCAACCACCCCTCCCCCCTCTAGACCCAAGATGCCCTTTCTCAGAGGGATGTTCGAAAAATTTTGCAAACGACAATCACGGGATTTACCTGTACAAAACCAATACGAAACGGATGACTGATCATTACTGTAGATTGTGTATAAATATACGCGAAATCCAAAAACCTTTTGGGATTGCTCTTAGATGTATCCACAGACACTGCGTTGCAAATGGTTAGAAAACAAATAGAAAATGTTGATGAAATCAGGGGTTATATATAAGTCCGTTGTAAGTTGGGGTTGCGTGTCAAAAGCATGCACGATGATATACATGTGTTGTTTATGGGGATAAACAAATGGCATTTTCCACGGTATATAGGTGGTTTACAAAATTCAGTTCCGGTCAGGAATCAGTCAAAGATGGTCCTTATTCAGGAAGACCCAGGCCTGCAGTTACCAGATCTAACATTAATAAGATCAAGTCCTTTGTTGAGAAAGATGCACGTTCCACTGTCAGACAGCTGGCACAAATGTCAAACTTGGGTTTAACGTCTGTCCACTTCATTCTGAAGAGAATTCTTAAGGTTACGAAGATAAGTCCTCGCTTGATCCCCCATTTGCTCACTGATGAGCAGAAACGTACGAAGGTGTAAAGCAACTGCTAAAAAGTGCCCAAAATATCAGAAAAAGGTGTTTGATGACCTTATAACTAACTGATGATGAGACATGAGTCCATATTTATCAGCAACAGACACACACTGTGTTGATAATAGGATATAGGCTTTGAAACATGCCAAAAGGCAAAGTATTGCTAAATGAATAATGACAGCAAAGAAGGCGTTATATGCCGTTTCCTTCTGAAATTCTAGACCATTCATGCAAATTGCTGTTCCAAAACGTAGGGGTGTGTCTGGCAGCTTCTGTGGTTCTGACAAAATGCGAACAAAAATGCGAATATAGGAATCCATCATGAGTGTCCATGCAGGATAGGGAAATCTCACCCGAGGGGTAGGAATTTCGTGCTAGAGATGAGGGTGAGATTTCCCTATCCTGCATGGACTGGCTCATGATGGATTCTTTTTCTCCGACCTCTGTGGATTGTCCCTAGGATTCTAATATTCTCCACCTTTGCCTATATGGTCATGAGATCTCATATAGGCAAAAGTGGGAGAAAAGTACATCCAAAAACCGGTCTCCAGCATGTCCGTTTGTTACATGACAATGCTTCAGCCCACAAATCCTCAACTGTAGCACAGTTTTTGAAGTCTGAAAAGGTCATTGTATTGTCATACCCTCCTTTCAGCCCAGACCTGGCCCCGTGTGATTTTTTACTCTTTCCAAAATTGAAAAAAAAACAAAACAACAAAAAACAAAAAAAAAAAAACAAAAACAAAAAAAAAACACACACAAAAAAAAAAAAAAAAAAAAAAAAAACGAAAAAAAAAAAACAAACAAAAAAACAACAACAACAACAACAACAACAACAACAACAACAACAACAAAAAAACACCTGTCTGCTGGGAGATATATGTCAGGAAGTGCATTTTGGTTCTGCAGTTCACCGGTTTCTTATGGGTGTACCCAGAGATGAGTATGAAAACTGTTTCAGTTGGATCAAAAGAGGAATATTTCGAAGGTAACTAGAAAAAGCAATTATCAACATTTAGTTAATATCTCGGAGAAAACGTACCATTTGCAAAACTTTTCGATCACCCCTCGTATAAGGGAAGACTGTGATCCTCTGGGGGACTACTTTTGTGACGTACTGTTTCCAAGTAGGAAATCAGCAAGATAAGCGCTTCGAGCCTCACGTGATTGTCGACTGGGTTTCTCAAACCATCGTGTCTTTCGAGTCTTTTCATACGACATAGCATCATTCGTGCAATTTTTATGTGTTATTGAGGATGGTTCATTGACCCCTTATTTTCATAATAACGGTCACACACAAGCAGGATATATCGTATTTTTCCGTTATGTTTTTCAATCTAGAATGCTGTTATAAGCTTTTCTTTTGGCTGTCATATTCTTTGCGAGGTAAAACAAAACATCAATACCAAAAAAAAAAAAAAAAAAAAAAACAAAAAAAAAAAAAAAAAACAACAACAACAACAAAAAACATGGCCTCAAAAACGCCATCAAAAACCAAAAAAAAAAACATAAACAGCAAATTATCTGTGTATATGCTAATTATAAAGCCACTTTATTTTGAAGTTCATATTGAAACAACACTGAAACAAGATATATCATTCTTTATATTGCACCATCTTGGATTTTCTACAACTTATCAAAAATCTTTTCATTACATTCGAAAGAATAATAGTATGTTAACTGTAACACTCAGTGATATTAACAGGATCGATGTGTCATACGATTATACGAAACGACCTCGTCCGGTGTATATGTATTGCTATAGAAGTAATGGCATTTGGCTGCCATTTGTTATGGATCTGGCTACCATTTTATTTTGCTTTCAGGAACCGTCTCATTTACTACTGATCAATACTAGGTACAAAACACAAAATAAAATGTCATGTCAACTTCAATCCTGCCGGAAGGATTCATGTAAAACGTGTTTCTGTATCAAATCTTTCACCCCTGAATTTATTGAGTGGGCTCATCCATCTTTCAGTTTGGACATACCCATTGGCATATATACGGTGTTAGTCAAAGATCAAAAAGAAAGAGCCGTCTCATCAGGATCTACACTGTTTGCAAAAGAGATTCTGATTTTCATCATTGTACAAATGTATGTTTCAAAGGGCTACCATAATAGACTTTATTTGAAAGCATGAAGAAGTATTTTGATACGTATCGAAGCGCCACCTTCCTTGTAAATAACACCCCTCCATAATCTCTTTCTAGGTATTGCATGCTGCACGTAGTCTTGTTTTCTGACCTTTAAATAATTGACAGAAGAGCAAATCGCCATGTATGTACTCTGTTAATGCTGTCAGCGTTTAGAGGAATTCAAAAGACTGCATTAGGTCTGTTTCCCGTAACGTAATTTTGATTAACTGGAATACCACTAACGCGTAAACACTCGTATGTGTAGGAATTTAAAAGTGCTTGAAAACTACACACACGGTGTCCTTCACTTAAATAAATAAGTTTGTTTGTTTGTTTGTGCTGAGGTTTTACGGCCCAGTCAACCCAATGGGGTCATGTCGAGCGCGGTCAGTTTACCTAACCACACGTTTACTGGGCAGGCTTAGTCCTCTAAGCGATTAACCAGTAATGTGCACATTCTTTCGCCAGAAACTGACAACTGTCCTAAATAAATAAGTCGCAGTAGGCAAAAATGCCCCTGATCACATGCAAATAATTCATAAAAATAAAAGCAAGACAAAATATTTAGACGTAAACGTCTAAGTACCGGCGCAAAGTTTGTTCATGTTTACTTAGGAATATGAGACACGGGTGTACTAAAGTTTAATAAATTTCCAATGTAACAGGTAAAAAAAGAACAACAATGTGATTCTTTAATGTATACTTTTATTAAGCTTTAATTTTTCTTGATCAAGCAATATGCGAATCCTATTCATATTGGGATCTCCACAAGATTTAGTTGGTACATTATTATTTTTTTTTTAAAAAATGCCAAAACTTAAATAAGTTACCAGATCTTATCTAGAAGCTTATTTTAGCATGCGTCAGATATGAATATGTTTGAACTTTTTAAGTATGGACACAGATTATAGTCAAACTTACCAAAGATGAACTGCAGGGCATATTCAAACTTACCAAACTGGCTCTGCGTTAATCGAACACTTCTCCATGCATAAAAATCCAAAACTATATTAAGAGACCGGCGCGATTCGCGCGCCGGCCAACAAATTTTCAGCCACCATGATCGGCCTGGCTATTTGTCGTGCACACAATGACCTCGGTCCTACACGCGTATGGCCCTATGCGGGAGAAAAACGCCCGTTTATGACACTGTTCTCACATGTGTTGACGTTCTTTTTCGTCTCCAGTGTCTAGTCAATACTTGCCGTAAGCTGCAAATTAGATATTACGAACTTCGTCATCCTATTAATGAGGCAAGTCAATGAAAACAGTACCCAATGACATACGGTGCTTAGACAGATGTCCACTCGAGAGTCTCGCATGTATGTATCTCCGTAAACTCAAGTATACTCTATTCCCTTTAATTGTGTTGACGGAGATGCCTCAGATTATGCGGACGTACAAACTTAGCAAACGATGTAGAACCAGATCAGACACCACAGAACGTGGCGTCTGATCTGAATCTACACCGTTTGCCATTCACAGAGAAATTTTAGATACATCAGCAAGTAATAAAATTAACTTATTTAAAATTTAGAAGTATGGATAGAAGTTAAGATTTTCAAATATTTAGGATAAATATTCTACCGCTGATTATTGTATACTTAAAAAGACTGGATACCCTTAGTAGATTTTCCGCCATTTGTGTGAAAAGGGACTTTCTGTTTGGTCCTTTCCATTATGCTCAGTCTGAAACGTGGACTACATTGTACTCTAAAAGAAAAGAGTGTGTTCACACTGGGAACCCACTGCGTTTTACTGTAGATCTCTTTTCAAAGTATTTACTTTCGTTTAGACTCCTTAGGAGTCCTATTAGAGTTGTTTTGTTGTTTTTTTTTTCAAAAATTTTTCTTTTTAGAGTAAACCCTTTGCAGAAGGGGGCTGGGGGCACATATTTTCCTTTTAGATAAGACGCCTTTTCAAAAGAGGAACAACTTTCTTTTAAAGTAGATCTCCGTTTAGAAGGAGACCAAATACTTTCCATATAGAGTAACCCCGTTTCAGAAGGGGAAAGTTCAATTTTGACAGATTTATCTCTCTTAAATGTATTCATTGACCTGAAACAACAAAACGGTCTAAGGATATTTGTCTCTTCCATTCAGGTACCTTTTCGCGTGTTCAGAATACTGACTGGTACATTCCCCTAGGGATTGTGCTAACAAGCTGCACTCTACAAAACAATGAAAAGACGTCGTCGAAAGAAAACAGATTTATACCTTTAATCAGAACATTGTAGAATTACCAAGTAGAATAGTCATTAATAAATCACATTGCAAAAAAAAAAAAAAAAAAAAAAAAAAAAAAAAAGAAAAAAAAGAAAAAGTCAGTGTGCAGTAAACAATATTTCTGCCCTGCTGAAACTATATAGTAACTGATCGTTTTGTAACATCGCGTTTAACTGCAAGCAACACAGCAAGGGCAGAGCCAGGATTGTTTAATATGGGGTTCATTATGTCTGTGTGAGTTTGATTTGAACCGTACTTACCCGAAGTATTCGGATAAACAAGATTGGGCAAAAAAGTAAAGACTCAGATCAGAAGGCGTAGACGCGGCGGTTGAACATGCCACTCATCCAGCAATTTTAGACAAACAAATGTACTTTTTGAAAGTTTAGGGGAAGTATCAGGTAACATTTAAGACGCGCAAATATTTTGGACAGATGCGGTATCCAAAATATATCATATTTATCCTTATTTTCCCATGAAATAAAATTTTGTTTCAAAGGTGTGTCGGTGTGTAGGGGGCGGAGTTGTGTGTGTGGTGGGGTGGGGGGATAGATTGAAATCCTAAGATCCGCCCTTGCACAATCTCACATTTAACTTATAATTGTCAGCGTGTACGGTATTTGCTATTCTACCAGCTCCTGTCAGAGCCATCATATAGTTGTTTATGAGACAGGATACACGTGGTAGATGTTTCGGCATTTTGCAAGGGAGACCACTTTTGTGACTTCCTGTTTTCTTTTCTGCACACCAAGCCCTTTCTGAAAAGTGGTCTATACTAAAAGGAAGGGAGATAAAACAACTTTGACTAATTTCCCTCCTATGCAAGTATACCCAGTCCCCTAAATAGACTTGTTTAAATTGCAGGATAAGCAGAGATTTGGAGGTTTTTTGGGGGGTTTATTTAGTGTAAATACGAAACACGGAAATAATATCATGAACAGTAACCTATGCCTTAACGTTTCTAAAAATGACGGCGGCTCAACTCTAATTATTTCCTTGTTACAAAAGTACTGATAAAATGGAAGTATTTTGTTCTTCTGTTGCTATCTAGATCAAATAATGGTGTTTATCCCGTTACAAATTGGCATCATTAATTATAGTCTCGTTTGCAAATAATGAGGCTTTTGTTTTTATGAACCTTTTGAGACTGTAGCCTAAAATGAGGATAGGCATGAGAAAATATGTTGTCAGAGCATATCCTTAAGTCACGCGGGCCAAAATGGATCCCAAACATTAGTACTACCTATAATCATTCAAAATTGATGGAGTATGACTAAAGTCATCATAAATTGCAGGCTCCTACAGGTTTTGTAAAAAAATGTTTTCAAACCAACATTATATTTTGAAAATTATTTGAAATAAGTGCGGTAAAACTAGAACATATTTTACGACGTTTAAGATACGATGCCCTTGTTTAATAAGTTTATCAGTTAAAAGTTTATTCCCATTATTAAGGATATTTACTTGTTTGGATTTTCTAGAAATAAACAAAACGAACAAGCTGAGAAATATATGTGCATAGCCAGGAGAAAATGTGTCTTAAGGGGCCTGTGCAATAATAAAGATCCAGGTCCGCTACAATTTGATAAGTGTCTTTGTTAAACATCAATATATTCTATACAATGATTCTGTAAGCGGGCTACGAGATCCCAGCCCGCAAGCGAAGCTGCACAATTTGATAAGTGTCTTTGCTAAACATCGATACATTCTATGTAAGCGGGCTGCGATAGCCTCAATCCGACTGAGCGAATGTGCAGGCTGACCTTGGCCCTCGCTGTCCGCATATGCCCCGGTCACATTTTCCCATGACATGGCCCATATACACTATAGGATAAAACCCCATACCAAAATGGACAACTCACAATGTCAGTCAAAGATATCAATTTTAACAGGGATTGTATCGTTTGAAACCGATATATTTGAATTCAAAACATGGAAACAAGACGTAAAATAATGTGTTTACGCGTGCGTAATTCACTCAGCACAAGATATGGTCCCTGTCGTTTCAGGGCTCTTGTGGTGAATTTACAGAATACTTGGCTACTGTATAATAGCTTGTCTTTAGCGGATTGATGACACACAGTCGGACTGATCTCGTTAATTGTTGATCGCATTATAAGATAAGACCCTTTTTCATCCCACACGCCTCAAAAGATTATGTACTTCAACGGCTTTTTGACACTGACAGACTGTATGCTGTAATTGAAATCAGTCACATCGTGAGAAAACTGGTCCTCTTAACTAAGAGAACAGGGAATGTTTCACCAGATTGCCTATCCATACAGACTGACCTGTATAATCGCAGACCATTTATAGGATACTCTTAAACGCATCGACATATTGTCATCACCCTGATCGGGATGCGGGCATGCACATAATGTTATGTGTATTTTCTGTTTCTGGGTTCAATATAAAAGGCCCATTTTCACACAAGGGAGCTCACTGATGTGGAGTGGTGGAGCGACTCTCAATCATTCTGCCAAGGGCAATTTACAAACAGTCCTCTTTTCATCTAGATCAATCATTTTAGCAACAAGCAAACGCCTAACTTACTGTATACGAGATGTCCTCCGAATACGTTCAGCATTCGCATGCTAGTAGTCTGATCACTATCTGCTCATTTTTCAGACACGATGCCTAGAAGGCTGCAATTGTGGCCGGAGAAAACTCTTCTCCAGCTACATAGATGCACATGGAGCTTGGTTCAGCATTATAACCATCTGCAGTAAGGTGTATAATTTATTGGAGCGGTTCGATTCCGAAGGCTTTACGTCAATAGCTGATGCAATCAATGACTTATCACAAGGCTTTAATGATAGGCGTTATTATAACTTGCGGAAATCCTAGTGGCTAAACATGCTGGTCAGACTGATTGAGTATTTCGGAAAGGAAAGCTACGTAATTGGAATTGTAGTCGGGATAGTGACCGTTGGTAAACACCACTGCAATGAAACAGACAGTAGAATACAAGAGCTTTTAGCGAATAAAATAAAATAAATAATTGATACAGCGTCAAAGCACAAGAAGAACAAAATAGAAAGATACTCCGAAAAAAACAAAATCAAAGAACACAGCTATCCAAAGCACCGAATAAAAGTTTACCTATGTGGAATGACAGACCAAAACAGCACTCATCAACTCAGAGCGGACAAACAAAGCCTTTGAAAGTTCAACTGAAAAAGAAAACAAAATATACTGTGGGTTTTAAACCTAGTGTTACGGATCAGCAACCGTCGCTCTTAATCCCGATAAACTTCGAGTTACATATAAATGTTTGAGTCGCGTTGGGTTTCTGTAACTCATCAGTGGATCAACAGAGAAACAGATAAAATTTATTTTTGAACAATTTTAAAAACAAATGTCAAACAAAGCTGAGGGCTCGCTCACAAACCAAAAGTGAGAGCAAAGTGACACCACTAGTAGAACCCAAGCCAGTACGACCATAGACATATGTCAGACCTTCTAGAAAAGGTCTGGGATTGAATTGTCACAGAGCCTTCGTCGTGTTAGTGAGGAGAGAAGTAAAGTTGTTAACATTCACTGGGTTAATCATTAAACATTCAGCATTTCATATAACGTCTACATTATATCCTATCCTTTTATATCGAGGAAGAGACCATTTGAAATCGATGCTCTGAACAAACAGTCAAACCAAAATCTGCTTTTATACGGTAAGTAATTTTCTGTCCCATGAAAAAGGAAGTTGGAAAGGAGTGTAGATCCAGATCAGACGCACAGAACGCGGCATCTGATCAGGGTCTACACTGTTTGCATTAAACACAGGGGAATAATAAAAACTAACCAGGCATCCCTTCTTTTGGAATGAGTGAAACTCAGTTTCCAATGAGCCTTGTTGAAGAAGCTTTTGCAAGCCAACGATATATCTAGAAATTAATTTAGAGCATCGACGGTAATAATGAGAACACATGTTAAGACATTTATACGTATGAGACCTGTAAATGTACTTATTAAATTCAGCGGTTAAATTTTTGTCAAGCCAAAAACCTTACTAAACGATAGTTATCTCTACAAAACAACACTTCACCTAAACCAAAATGAACAAATACATAATACCTACAACAGAAACACCGCCTTTGAACGGCCAAGCATAAACTGAAATTTAGAGAAAAAAAAAAAAAAAAAAAAAAAACCTAGAAAAGCAATAATCACGGATCATAGCCATTTCAAGGCACCGATCTTAAGCAATCGACCAGTCAATGCTGTCAGTGCTTCGATTTGATACGGTCTGACAGAGGTTTATTTTGAAAATACTGTGTGAAACGGGACAAAGACGAAAATTGGAGTGCAAATATATTACACTTTTTTTTTATCAATGTAATTATAAGACGATGCCATAGAGTATGTAAAAGTAGGCTCTCCTGCGAACTTGTAGACTTCTTAATAATACATATTGGCATTTGATTTTTGTTGAGATTTCGTGAGTAAAACTGGTTGTTCCCACCGTAGTAAAGTGCTTTAAACCACCCCCCCCCCCACCACCCGGTGGTTTGCTCTGCCGACCGTTCTAAGGCGGTGGTCCCGGTGTTAGTCTTACTCTTTGTTGCTTTGTGGTTTATTCTACGAGGCGATTTGTTGTATGTCTTGTCGTGTGTCATTTTGTTCTTGTGTTTTTCAGTCCTTTTAGTATTGCGATAACCCCTCTTGGGGAAGAGAGAGCTAATCTTAGTGCTTTTCGTACGTTTGTTCGGTTTGTGCTTGTTTAGATTTGTCGGTTTCCTCTTCCTCTTGGGGTCTGGGAAGGGCTGCGGTTTGTGATTGTGGCACTCCCTGGACTTTTCTTTTACCTTCTTTTCTTACTGACCGTTCTAAGGCGATTCCTCTGTTGCATTTTTTCTTTGTGTGTTTGTGGTTCCATATATAGTCTTATTTGTTCCTTTTCTCTCCATCTAATCTTTTGGTGCCTCGGGAGGGCTGTGCGTCGTGATCGTATATTTTAATGGAAAATTAATTCTAATGATAATTTATATATGACAGAGTACAGCTAATGGGTATCCGGCCCGATTCGCACACTGTCGTCCAATACACAGCCAAGAGGGGTTTCTTTTCTTGAAAAATGCTCTCGTGAAATATATGTTTTGTATGACCTTATCCAATTCCAATACGGGATTTCTAAATGTCTAGCGTCTGGTCGAGAAATCTAGAGCAAGCATTTAATTTTCATGAACAATCTCATATTGTTGTATTACAATTCAATGCTTTTAACGATGGTGTTTGTTAATCCGAAACAAAGACAGAAAGAAAACAAAGTTAAAAGAATTACAACTTTGCAGACGTCTGCCTCTCAAGGAGAATGGATACGGGGCAGGCAAACGTGTCAAAATTGTTTTGGTCACCTTCTGAAAAAGAGTCTACTCTAAAAAGAAATAATTCGCTCCATAAAAGTAATCTACACTAAAGGGAAAGAGGTAGCAACTTCTTTCCTTTTAGAGTAGACCCCTTTTTACAAGGGGTTTGGTGTGCAGTTCGTCAGTTGTCTCCCAGAAGATAAATTCTTCTCTTATAGGATAGACACCGTTCAGAAGGGATTAAACCGTACATTAAAGCATACAATAAGTCTCACAATTTGTCTCCTATGGTAGAAATGGCCGACATATACAAAGTGTGTTTCGTCCCCTTAGGTTCAGTGAATATCTTATTGTATGTCTTTAATATTTGTGAAAGATCTGAAGATGACATACTTTCTGTGACTCCGTTTAATAACATAAATGCTACTACGCAGTTCTAATCCATGTATTTGCAGCCGAATTATATCACTGAAGCATAGTTATTTAAGACATGTATGTGGTTTATTTACTCTTTATTTCTGACTTAATTTTGTCAAAAAAAAAAAAAAAAAATAAAAAAATAAAATAAAAAAAAAAAAATAAATAAAAATAAATAAATAAATAAAACTACCTTATATGTATTTGCGTTTTACTTACGCAGCTGACGCCTTAGACCGAACATACAAAGTTTAAAGTACAAAGTAGCTGTTTGCTTCTGACTGTTCTAAGGCTGATCCTGTGTTGTTGTAATTTTTGTGTATTCATACATCGGGTATTGCAAATATAGAGCTTTGTGTTAACATCGTTTATTCCTTATTTCCGCTTCTTTCGGTGCATACACAAGGATTGCTTCATGAGTTTGGCTTTTCATGGGTAACTCCATTTGAGCCAGCACACAGTAAAACCTACAATAAGACCTGTGTGACCAACAAAGACAAAGACTCCGATTAATCTGTACACCCACCCGATATAGCAAGGTTCTCGTCCATCCATCTTTAGATAGTCGGGAGGTTGCAAAAGGCTATACGTATTGCGAAAATCTGATCAGACTGCGCGCATGCGCAGGCTGATCTGAGTCTTCGCTGGTCTTACAAGTCTTATTGTTGGTTTTGTCGTGTACTGGTTCATTTATATACATTACAATGACTTCAAAACAAAAATAGATAGAGAGGAAGTGAAATGAACTTTCAATCTATTGTAGAAGGTTGGAGCTTGTCAAGGTCGTCGGTCGCGCCCATCGATGTCCTGTTTGTTGTATTCTGGCATCAGATCACCATTGAGTCCTTTGCTTTGTTTCATTATAATATTTATGATTACATGTGTTTCTCTGTGTTTTTTTTTCTGATGGGGTACAGAACCCCTATACGGTCCGAATATATGTTGACAAAATGTAATTTGGAGCTGCATTAGAATTGAGGTTGAGGGTTCGCGCGAGAAAACTGGTTCAAACCCACATCCACCCCGCCTCAAACAGATTTTTGTTCTACTTACCGTTCATGTATCTTACGTCACCGGGGCGACCAAATGTGATTGGCTTACAATTGGGCAGGGCCTGCTATCCTTGTAGCAGGTATGGGTAGAGGGGGAATGTTTTTATTTCTTCTGTTTCTTCACTTTCAATCCTGCTATTCTTTCTTCCCTGTCCCTCTCTTTCATTTCCTCTACTATCTCTTGTCGCCCTTTTCTCTGGGAGGAAGCGCAAAAATGAAATGACACACAAGGGTTGACATGTCGTTAAACCCCAACAATCAATCAATTCCACTGACCGTTCCAAGGTGGTTCCTTGGATGTGGTTCATCTTTGTTGTGTAAAGTTTTTTTTTTTGTTTTTTTTTTTTTTTGTTTTTTTTTTTTGTTATTCATCTGTTCTTCAGGAGAGACAGATTTAGCTTTCCTTTGCATTTCGCCTCTCCTGAAAAAGGGTGTAGTTTAAAAGCAGATAATTTACTTCAAATGGAAGCAAATTGTTTCCTCTTAAAGTAGACTATTTTTTCAAATGTAGAAATAAATAATGTTGGCTGAGTTGCCGCCTCTGAATGTTTATCAATTCCCTTAAATGAAACATTTTCACATGATGCGACTTGAAATACAACAACATCCTTATCATTGGGAGTACGAGGGATGTTCGAAATGAATTGCTTATTGTCCTCTAGCTCGATATCCACGTGGGGCACGATAAAAACCAATACATACCTGTATAGGACTTTTCAATATCTACACAATGGTGTATAAATGTACATGTTAGACTAAGTGTAAGACATAAAATTTGCCATTTGAATACACGCAGTCATTGACCACTGCAGTAGAAATGGTTGGTAGAAGCGTCGACAAAAAAAGATGAAATACGGGCTTACATCAAAGCTCGCTCAAAACTTGGTTGTTCTTTGAAGAAGCTGATGACTGAAATTTCTACTGCTTTTGGACCTTCTTGTGTGTCTTATGACACAGTTCGGCGGTGGAAAAAGAAATTTGAGTCTGGTGTAGAGTCCATCAAAAATGCACCGAAATCAGGTAGGCCAAAATCTGCATCTCGTAAAGAAATCGTTTCCAAAATAAAGGAAATCATTGAAGGAGATACCAGATTTACAGTTCGTGATATTGCACGAAAGGTAGGCACATCACTTTCAACGGTTCACCTTATTTTTAAGAAGCATTTGAAAGTCAGAAAGATTTCTGCTAGATGGGTGCCACATCTGTTGACTGACGAGCAAAAGAGGCAATGGGTTAAAGTGGCCAAAAAGCTGCTTCAAATGTTTCCAAAATATGGCAAAAAGCAGTTTGCCAATGTCGTCACAGGTGATGAAACCTGGGTCCATTATTTTGAGCCCGTCAGAAAGGTTAGAAATAAGATCTGGGCCACTAAACACAGCAAACGCCCAATAATTGCCAAACGTTCTTTGAGTACAAAGAAGGTTTTGTATGCAATCTTTTTCTCTGGTGAAGGAGTCGCAATAAAAGTGCCAGTGGAAAAGGGCAAAAGCATCACCGGAAAGTACTATAAAGACGTAGTACTGAAGAAACTGAAGAAGAATTATCAGAAACGACGCCCTGCCACTGGCTTTAAACATGTCCGTCTTCTACATGACAATGCCCCAGCTCATACCTCCGCAACAGTTACGGCGTTTTTGAAGAAAGAAACAGTAACTTTTTTGCCTCACCCCCGTATTCCCCAGACATTGCCCCATGTGATTTCTTTTTGTTTCCGAAATTGAAAGCATTCCTTGCTGGGCGGAAATACCTGTCCCGACAGGTACTTGGATCTGCCATTCATCAGTACCTTATTACTGTGCCCAAATCAGCGTACCGTGACGCCTTCAAGAAGTGGATACATCGGCTGAAACTTTGCATTTCTAGCCACGGGGAGTACTTCGAGGGCATGAAATGAGTACTTTTGGGCTAACTTGAAATTTGAAGTCTCCAGATAGAAATAGGCAATTCATTTCGAACATCCCTCGTAAACTCGGAATTGTTCATTATAAGTAATAATGTGGAATGTATCTGGATTTCAGTCATTCTAGCTTACATCTGTCAGATTTGACAAGGGTAGTCGGACTACTAGACTGAAAGTGTTTCACCAAACGAAACTATGTTAACATATGAGCCGTTTATTGCGAAAAAGGTTTTGCCGGATTTATGTAAGCAGTAAAGATACAGAGCATGCAATAAAGACACATGATTTTATATGGCCCTTTGACGTACATGAATATATTCTACAGTATCCTATGATTCTGTAAATGGACAGCGAAATCGCTGATAAGCCTGCGCAGAATACTGAGGCTGATCAGGTCCTTCGTGATACACATAAGCCATAAGCCACATTTTCACAGGGAGCATTTTAGTTTAGATTGGATTGAGTCAAGCATGTAATACTATAGCTTATTCTTTACATTGATAATCATTTTTTGATTAAAGAAATAAAATGTCACTGCTTGAAATAAAATGATATTATTGTGGCTTTTGTAAACTGTCTGCTAGTGCTTAAATGCAAGTGATAGGAATTGAAAAGGAAAATCATTGTTGGAGATGATGGGAAACGATTAAACACACACAAAGCTAGAAATAGAAGTTGGTTATAAATTGGTTTGCCAGGAAACGACAAAATACTGTTGTACCAGTGTAAAAAGCCGGTTTTTATACCTTTTACCGACGCGTCTGTGCTTTCTAGTCCCCGGCAGGGATAAATCGTCTGTCCAGTCTATTCAGCACTTTGTTTGGTATCCCTAATGAGAAGAAATGTACTGTGTTGTTATATCAACTGGTATACCATCCGTATTTACATTATTCACAAAGGTCTGGATAGGTGGGGAAATAACGACTTGGCCGTTTTCATCCTCATCCTAATCACTCAGAGATTAAACGAACTGGTTTGGTATTTAATGGAATCTTCAAACTATTTACTTTGTCTTACTGTTAATTTTCTCAGCGGACACATAATTAGCTACAGAAATGATCATTAATTGCTATACTTTCCTCTTGCTAGACATGTGGGGACAGAGAAGAATTAGTTCGGATATGTTTGCAACCACCCCTGAAACTAATCAGGTACCGAAACAAGAGATCAGGAACAAACAATGACAGAACGACAGCATATTAGAATAAACGATATACAGTAACATTACGAAAATACCATTACGAAAACACGCCTATTCAAATAAATATAAAATTTCACCTAAAAAAACTGAATATTTTCAGATTAAAAAAAACTCTGATATTTTTCATATTTCTGATCAAAACATAAATTGTGGGTACTCGTTAGAACGAGTACCCACAATCTATGTTTTGAACAGAAATAAAAAATATGTATACTCCTCTAAACCCCAGTTGTACTATATATTAAAGTGAGGTTTAAGGGGGTCAAAATTATATAGGTTTGTTTTCGTGATGAACCTAAATGAGTCGAACACCGATGATTTGTTTACAACTTAAGTCCCTAGGAAAATTCTTCCGACAGTACAAGAAAACAAATGTTTATGGACATTTTAGTATGTTTTCCTATTTTAACATAAAAATGTATTTTATTCTTTAGAATTGCCTCATCGAGGCGATTCTAATGCGTACACCCAACATACCATTATTTCATAGAAGAGCAAAAAGACATTCCTACATTATTCCCGTTTGTCTCCTGGTGCTATCACTAGCCCTCAGTGGCTCAAACCACCCATATTTATAACAATTTTTCATGGTCCCTTAGATGTTCGATCCACTGAAGTTTTACTGTACAGACTAACAGGAACTGTACCCGAGTAACCGCCACGTAACGGCCAATAGATTCTGTTTGTGTTGAGGTTTTACGGCCCAGTTAACCCAATGGGGTCATGTCGAGCGCGGTCAGTTTACCTAACCACACGTTTACTGGGCAGGCTTTGTCCTCAAAGCGGTTAACCAGTATTGTGCACATTCTTTCGCCAGAAACTGACAACTGCCCTTCATGAATCAGCGGAAGGGAGAGAATGACCGCAGAAAATATTTCATGATCAATCTCCACGAAAGAATGTTGTCGACCTCGGCGGGGGTTGAACCCGCGACCTCCTGGTCTTCAGTCGGACGGCGCATCCAACTGAGCCACCGAGGCCGGCACGGCCAATAGATAAATAGCCAGAGGCAGGGAATTTCGTTAGGTTTTCTTGATCGAAACATAGCCCTATTTATTGGTGCAGCTCCAAATAAATACACTTTCAGTCCGCTTAACCCTAGTCCTGCTGAGCCCAGATATGCTCTACCTTTGCAAACAGTGCAGATCCAGATCAGTTGGATTTTGAAGAGGCCAACTGATCTGGATCTGCACTGTTTGTCATTCAGCATGTGAATTTGGTGGTTTACCCTACTGACCGTTCTAAAGCGGTGGTCCCGGTGTTGGTCTTACTGTTTGTTGCTTTGTGGTTTATTCTACGAGGCGATTTGTTTTATGTCTTACCTTGTGTCATTTTGTTCTTGTGTTTTTTAGTCCTTTTAGCATTGCGATTACCTCGCTTGGGGAAGAGAGAGCTAATCTTAGTACTTTTCGTACGTTTGTTCGATTTGTACTTGTTTGGATTTGTCGGTTTCCTCTTCTTCTTGGTGTCCGGGAAGGGCAGCGGTTTGTGATTGTGGCACTCCCTGGACGTTTCTCTTACTCTTTTTTGCATCAACAACATGGATAAAGTAATCTGAATGGCTGCCAGTTAGACGTGGGTGTGGCATCTTAATTTATTCAGCATGACAAGGGTTTATGTTCCTCTGTCTCATCAATGAAACATCATAGTAAAGTCTAAATAACCACAAAAACTGTAATGAAATAAACTAGGGTGACATCATGGTGATCTGAAAGCAGAGTGAAAGACACAAGTAGGAACATGATGGACTCACTACAGACATCAATAGACAGGCGCCCATCCTCTGAGACAGACTGAAGAAGCAGCCGTCATTAAGTCTGAGCTCCTTGCCTCGTAGTGTAATTAAACATAGAAGCAGTGTTAATTTGAGTTAACAGGCATGTAGTTTTCCGCATAACACACGTTTATACGATTACCGATCAGTTTTAAGTTTTGCGCAAATAAATCAACATTACCAGCAATCCTTCAGAATTAATAGACTTTGTAGCCATGAATTTCGGGTCCCGATAGGACATTGTGCGGAAATGTCAAGCCAAGGTTATATTTGAAAATTAGTTCAGAATGACGTCGATAAAATCTAGAAAATGCTTTACGAACACCGATCCTCTGGTTTATTCTGATTATTGAAGTCGGTGACTAGGGAAAATGCTTTGGAAAACACGAATGAGTTGAGAAATATAATAATACACTCTAGAATGACGTTCGAGGGCAGTCGGGATTCTAAGATGGTAATTCAACAATATCAAAATCAAAGTCATCCCGTCTGTCATAAATTTTAGTGAGATTTACTTACATTAATTTTAATAGCAATAAGGTAAAAACTTAATAATTTTGAGAGTTCAGTCGTAGTATATGCACTAGAATTTGCGATGGAACGTGCTTTGTAAGGACTTTTGTGGAGCTTAGATAACTAATATAATGCAGAAAGCGCATCGTTGTTCTCTTTAATACTTACTCATCACGAAAACACGCCTATATTATTTTGACCCCCTTAAACCCCACTTTTATATAGTAAAACTGGGGTTTGCAGGGGTACAAGTTATTTTTCTTATTTCTGCTCAAAACATGGATTGTGGGTACTCATTAGAACCGCCTCGCCGAGGCGGTTCTAACGAGTACCCACAATCAATATTTTGAGCAGAAATATGAAAAATATCACAGTATTTTTATCTGAAAATTTTTAATTTTTGGAGGATTAATTTTCTATATATTTGAATAGGCGTGTTTTCGTAATGTACAAGCTTGACAGACTGAATACTATGATTGTCAATAATTGACTTCATATCTTTGGAAGTTTGAAGATATCCCTGTATACCCATTTAAACACTATACGTTATGGAGAAACATGGGGTATATCTTAAGTAGACCTGATTAACCCATTCATGTCAAATGGATTCTTCTGCTTCAACTCTTTGGACAGGTCCATTTCTTATAGACGGAGTGTCGTTTTTATTACTACCATGTTTTGTAGATATTCGTGTATTTAATGCAGACAGTGTATATCCTGATCAGATGCCGCTTTCTGCGATGTCCGATCTGGGTCTACACACTATTCCAATATCTCTTTTATGGGACGCTGAGCATACATGGGTTAATATAACATTCGTTTTGGTAAATTTGTCAGATTTTATGAACGAGGGGGTTGGCGTTGATGTCATACAACAGTCTGCTTGCTTAGCGGTAAATCCAATCACTGTAGACCTCTTTAATTGCACACCGGTGAGTCGGGGTTCAGACTCTATGATGACCTCGATTAAAAGCTATTCATTAGATGGTCTGGGTTGGAACTTTTTATGTCTGATTCTCGGCTCACCGGGGTTCAACTGGTGGTTTTCTTTTGCTCCAGTATTCCACTGGTGGGTGTTGTTTGACAACCCAGGGATCTCTATGTGTCTCAGCTCGTTGGTTCTGTTGAGTCCTCATCTTAGCTTCATTATAGGCTTCATCTGTGATTTATATGTTGCTTCAATGATTCAGGGTCGAGCTAGATGACTTCCACACGGACCGAACAAATATGTTTTCACCACCATGGAAGCTGGGGGCGAGGCATTTGATCCCGTAAAGCTAGATTAAGCCCCCGGTAATTCATTACTGACCGTTCCAAGGCGGCACTTTCACTGTGGAAATTTTCTTTAATTGTTAAGTAGTGTTTCACTTCCTATTTTTTTTCTTTGAACAGTTATGTAATTTGATTACATATTCAATTAAGTTTGGGTAAAAGAATCCCCACCTTTTTAGGACACTGTTGCCAACTCCGCTTGCCAGCTATACATTTTGTGGCGGCTTTATTGTATTTGTCTGTTTTTCCCTTTGGTGTTGTGGGCTTGATGTGGATCTGATTGTACCAGTTCCTGAGTTCTCTTATTTATTTTGATAAGACGAAAACTGATACTCAGACGAAAACTGACTCCCGGTACCATTTTTCGTACATTATATATGAAAAATGATACCCGGTATAATTTTTCGTACATCTCGTACTAAACTTGATACCGGACTTCAGAGTTGCAATTTTAGGATACCACTAACCACGAAAAATGATACAAATAGGAAAACGTATGCGTTCATGGAAACCCCATTTTGTCTTTGCTCCTAATGTGTGCCTAGCGACTGTCTTGTTGACGGATATACATTGATAAGACAAAGTAAGTCGTACGTTCCTACAATAAATTGGGCGTTACGCGCCTAGATATAGACAATGATTAGGGCCCAAGATTGCCACGTCATCTCAACGTTAAGGTTCTGCCTAACTTGAGAATTTCCCAAACTGTGAATAAAGTTGATTTCATCTTCTCCTTTAATAGGCTATGAGGCAACATGTGGTCACCGTGCAGCACCCAAGGGAATTTTGCAGACACTTATGCGTGGATGCACATGCTACTCAGAATATATTCAGTTGACACCCTTTTTAATTGACAAACAGGTTTCATTACTTCACGGTTCAATTTATATAGCATTCAGGCGATTTAAACGTACATTGCTAAAAATGAATATGAATAGATAATACCTAAGTTTTTAACTAACGTGAACCCTTTAAATCATGTACACATCCACAAACCTTCTTCACACGCATCCACAACCCTTATTCACTTGACTGTATTCATAATCACTTGATCACACACTGCCTATATTTAGGTAAAAGCGTCCAGTTTTCGGGAAAAAAAACCCCGACTAACTCAAACTGGCAGGAGACTAAATAAATCTGGAGGTAAGGGCTCATTTTGTCAAAATAATATAGCCTTTTATCTGTTATATACAAAAAATGAAACAAGCGAGAAAGTAAATAAGAATATTAAGAACAAAATGAAGAACAAAAATGCAATAAGCGGTTTCCATATATGTAGACGTTTTCATGTTGGTATACTTTTTCGTAGCTGTCAGTATTCGAAAATTGCCATTTCGAAAACCCTGTATTATGTTTCGTAAGTAAATTATTGCGTGTAATTTTTTATCGGGATATCATTTTGCGTCGTATCATGTTTTCGTGATCTGAATTTCCAAAACCCAGCGTGCTTTTCGCGCTAAATGAAGTTGTGAATTTCTGTTATAAAAATAAAGTTGTCCATTTTGGTATATACTTGATATATTTTTTCAAGAACTTAGTCAAGATTTATAACCCGCAGACATTTAATAAGCCTGTTACGATGGGAAGTCTGATATTTATGGTAATTTACGTTGAAAGGACTTTATTATCGCAAATAAATCTTTTTAAGATGTCATTATCTTCCATTGTTCAGGCACGCGATTAGCCTTCACCAGCTAAGGTATACAAATTAGCAGACAACACTATTACTAGGTTATGTTTTCTCAGTTCTCAACGACCTCCACGCGGACCGAACAGATATATGTTTTTATCACTGTGGAAGCTGAGGGCTAGCTTAAGCTCCCTACTCTCCCACTGTCCCATTCACAACCCCAGTAATTTATTACTGACCGTTGGAATGTGGTACTTTCATTGTGGTACTTTTTGTTAAATATTCTGTAGTGTTTTACTTACAGATGTTGTCTTTTAACAATTATGTAAGTCAAACATAGATTCAGTCAAGTTGGGAAAGGCCTGTCAACTCTGCATGCCTTCTGTTCTTTTTGTGGTTGTTTAATTGTTTTGGTCTGTCTTTTCCTTTTATGTTGAGAACTTGATGAGGATCTGATTGTATCAGTTCCTGAGTTCACTTAATATTTACTTCTACCGTATTCGACCTAATTACCGCACATGCTCTTATAAGCGCACAGTAAAGCAATAAAGAAGCCTTTAGATTACAGTTAGTGTACATTCATCTACTTCTTTAAAAAAAACATATGTTGTGGGCACTTGTTTGAATTGCCTCGACAAGTCGAGGCAATTCAAACGAGTGCCCACAACATATGTTTTTATAAAAAATCAGAAAGTTATATTGTAAAAGCATCATTTAATACGCTCCTCATTAAGTCCTCTGCTGATCTTTCTTTAATAAGTGCCTTTATTAGGTTGATATTTCACTACAAGTTTGTGTAGTAATTTTGGAAATATCTAAGCGCACAGTGCGGTAATTAGGTCGAATACGGTAATTTTGCTACTCTTGTTGCGGATTTGTTTTTATACTGTTATGAGGGAGACTTCGTGTTGTCTCTCTCTCTCTGACGAAAATCAAACTGGTAATATTGAAGCCTTCTAGATACATGTACCTCGATGATTTGCTAAATATTGACAATATTTTTGAATAAACAATTGATCAGACATATCCCAATGGCTTTCAGTTAAATAAAACTAATTCTTCGGATTCTTCAGCTCCTTTTTGATTGAAACTATCGATATCAAATAATTGCATAAAAATTTACAACACACCTGATAATTTTGATTATGACATTGCTAATATTCTTTTGTTAGATGGTGATCTTCCTTGATCACCCTCGTATAGAGTATACATAGCAGTGGGCCTTAATTAATGTTATGAGAACTTGTGGGCCAACCTTCATGTTATTATGGCGATAAAATGTTTTTTCAACCTATTTAATAGATACATCAGAAATATTTGCTGCTGTTTGGGAAAAATAGCCAACTTATGAAAAACAAAAAATGGTATTTCTAAAGCGGGGAATACTCTTAAAATAAAGAAAATATCTGTGCCAGTTATCTCAGAAGTGTTTCTGCTCCCCTTTGATCTGCTCACAAAACAAGAAGTAGCTCTTTATATTATTTTCCAAACTAAAAGAGTATAAAACTCTTAGCACCAAAATACACATGGTAGTCTAAATATACATTTCTCTAACAAGTGTATGGAACGTATTACCCCCATGTCTCCGTTTATGCACAGGCTGTTGTGAATTGTAGCCTGAAGCATTTTCTTACTGTCGGGACATGTGCCTCTGTTGTATTTTAGGTTAATACCAGAGTAAGAATGTTTGTATAGTAATGAATATTGCACAAAATGTTTGTTTCTCTCGCTGATCGATTTTGACACCTTTTGCTGTAAATTTCTAGCTCCCATGACCATGTCTTAGGCCCGCGGGTCCTAGGGACAATCCACTTAAAGGTGGGAGAAAAGCCTCGTCCCTGGTTGAAATTCCTACCCCGAGGGTGAGATTTTTCTATCCTGCATAGACACTCATGGTAAAATTTTATATTCTGGTACATTATTTGCCGCGTAGCGTCACGTTTTGTTTTCACAAACGGTCATGACATTAAATGTTTTCAAAATGGAGTTAAGTTCTGAAGAAGACGTGAAGACCAGACATTAAAAAAGCCGTGTTTGTCTTATTTCTTTGACCATACCCCTTACTTTCAGTAATAGAGTGACAACTGCGTACGCAGAGAACTACATTACTACGCGAATTTTCAGAAGTTAGCAGTTATTGTTTGTAAACCAGCTTTTAAATCAGTAACATTTTTATTGCACAAATCTGTCTCAATTTGCTTAAAAACGAATCTATTCCTCATTTCTCATATATTATATTGAAAGACCATTGGCTTACAAATCTTTAGGTAAAATGTATATCAAAATGAATATTTTCTGATTTCTTAACAACAACAGCAACAACAACAATAAACAATTGTGGTACTCACTAGAAACGCCTCGTGTCTGACGTATACTTAGAAGTTAGGCTTCATAGCTAGCAGACAGCAAAATATCAATATATTTAGTTGTCCATTACGAAAACATGCCTATTAAAATATACTGAAAATGTTACCACCAAAACATGAAAATTCTCAGATAAAAATTCTTATATTTTTCATATTTCTGCTCAAAATATAGATTGTGGTTACTCGTTAGAACCACCTCGGCGAGGCGGTTCTAATGAGTACCCACAATCTATGTCTTGAGCAGATATATAAAAAAATAATGTATACCCCTGTAAACCTCAGTTTTTCTATATAAAAGTGGGGTTTAAGGGGGTCAAAATTATAAAGGCGTGTTTTCGTGATCGTAGTATGTGGCCAAGAAGTGTACAAGTACATGTTACTGAACCCTTGTCATGCTGAATAAATTTCTAATTTTCAGCCAATCAGATTACTTGATCTAGATTGTTGATATAAATTCACATACTTAATGGCAAACAGTGCAGATCTAGATCACTTGGCTTGGCTTTTTCAAAAGCCAACTGATCTATAGATTTATGTAGAATGCTTACTGGAATAGGATTTCGAGCCTTTCAGTTTTTTACTGTATCTACCTATAGTATAGGGGAAATGAGGAAATGCCACAATCACGATGCTTAAACCACCGAGGCAGCAAAAGAAGAAGTCTTTGGTGTCTTTGATCGGATCCGGTGGTTTTCTGTTCACCCTGATTTCATTATTACTTTTAAATGTTCATCTTGTTTGAGTAATAATTGTTTGGTAATTTTGTGTGGTTTTGCAGTGATCATGTACATGTACTAGTACATTCAAACATCTACGCTTATAATAAATAAGTGTGTCAAAACGTGCACACGCAAACTAGTTTAAAATAGACGCAAGTAAAATTTGCCGTAATTTTTCAAATAGGGATAACTCTTAATTTTGCGTTGTACGTGATAGCTTTACAAAATGGAGGATAATCTTAAAGGGAAAACATTTAGCGATATCGCAGAAGACTTCTTCGACGGGTATGACCAGTGCTGATGATTATGAGAAAGGGACGAAGTATATACTAAACGTTACCCAGCACAACGTCTCAACACAACGTCGTGACGTTGCAGCAACGTTATAACGACGTTGAGTGTTTGCTGGGTATTTCACCTTTTTTTCTGATGTTCTACAAATTATGATGTAAAATCAATAAAAGTATATTCTAGGACAAACATGACCAGGTTTTTATAGGTAATTCTACACGCATCGGCAAAAATAACATAAGCCGATACGTCATAAAACGTACCTTCGAATATGTGCGCCCAGTGAAGATTCAGATAAGCCTGGGCATTTGCGCAATCTGATAAGAAACTTCAGTGGGCGCATTTTGGAAAACCAAGGATACAAAGTTGCTTCATGCGGACAACGAAGTCTCTGGTCCGACTGTGCTGATGTACAGGCTGATATGAGTCTTCGCTGGGCGCTCATGTCCAAAGGTACGTTCTCTCATGTTGCGGCTCAATTGTGTAAAGCTAGCTAAACCAGATAAAATAAACGATAACATAATCGTGTCATGAGACAGTTTGAATGCAGACAGTTTGAATGAGACAGTTTGAAAGGTTAGTATAAAATTTGACAACTATTACCATTATACTATAGGTAAATAGGTAGATAATGTTTTGCCTGTGCGTGTAGAATTGATGCAAATGTCTCCATGCAGTCATTTTACAGCACCTGCTATAAACTACTAATAAGACGCTAACGAGCAATGCACACTTCGGTAGGTTATGATGAAACGGTTCTTCTCAAAATGTACATCACAACAACTACTATGTTATTGATTATTCGGGAATAAAATAAGTGAAAGTTTGAATATTTAAATATCTGGTAGTGTCCATTAACGCAAAGAATGCACATTTTGTTTTAGAGTTATGCTGTTACAGAATTAGACCTAGAACATGTCGTTACATGTATTCCTAGTGTTGTGACGCGAACCGTACTGACTATGCCTTATTTGGAATGTTGCGGTCAATACTTATAAAACGACATTGTAATCTGTGGGTACGGAAAAGTTATGGAAATGCAACTCACAAACTTCAGTAAGCGTCTTAGAGCATCCGTAGTAAATTCCTGTCTGCACGAACAATGTAAAATGACATTTTCACCCGATTTAACTTTCCGTACCTGACCGCTGAAAAAATATATTTCGACAAACAGTAATTGTTCTGACATGTATCAGTCAGCACTGATAATGTTTTCATCTACCTAGGATACAAAGTTTGCATGGCGCGTCTAATCGCTGCTGAATAAATGCTACACATTTGGACACATTTCCTTACAGTTGCCTACCTGAAATTTGCAAACAAATCCATTTGGCTTCTAGTTTTTGTATCTATAATATGAATGAAAACTTGTGGGTGAGTTGCAATCAGTGTAATTTCTGATTAGACGCCGCCCTCTGTGGCCTGTTTTTTTCGAATACGTAGGATAGGTACGGTAATCAAACCGTCCGTAATCTAATTCTTAGTTTAGTTCCGGTTTTGGACGAGTTCACGTGATTGTTCCTTTACAAAAATACCTTGTCATTATAAAACAGCCTATAAATCTGAAAGCGCCAGACTGGTTTATATCTAATCGTGCCATTTTATGACAGACGCCGTCTGATAATCAGAAATAAACCAGGCATCCAGATGAGAGAGGAATCTGACAGATGTTTGTCTCGTATTTCTCCACGCACACGTGTTGTGCGTATTCGTAGAAGCGCTTCGACGACATTTATAGTGCGCTTTCATTGGAAGCGTCATTGGAAGCGCCTCAGCGAGGGTCTTCTAATGAGTACCACAACGTATGTCGATATGGCAACGAATCACTATAATATGTGCCATAAATGTGCCAACTGATTTTGCCATAAAACATTACGAAAACACGCCTATTCAAATATATATAAAAAAAAATTTACTTCCAAGAACTGAAAAGTTTCAGATAAAAAAACAGCAACAAAAAACATAATCTATATTTTCGAGCACAATAAGAAAAATAATGTATACCCCTGTAAATCCCAGTTTTACTAAATAAAAGTGGGGTTTAAGAGGGTCAAAATTATATAGGCATGTTTTCGTGAGGATATAATGACAACAAAGGTCTACATTTCTGCATTTTTCAGGTTTAAGGCAGCTCTTCAATTTGTTTGTTATTTCTAGATATCTTTCTTACAGCCCAAATCTTTCTTAATTTGATTAATAACCAAACCGCCATCATTTCCCAAAACACAAGGCGAAAATGTCATGGTTTACACAGCTTTATACAAGAGGGGTAGCAAGGTAAATATTGTAATTACTCCTTCGTAGATACGCTTGGTGCGGGTACTCATTAGAAGCATCCCAGCGATGCGTTTCGAAAGAGTACCCACATGTTTTTGTGGAATATCAAAGCACTAACAGCACTGGTGGGTTGGTTGTCTCTTAGTGTAGGCTTGGAAAATGGTCCTGAACGGGAATTTAGAATGTTTCATTTAACCCTAAACTTCCTGTAATTTAAGCAAACAGTGCGTTCATGCAAATCAAACCTTCTGAAAAGGTATCTGCTCTAAAAAGGAAGTATTTGCGTCCCTTGAGAGCAAATTCCGTCCTTTTAGGTAGACCCCTTTTCAGAAACGAGGAAAAACAATTTTAACACGTTCGTCTGTCCAGAGAGTGTATCCATTCATTTAACGGATTTTTCTTGCAGGGTGATTAATGTTTATTAAAATGTTTATAAAAATAATCCATTCATTTAACGGATTTGTCTTGCATGGTGATTAATGTTTATTAAAATGTTTATTAAAATAATCCATTCATTTCACGGATCTGTCTTGCATGGTGATACCACCATGCAAGACAGATCCGTCAAATGAATGGATTATTTTAATAAACAGCTGATTCCTAAATTTATAGAAAGAAGTCATTTTCTATAGTCTACTTCTGGGATAAGATATATTCCCAATAGGGGTCACTATGTACAGTCTCTTATTGTGTGATAGACGCAGCTTCTAAATGAGTGGTTTTTAAAATAATGAAGCAGAAAGAAAACAACTTAGTTGTCTTTTGATATAATGTTTTTTTTTTTTTTTTTTTTTTTTGTTTGTTTGTTTTGATTTTTTTTTTTTGTCTGTCATCCTTTAACTCTAAGAAACTTTCCCTTTCTGATATTTTTCTTTTAACGGTTATATAAGCTTAAGATATATTCAGTTACGTTTGGAGAATCGGCACCTTTTTAGGAAAGAGTTGCTAGCTCTGCTTGCCATCTATTCATTTTTGACTTCTTGATTGCTTGGTGTTGGCGGCTTGATGTGAATCTGATTATATCAGTTCCTGAGTTCATTTTTTTACTTTGATGGACAAAATTTAATTTGTACAGTTGGACCGGTATAATTTTGTAACTCGCCTTTAGGATTGAATATTGCAGATACTGTTGTCCATATCAAAGTTATTATAGTATTATCTTTGGGGATAAAATGGAGCAGCATAATATATCATATGTACATGTATGCTGATGACAACATATCCACTGGGTAATAAAACATGATAATGTCTAATGTGATTTGCTAATATATCAGTTTAGCTTTTAAAGAATCGTGGATTAAAATCAAAGGGTTTTATTATTTTTCCACTTTTTGTACTACTTTCTATACCTCTGATTAAAAGGGGGAAAAAAAACTTACTCCCTTAATTTAGAAAACTTATTGCGAATTTATCCAAAACAAATGTTATATAAGGATGGGGTATAACTTGGATATCATATGACAGACTGTATTCTTAGTTTGTAAGCGAAATATAAGTGTCAGCTATGGTTGCATTTTTACTGAACGACTGTAGGTCGGGTCTCTGACTCTGGGAAAATTCCAACCTTAACCATTGTTTGTTTGTGTTGAGGTTTTACGGCCCAATCAACCCAATGAGGTCATGTCGAGCGCGGTCAGTTTACCTAACCACACGTTTACTGGGCAGGCTTAGACTTCTAAGCGGTTAACCAGTATTGTGCACATTCTTTCGCCAGAAACTGACAACTGCCCTTCTTGAATCAGCGGAAGGGAAAGAATGACCGTAGAAAATATTTCATGATCTCTCTCTACGAAAGAATGTTGCCGACCTCGGCGGGGGTTGAACCCGCGACCTCCTGGTCTCCAGTCGGACGGCGCATCCAACTGAGCCACCGAGGCCCAGCCTTAACCATTTAACCAATTGTTGTCTGGAGATCCCTAAAAGGGTAATTGGCAAACAGTGCAGACCCAGATCGGACGACACAGAATGCAGTGTCTGATCAGGGCCTCAACTGTTTGCAAATAGTTTAGCCATTTTTAGGAATATTTAGATTTCATAGCCGGACGTACCTAGACTTGAAATTACACTCTTCCAATATGTAGTGTGGGAGAGTCTATTCAGTCTACAATGGGTTAATAGAAAGCAAGCCATTGTTCGAGCCCTCCGCTGTTCAACTAGGTCTGCTTCAGCTTTGACTGTCAGCGTCTGTGGTGATTGCCACCAGCCTTCATCCTTGTTTCATTACTGTGACTAACTTTGATTTACATGTATTTCTGTAATGTTTCACTGATTGAGTTAGGGAGCCTCCATTCGAGCTGAACATTCATTTTGTACTTTTACAACACTTGATCCCAAGGTGAAAAGTTGGTATCAGTAAACTGTCAAAAACCCCAGTAGTTTTACCACTGACGGTTGTAAGGACGGTGATTCTGGTGTGGTTTGCTCTTTGTATAGCCTTGTGGCTACTCACTGCGAGACTTTTTCCTGTTTTGTCCTGTTCGCTATCTCATTGTTGTGTTAAGTGGATCCTTGCAAGCATCGTTATCATCTTAATCAGGGAAGAGCGAGCTGGTACTTTGCGGTTCTTTGATTTGTTGCCGTTCTTCTATGTTTGTGCGTCGGTGGTTATATATGTGGGCTTCGTTTCCTTATTATTTGTTTATTGTCTCTCCCAGTAAGCATTCTACATAAATCTATAGCGGGTCGTTATCGGCCCGTCAGGGTAGCTGACGGGCCGATAACGGCCCGCTATAGATTTATAAAAAATGCTAGCTGGGTCTCTTCCTTTTGGTGCCTCGGAAGGGCCGTTCTTCGTGATTGTGGCATTTCCTGGGTATCTTCACTTGTACCATTGTTATAGTCTGTCTTGATTTGCTCTTCCTGGACCTCTTCTATTCTGTTCTGAAGAAGCAGTGAACATATGAAGCTACAAAAGATTGTCTATTGCTGTCCAGTATACCATCACACGTTCAGAGGAGGTAACTCTTTCGAAATTGTTTTAGCCTCAACCTCGGGAGCAAGTTATTTCCGTTTGAAGTACAACATTTTCAGAAGGGGTTTGCTATGCAGGGAAGCAAACAGGAATTCACAAACGTTACCTTCCCCTTACAAATGGCGAAAAAGTGAATTCCAGCTTCCTTAAATCCTCCGAAGTATAAGTTCTGGTCTATATATTGTAACTACGATCGCTCATACATTCAAAGAGTATGATTCATCGCAATTTACAGGTACGCCTCTTTTATATGCAAATGCTCCTGTGTAAAAGTTATAGGCACGCTAAAAAATTTTGTCGGCAATTACATTTTCAGTCTGGCCCAGAAAACTTCAACGGTTTAGCTGTTTTCATTTTCGTGCGTGTATCTTCATCGCCCTCAAGTGTCATTGCTTTCATAATTTTCTTATTGTTACGCAACAATATGATATGAAATATTCCAGTTTTTCATTTTTGATATATAGATATGATGACATAACCAGGCAGCGTGCTTCGAATTACATATGAATACGGACAAGTTTGACCTTGAGTGAGTATACTTTTTCTATTTACCCTGTCTAGCCTGAAAGAAAATATGAGTATCGTTCATTGAACCATTGACAGAAGATGCAAATATAGATTGGGAAATCCTCCTGAGAAATTAAATTTCCGAAGTATGCAACTAAAGCCAGCTCGAACATCAAAGAAGGCATTTATATTATGCAGTTTCACCTAAATAATGCAGCGTACAGAACATTTCTTATAAGTAAAAATGAAATTACCGTATATACCTTATGTGGAACAGATACAATTTCTAGGGAGGAGATGAATCTGTCCAAACTGATTTTGTCCTCTCCTGAAAAGGGGTCTACTCTTAATGGAAAGAATTTGTTCCTAAGAGGAGCAAATTCTTTCTTTTTAGATTAGAACACTTTCCAGAAGGGGTTTGGTTGGTTTGAAGGCAAATAGGGAGTTATAAAGTAAACCGTGGCAGTAATTCTACCAAGTATATCTAGTCCTCTTTCAGACATCGTATGTTTTCACATACCTGCCAAATATTTCATCACGAAAACACGCCTATATAGTTTTGACCCCCTTAAACCCCACTTTTATTCAGTAAATTTGGGATTTACAGGGTATACATTATTTTTCTTATTTCTGCTCAAAACATAGATTGTGGGTACTCGTAAGAACTGCCTCGCTTTCTGCTCAAAACATAGATTGTGAGTACTCGTTAGAACGGCATCCGCGAGGCGGTTCTAACGAGTACTCATAATCTATGTTTTGAGCACAAATATGAAAAATATCAGAACTTTTTTCTGAAAAAAATTTAGTTTTTGATGGTGAAATTTTCAATAAATTTGAATAGGCGTGTTTTCGTAATGTTTATCAAAGCCATTTTAGTGTCTGATGACGTGTCGGAAATTTGCTAGTAGCAAACATGCATTCCCTGATCTGACGCCGAGTTATGCGTTGTTTGACCTGGATTTCACAGTTTGCTCAGGCCTGTCTGTCTAAATACTAGGGTTATACGGTAAATAAAATATATTTTGCTGTTGCAGTATATAGCAACATAAAAAGGCATTTGTATGAATACATAAAGTCAAATACAGAAGTACGCATCCGCTAAGTACTATGTTACCAGTGTATGCCCTACCAGTGTATGTCTTTCTTCTGCCTTTTCGCATGCAACAGTTTAATTCACTCCAATAACGTGTATTATGTTCTTCCAGATTATCCAAAAAAGGGACAATATCCGTAGAAGGAAATAAATTAAAAAAAAAAAAAACAAAAAAAACTCAACCCACCGAATTTGCTTTAGACGTCTATATACGCACACATTGCTCAGGTCGTATTAATTTACATTTCAGACGTAGAGCGTAATACAGATGAGCCGTAACGTCAGAAAACGGACATGCGCACCAGCAAAGATTCAGAGCATTCGCGCAGTTTGATAAGAAACTTCACAGGGCGTATTTTGAGGACCCAAAAATGCAATGTTTATATTCATACTGACAACAATTACTCTTATCCGATTGCGCAGATGCGCAAGCTGATTTGAGTCTTCAATGAGCGCACATATCAGAAGGTACATTTTTTTTTGCGTTGCGGCTCAAAATGTTTCGCCCACAAATTCGGAACACGGAGACAAAAAAAGTCATTGACTTGGAATGTCAATTATGTTTTATTCTGATGAGGAGTGAGGAGGAGTTTTAACCGCCATGACTTTTGAAAACCTTTTGTTGATGATTGGAGCAGGTTTGCTTTCTTAAAGGATCTTTACATAGCAAAGTTTTTCATCACGAAAACGTGCCTAGATAATTTTGACCCCCTTAAACCCCACTTTTATATAGTAAAACTGGGGTTTACAGGGGTACACATTATTTTTCTTATTTTTGCTCCAAAACATAGATTGTGGGTACACGTTAGAACCGCCTCGCCGAGGCGGTTCTAACGAGTACCCACAATCTATGTTTTGAGCAAAAATTTGAAAAATATGAAAGTTTTTTATCTGAAAAATTTCAGTTTTTGGAGGTTAAACTTCTATGAATTTGAATAGGCGTGTTTTCGTAATGTTCAGACGGGTTAAAGTTTTAAGTGCATATAGCAAGCCAATCAGACTGTTGTATTTATATATTTCCTGTTTCATTCAGAAGTGCGTTACGCGAAATGTTTAAGGGAATTGAATACTCCTGGGCTTCGTTTAGAAGTGCAAAGTAATAGAGAATGTTTTGCCCTAGATCCCTGTGTACTTAATGACGAGTGCAAACAGGAGCAGGGGTCCTTGGCAAAACAATCACGAGTAGCTTGCACTTTTGAAAGCAGACGTGTTTGTTTTTCCGCCATTATGTTACATTTGGGAGACAATTTTGTGGCTTCCTGTGTACTTTCCTGCACACAAAGCCCCTTCTGAAATCTGAAAAGGCGTTTATTCCTAAAGGACAGAATGTGCTTCCAAGGGAAGCAAATTCTTTTCTTTTATAGCAAATCCCTTTTCAAAATGGAGGCAAAACATTTTCGACAGCGTTTCCATCCCTGAAAGTATATCCATTTCCCTTAATGAAATAGCAATTTTGGATTCATAATTTACAGACATAAGCTATTCTGTGAGAATAATAATTTCCTTTGCGGATATGTTTTCATATGTTTGAGTGTTGAATCGGGAACCGACATTATATATTTGGCACTGACATGATAATCGAACTTTATTTTTGGACTGCCGTTATTTTCCAGTGTTCAGTAGGACCGACGTAGTACATGTACGTTCGATTCAGTACGACTGCGTGTATGGGATTTCATGAATGCTGTACTGTTTATAGAGCTTCGACCATGGTAAGTTGGCATTTATGCCGTTTTTATCCAAATATTTCTTACAAATAGGCTTGATCAAACAGTGTAAGCGCAGATCAACAAGGCGGAACGCGGGGTCTCACCAGATTCTACATTGTTTTCCGCTCATCGAAGATTTAGACTCATAAAAGTGTGGTGCAATTGATTTGTAAGCTCATCTGAGCCGAATGCTCAGGTTGATGCTTTTGCATCGCTTGTTGTCCGTCGACCGGCGTTCTCCAGCGTTGTTAGCATTGATTGTATAAATGGTAGTGGTTGCTTGCTTATTCGGATCTTTACTTAAGGTGGTCACAATGTTTTTCTCAATTACATCCAGGGCCCAGTTGTTCAAAGCTAACGATGTCGTTAGTTAACGATTCGTTAAAATTTACATCGAGTGATACGCAAATATGCTGAAATTTTTTGCTGAAAAAATGTGAGTAGCTTTTGCAGTGCAAAAGCTACTCACATTTTTTCAGCAAAAAATATCAGAATATTGTGTATTGAATCCGCTAAAACAGTTAACGAAATGACCCTTAACGAGCTCGTTAAGCTAACGACGCTTTGAACAACTGGGCCCAGATCAATTAACTGGGTCGAACCTGAGCCTAATGAATCAAAATAGGTCAAAACAGGTCATGGTCAAATCTAAACTGAAAGGTTGTGCACAACTTAGAGACCTCCTAGTGGGCACACAATGTTAAAATAACGTCGATTCAATGTTGCACGTTGAATCGAATTTGTTTCAACTATGTTGTCTGCTGGGCTTATTCTTGTCCGAATCTTCACAAAAGTCTTTCAGAGTGTTTGTTGCAATGAAAATTAGGTTGATTGCTATGCTCGTTAACATGCATTCTGCTAGTTAAAGATCTGTATTTAGACGACTAGAAAAATGAGAGGCAGTTTAAGATTGATCTACCAAAATATCATTGCATTTAAGTTTAGATAAAGAAGATGCTTTTGTGCGTGTGTACTTAATTGAGTGTCGCTTTAAGTATAAAAGAGCGCTACCGTATTTCGTTAGTCTATTAAGAGAAATTCGCTTCGCTAAACTTCTTTCAAAACAGTGTAAGCAAATTGACATAAGGTAATAATGCTATCATTCAAAGGCTATTTTATCTGTATGATATTTACGCCTATGTGTTACACTATCTCAAATGCTGAAACGAAACCTATAATTTTCTCGCTCTGTTCGATGTGCTTGATGAAATGGTATATAACTTGGAATATAGGTTTTAGCGCCAAAGTATGAAATATAAACTACGCTTCTACGTAGTTTTCGCTATCCGCGTATAAAAACATTCACTTCTGTAGAATATATAGATGTATTGGAAAATTGCATATCAGCTGGTTTATTTGAATCTTCACTGTACACATTTGGCACGAAGAACCTTGCCCGAGGTTATAAAACTTTATTTTATGCCCAACTCAGCTGCACATGAAATTTATCCTGCTAATAAATCTCCAGAAACTGACAAATGCAAATTCTTGCTTGCTACGAGTGGCTGCCTTTACTTTACACGACACACTTACGTGAAAGGGTCCGCATTTCTACCAAAGATTATTTCCACTGAATGTTACAAAGTGGCGTTTTTTAATTAGGAAAGAAATGACGGACGAACGGAAACCGGACGAACACATTTTAATAGTCCCCTTCCACAAACGTCGGGGAAAAATATTGGATTGTCGTATGAAGAAACAAAAATAAATATGCTTCAAGTCCAGATCTTAGTAACTGTACGATGGCTTAGCCACATATTTTAACACTGATGCTCCAGGAAACTCGTTTAAATCTGATATGGTCCTATTTATCATATTTGGAAATATGCCTATAATATCATATAACCGAGTTCACAACAATCCCAGGTACATACAAAATCAAAACTTGTCATTAGACAACAGTATTGAACAAAATAAATCAGTTTAAGGCGATCGGATTTTATTCAATGGCAATTTACAGAATCAAATATATGTCCATATTATTGACCTTGCACGGTCATTAGAAGTTGGCTTTGGACGAATACGCTGAAGTGACTCAGAGGTTATACCCAGCTTATGCAACACGCATACTTTCCAGAACTTCCCTTGAATTAGTGGCAAATTAGAACAACTGACGTCACCCATATTATGGAAATGTAAGAAAATAGTAAATCCTACTTGAATAAGTGGCAAACTCTGCACACCGTAGAATATATAGTTTTAGATTCCAATGCTGTCAAACAAATTTAAGTATGCTGAAATAATTGTTTAGAATAAAAGAAGGCATTTAAATTGAACAGAAACAAATAATTCTGCCACTCAAAAAATCATGCCTGAAAAAACATATCGAAGTATTGATAACGTGACGTCATACTTCGGACCGCCATCACGGATTTATGCCCTCGATTCCTAATTGACAACCGGAAAAGCAATATAGGGATCAAACATGGTTTTTCATGCATTAACATTCGCCAGGTCCCGTGGGAGGTGTTGAAAAGGAGACCGCGGTTTTCAACACCTCCCAAGGGACCTGGCGAATGTTAATGCATTGAAAAACCATGTTCGATCGCTATTATTACATAAAAACTCAAAACATTTGCTACATTTCGCATTATTTCTAGCACTGTTTTGTTTCGCCTTTTCATCGATGTCTCGCGAACACAATTTCTACGGACTGTGCTCGGTCTAGGGCCGGGCAGTACACATGTCATAACGGCAGCAAATCTGTGGCCCTGGTACGAACATATTGAAACATTTTGGAACATGCGTAGCCGTGCATTAACAGCGCGTGAATTGCCTTGTTAATACACGGCTTTTTGCCGGTTAATGCACGGCTGTTTATAACTAGTGACACTGCTTTGTATGCAATAATAAAAGTAAGTTGATGTTTTCTGTTGAATAACGGTAAAATGCTGTTATAACTGAGTTTTACGAAAATCAAATTTAGATGAACTACAGAATCGGGACTTCAGCCTAACATAAATATGATACCAAAACATGAATCGCACCGCAACGTGATCAAACTACTTTCTGACATATGTGCCCATTCTCGCAGTCTGATTAGAGTCTCCGTTGTCCGCATAAAAGACACACTTCATCCTTGATTCACCCAAAGCGCCCTTTGAAGAATATGATCAGACTGTGCGAAAGCGCAGAGTGATCTGAATCTTCACTAGGCGCACGTGTCTGTCATTTCGGCGCGTAATATACTTTTCGCTTTATATGTCTATTGCTAATTGTTAGTTGAATGGCGAACAGTATATTCTCTGATTACACGCCTAGGTTGTGGCGTCTGATTTGGTTAAACACCATTTACATAGCCATGGCTTTCCGAATACTCAGCGTGAATACTCTAAGCCATTTTCATTCTGTAGTGTCATGTGTATTATTCGCTTTACAATTGGGCCTCGCCATGCGTAAACGTGTCTTCGGGCATATGCGGAAAGCGAAGGCTCAGATCAGACTGCGCGGATGCGCAGTCTGATCAGGGCCTTCGCTGTCCGCTTACAAAATTATTGGATACTATAGAATGTATTTATGGAGAGCATTTGCCCGGATCAGATTTTGTACATGCGTTGGATGCATCTGAATCCGAGCATTTTGCGCTTGCTCGAATACAAATCGCTTGGCGTTGTCTAATTAAGGAGTCCCGATACACCTGGTAAAATTACCACCATATTTTACAAGAAGACGACTATTGTGACATCTTATTTGCTTTCCTATTGATTATGTCCCTACCGAAAAGGAATTCACTCCTAAAGGAAAAAACAAGCTGCTCTCTTTGGGAGCTAATTCATTTCTTTTAAAGTTGACCATTTTCAGAGGGGGCAAACTAAAATGTGATAGAACCACCTCTCCTGAAAGTGTAATGATTCTCCTTGAAATATTCCTAATTTTACTAACGGCGACAGTCCTGAAATATTTATCACCAAACTGCTAATTCTGTTTCGTAAAAAGAAACAGAGCATCACGTATTGCGAATTTAATAGCGTCTGTTCTATCGTAAATTGTATCCCTGTAATATTTCAATTAGCGTATGCATCCTATAAATACTTAATAAAATAAACGTTGAAACAGATGATTTTGAAATTGAATCAGGCAAGTATAAGAATATAGGATTACTGCACTGATACTGGTGCATATTTTCTCGAGTTGGGATATTAAAGTACACTAGCTTGCGAGCGGCATTTGATATCCGAACGAAAGGCGATGTTCGCTAACATCAGTGCAACAACCCTTTTATTACATAGCTATAATTATTTTCCTGTCGTTTGTAGTCTAAAAACGGGTACCTAAACTTCAAAGCCTGCACAAGTTCATGTGACATTTTGGCTCGACGTCAGTGCCCTTAGCCCCATCAAGAGCAACGCCATGTAACGCTATCATTCGAAGCCTTCTGGTAAGCGCGCACATCAAGTAAGTATGCCGATATCATTATGAAGACACGCCTATTCAAATACACTAAAAATTTTACTACCAAAAAATGAAATTTTTCAGATAATTCTGATATTTTTCATATTCTGCTCAAAACATAGATTGTGGGTATTCGTTAGAACCGCTTCGGCGAGGCGGTTCTAACGAGTACCCACAATCTATGTTTTTCAGTAGAAATAAGAAAAATAATATATACCCCTGTAAACCCCGGTTTTACTATATAAAAGTGGGGTTTAAGGGGGTCAAAATTATATAGGCATGTTTACGTGATGTCGATTGATATATGCACGCTTGCACCGCGGATATTCGAATATTTTTAATCATTCAATAATTATAGCTCTATAACAATATATATAATTCGCCATAACTGTTCGTGTGTATTCTCAAAAGTGAAATTTGCTCATTGCAATTGAGCCAGCGCATGAAAAAACCTACAAAATGGCATGTGCGACCAGCGAAGACTCAGATCAGCCTGGGCAAGCGGGTCAGTATTTTCTGTGCGCTCAATAGGTAGCTAAGGACCCAAGATTTCTTCCTGCTGACAACGAAGACTGATCAGACTGGGCGGATGAGTCTTCGCTTGACGCACATGCCATTTTGTAGATTTTGTCATGCGCTGGCTTAATCGCAAAGTAAATGTTCGCCTGCAGACCGGTGTCATCATTAACATCTGAGCCGAAATGTGCCGATATGTACCTTCTAACATGTGCGTCCAACAAAGACTCAAATCTGCCTGCGCATCCTCGCTACCTGATTAGAGACTTTGTTTTCCGTATGAAGAAACCTGCATCAATGGCCATCAAAATAAGCCTAGTGAAGATTCTGATCAGATGCGCAAATCCGCAGGCTCATCTGAAACTTCGCTGGGCGCATGTGTCCAAAAGTACGTTTTCTGACGTAAAGGCTTATTTGATGATAAAGACAGCCCCTTTATGCCGACACTCGAAATTCGTTATAATGACAATTCGACTGTCACTAAACATTCGCTTAAGAGGCAAGAATTAGTCACAAATATTGCAAGAATATTGTATTTAATACCTGAAAGAAACATTTATTATATACAAAGTAATGAAATATAGAGAATTATTAATGACATAAAATGCATATTTCGAAAAAGTTATATTTTCACTAGTGAAATTATATTTTTCAGTCCTCTGAGCAGTGAAAAATATAAGATCTGGAACTACTTTTTTTCTTATTTACATTAATGGTCTCCTTAATGTGTCAGTTCATGTTCAATACCTAAAATGTATCTTGTTTTATTTAATTGAACTAAATGCAGTTGATTTTATAGCTCTTATCTCTTAAAAAGACGCTTTTAGGCTGAAATATATCGGGGACTATTTTCTTTCGGAAGTAGGTTTCCCGCTGTTATGAGGTTATTATATGTCACCGCCAAGGGACAAAACTGCGTGTCAGGCTTCCCCTTGCAAATGCAAGATTTGCATCCCTTCTATCGAAAGTGATGTATGTAACAAAAAGAAAATTCAAATGTTTGTCGTGAATACGTCTTTTATTTCATCTCGTGAAGTGAAAAAATGTATATTTCATTCGTGCCTTGGGCACTCATGAAATATACATTTTTTCACTTCATTCAATGAAATAAAAGTCATATTCACTCCAAACATTTAAATATCCTCTATATATTTTGGAAACTTACCTCCAAAACATATATTATATAAGGAAATAGGAACAAAACCAGACCTTCCTTACACACCAATCTGCTCATCATTACGAAAACATGCCTATTCAAATTTAATGAAAATTTTACCACTGAAAAATGAACACTTTCAGGTAAAACATTCTGATACTTTTCATATTTCTGTTCAAAACATAGATTGTGGGTATCCGTTAGAACCGCCTCGGCAAGGCGGTTCTAACGAGTACCCACAATCTATGTTTTTGAGCAGAAATAAGTAAAATTAATGTATATCCCTGTAAAGCCTAGTTTTACTGTATAAAAGTGGGGTTAAAGGGGGTCAAAACTATAATATGCGTGTTTTCGTGATGAAGTATTCTGTACAACAGCAAACTCATTTTAATGGCAATGACTTTGGGAACAAATGCTGTCGTTGTAAAGAGGGTTCACTGTACATGTATGCGCATGTCGGTTATAGGGTGATGGTACATGATAAAGGGCTGTTGTACTTGTAGCAGGCTGTTGAAGACGGCATGTTAGTCTTTCTGCTGTTTCTGCACCGCTATTTGCTTTTCCTTCGTCCGCTATTACTTTCTTTCCTCCCGCTTTTTAGATCTTCTGTCACGTCCTTGCCTTCCTCTTGGAGACGTCGCACAAGGGATGTTATGTCGTCAACCTATTGTAGACTGAATAGACTCCCGTACACTATTTAATGGAAGAGACCAATTTCAATTTTAGGTATGTCCGGCTATAATCGTTAGATATTCCTAGAAAAAAAAATGGCTGAACTATTTGCACACAATGAAGACCCTGATCAGACGTCGCGTTCTGTTAGGGGTCTCTAGACTACAATGGGTTAAACAAGAACTCAAACAAATAAACTGACTAGTTATGCGCATGCGCGTATACCTATGGATGGCCTACTCTTATAATTAGCCACAACATGGGAAATATGTCTTCGGGACATATTTGGACAGCTAAGCACCAACTCAGACTACGCAGTCGCTGCAAGCTTACAGATTCATGATTATAGTATGTTTCGATGCATTACAAAAATATAAGCAAAGATAGTCAGCCCAGCGGGCACCCGACGTTTATACAATGTCATCTCGACATCGATGCAGCGTCATGACGTTGCATCGACGTTGAGGCGAGGTTGTATAGATGTATTGTGTCTACTGGGAGGACATTTCACAATCGCAAAGTACAGTCTTCCCAAGACACACACACACACACACACACACACACACAAACACACACAACAACAACAACAACAACATGCGGCATAAATGATAACAAACGCCACATATGAAACCACAGACGCTCAAACAAAGAAGAACTGCAATAGAGGAACATCAATGGAACGGTCAGTAGGGAGACTAGGCTATTGTGTTAGTGTTGAGGAGAGGGGCTCAAACCAGTTTTATAAGGTTTACCTAATGGAGAGGCGCTTGTCAGATTGTACAACATTCTTGAGCCGACCTCAGTGGCTCAGTTGGATGTGCGTCCGACTTGAGATAAGGAGGTCGCGGGTTCGATCTCCGCCGAGTCCGGCAACATTCTTCCGTGGAGGCTGATCATGAACTATTTTCTACGGTCATTCCTTCGGGATTAGTCAGCTAAACAATCTCCCCCGTAGGAATTTTATAAAACTCTTAGATTCTGGGGCGGGACCTTAGAAACATAACCACAACTCCTTAAAAGAAGATATATGATAGTTTAACCAAAACCGGGACACAAGCAAACAGTTATTAGATTGTTTAGCTGACTAATCCCTAAGGAATGCCCGCCACACCGCCTCTGAGGGCAAACAGTGATAGGTGCGTTAAAGTGTCCGGATACTTAGTTTAAGATGGGAGCAGTTTCTGTCTGATACGGTCCGTTTTGTCAGTGGCACAGCACCTGACTTTTTACCTATATCCATAATTTTATTGCAGAATGTCTGATAAGTTTAATATATCTAACGATTCGAATACAAAACGATCCGCGGGCACTTAACCTACCATTATGTGGGTTATTATGGCTACGTAAAGTAAATATCAGATCAATTTTCTGTCTTTTTACGGCAGAGCTGCTGCATTTTATGTTCATAATCTGACAATTAAATTGCCTCGATTTATATTTCGTAGACAGAGCAAACTATTCAATAAAATGGACGTCCGTTTAATTAGGAAAAAAAAAATCCTGACGTCAAGCAGCTGCATCAATTATGATTTGCATAATCAAATATTTGTTTTGACGCAGCACCACCTTCCAACACTTGAGCCACTCCATGAGAAAATGTGTCTTCGAGGATAGGCTTACAGTAAATAGCCAGACCACTCAAGAATGCTTGCCTGTCTGTTTGTGTTGTGGTTTTACGGCCCAGTCAACCTACTGGGGTCATATCGAGTGCAGTCAGTTTACCTTACCACACTTTTTCCTGGGCAGTCTTAGACCTCTAAGCGGTGAACCAGTACTTGTGCACATTCTTTCGCCAGACACTGACAACTGCCCTTCGTGAATCAGCGGAATGGGAGAAAATGACCGTAGAAAATAGTTCATGATCAGTCTCCACGGAAGAATGTTGCCGGACTCGGCGGAGATCGAACCCGCGACCTCCTTTTCTCAAGTCGGACGCACATCCAACTGAGCCACTGAGGTCGGCTCAAGAATGTTGTACAATCTGACAAGCGCCTCTCCATTAGGTAAACCTTATAAAACTGGTTTGAGCCCCTCTCCTCAACACTAACATGATAGCCTAGTCTCCCTACTGACCGTTCCACTGATGTTCCTCTATTGCAGTTCTTCTTTGTTTGAGCGTCTGTGATTTCATATGTGGCGTTTGTTATCATTTATGCCGCATGTTGTTGTTGTTGTTGTTGTGTGTGTTTGTGTGTGTGTGTGTGTGTGTGTGTGTGTCTCGGGAAGACTGTACTTTGCGATTGTGAAATGTCCTCCCAGTAGACACAATACATCTATACAACCTCGCCTCAACGTCGATGCAACGTCATGACGTTGCATCGATGTCGAGATGACGTTGTATAAACGTCGGGTGCCCGCTGGGCTGATTATCTTTGCTTATATTTTTGTAGTGCATCGAAATATACTATAATCATGAATCTGTAAGCTTGCAGCGACTGCGTAGTCTGAGTTGGTGCTTAGCTGTCCAAATATGTCCCGAAGACATATTTCCCATGTTGTGGCTAATAATAAGAGTAGGCCATCCATAGGTATACGCGCATGCGCATAACTAGTCAGTTTATTTGTTTGAGTTCTTGTTTAACCCATTGTAGTCTAGAGACCCCTAATAGGGTAATTGCCGAATAGTGCAGACCAAGATCAGACGCCACAGAACGCGACGTCTGATCAGGGTCTTCATTGTTTGCAAATAGTTCAGCCATTTTTTTTTCTAGGAATATCTAAAGATTATAGCCGGACATGCCTAAAATTGAAATTGGTCTCTTCCATTAAATAGTGTACGGGAGTCTATTCAGTCTACAATAGGTTGACGACATAACATCCCTTGTGCGGCGTCTCCAAGAGGAAGGCAAGGACGTGACAGAAGATCTAGAAAGCGGGAGGAAAGAAAGTAATAGCGGACGAAGGAAAAGCAAATAGCGGTGCAGAAACAGCAGAAAGCCTAACATGCCGTCTTCAACAGCCTGCTACAAGTACAACAGCCCTTTATCATGTACCATCACCCTATAACCAACATGCGCATACATGTACAGTGAACCCTCTTTACAACGACAGCATTTGTTCCCAAAGTCATTGCCATTAAAATGAGTTTGCTGTTGTACAGAATACTTCATCACGAAAACACGCATATATAGACATACGTTTTGGATATTTGTTAGAATCACCGCAATATTTCTAACAAATATCCATTATATATGCTTCTTGTTTGACATAATTTCTGATTAACTGTCACCTTTTGTGCGAAGGTTTCGTGCCAGTCCAATTACCATGTTTTAATATTTTTGTCGTTGTATCGAGTGCCGACAGAAAGAGGGTTTACTGCATTTGTATTAAGGGAACAGGCTATATGTTTTGGTAGATTTTCCGCAAATGTTTAGAGTTGAGATAAATATTATAACTTCTTATGTCCTTTCCTGCACACCAAATGCATTCTAAAATGGGATACTATAAAAAGAAAGCATGTGCTCCCACAAAGAATGAATTTCGTTGCAATGGTTCTTTGTTCAAATCTGGTTTTTGGTATGCATTACGAAAACACGCCTATTCAAAATTCACCTTCAAGAACTTAAAATTTCAGACTAAAAACTGGTATTTTTCATATTTCTACTCAAAACATAGATTGTGGGTACTCGTTAGAACTGCCTCGGCGAGGCGGTTTTAACGAGTACCACAATCTATGTCTTTGAGCAGAAATAAGAAAAATAATGTATACCCCTGTAAACCCCAGTTTTAATATATAAAAGTGGAGTTTAAGGGGGGTCAAAATTATATAGGCATGTTTTCGTTATGTGTGTAAGTCATAAAACGGTAATATTATTTAAATAACTATGGCATTACTAAAAATACACCGACGAGAATCTGATCAGTTTTCAAATTACTTGCCTTTATTGATTCACTTGCGAGTATCGGAATTTAACTGTTCATTAGGTATTCCAAAGTTAATTTGAAATAGCTGTTCGCACTTTGTGAATCTCCAACTTTACTACCTGTTTTCCAGTAACATAATTTCTCTCAGCCTTTTGTCATTTTGTATTGCAGTTCGGCGCAATAAAAGGACATATAGCTCATTCAGTGGCACAAAAAGTGTTGGTCTTGATGGTTTTAGATTTGCGACACAAATTACTCAAGCAATTATTACCTTGTAAGACAGAGAGAGAGAGAGAGAGAGAGAGGGAGAAAGAGAGAGAAAGAGAGAGAGAGACCCTTATGGTTCATCATTTTTATTAATGTATGTAATTTCTTATAGCAAAGTATAGAGTTTTGTTTCCTCCGGATCACTGATCCCATCCTGGTGTCTTTGACAATCGCATTCTGCTTAAGTCGGTACTTGTGGGCGTACGTAACTACGTGTTGCATATTACAATACTGCCATCAGAAGAGTCTCAATAAAACCTAGACTTTGATATTCTTTTAAAATATATTCGTTGCTTCCACGGGAAAGCATTCCTAAATTTTATCTCACTTCACTGCAGCTGACGGTAAATACCATGCGGCGGCCATAAAACGGCTCCCCGTCCTTTACCATAGTGCAGTGTGTAGTTTTGTTTTCATTTTGGTCTCTGAGCCTCCTCTAGTATCTTTGTAATTCGAGTTTTGCCCGAACTTTCAAGGTATACAGTTTATGTAGTATAAAATTAACTTGATATACGAAACACCCAGTCTCATCTATACTAAATATTAAGTTGCCACACTTTTGCTCCATATTCAATTCATATTCGACCACGAGAACATTGTCATTTTGTAGATTAGCGATAATCCTAGCCAGAGTCTTCTTAACTGTCTGTCACAGTTCATATTGTCTGATTCTTTTTTGTGCCAATATTTACTGGGACTGGAAGTGCCTCTTTACTTTTCGGGAAATAATGCATACCGTTTACTGAACGGCAACTATAATTTTCTGTGAGCATCATTGAGGCCACGTGATGCGAAAATGTGCCTTTGGACATATGCGGACAGCGAAGGACCAGATAAGACTGCGCTTCCGCACAGTCTTATCTGGTCCTTGGCTGTCCGCCAACAGAATTTTCAGAGTACATTATAGAATGTATCAATGGAGAGCAAATGCCTGACTGAGACGTTGCGAATGCGTGCAATGAATCTGAATATGTGCAGTTTGCGCATGCTTGACGACACCTTTTCTCTTGGCGCAGTACATTTGTTTAATGATGTTTATTCATACAAAATAACTATTTGTTGCGCTTTTGTTGCTCACAGACGATGATAAATAAGTAGACTACACATTGAGAGTTAAAGTATATGTCAATTACAAGCATTTAGCCACCTGTAGCAGTACAGCGATGCATCGTTTTGACCTGGACGTTTATTCGACAGACAAACAAATCATATCTAAATTGAGTTTAAGAAACGTTTGCACTTTAAATCCACTTACGAATAAGTTCTTCCAATTTTACTAAATTTGACCATTGTTAAGAATATGTCGTCTACTTGTACTGTTTGTTCGTCGTTTAGAATATGGCGTCTACTTTTACAAAATTTGTTCGTAACCAAACAATGGTTTTATAAATGTTAAAACTGGAGTACAACATTGGAAAAGCTTCAACGGTAGGACTATCCGGTAAGTAGGCGTTTCGAGGTTCGAATCCATTGCGCGAAACTACCCATATTTGTACGCTAATTTCTCTTTATTTGTATCATTTCATTCACTGTGTTTTACGTTGTTTATCTCATGAACAAACACCGTAAACAAAAAAAAAAAAAAAAAAAAAAAAAAAAAAAAAAAAACGAAAGCGGCCAAACGGCTTAAGGGTCAAGTTTTCATGGCCGGACTAGCTAATTCTTGACAGATAGGTCAATGGTAACAAAGGACCGTGGAACATAATCTATACTATAGTGAGGTATATGGAGACCTTTTACGGCCTTAAGTCTTATTCAGTAGCTGTTGATGTTGCTAATAGTGCTGGTTGAGAGACAAACAGTGTAAACCTAGATTAGACGCGGCCTTCTGCAGTGTTTACAGTGTTTGTTCAGGCATGTCTGTCGCAATATTTAGGGTAAATAGGATATTTGTGTGCTCACAGCAGAGACCCTGGCAAATCCTTTGTTAATTTTAGGATGTCGTGCGTTCACAAAATAAGATGATACTGGTTGATAGTATCCCTTGGTACAATAGCGCGTTTTAGTTTAATTCTAGCCTCAATGCTAGCTTTTTATCGCCTGTAACTGAATTTTAGTAACAATTACGAACTGTTGGTGGGATCGAACTAGATTCTGTATTCATCTAACTAGAAACCACATAGTTGTGTTGATGATAATCAAATATACGTGTCACCGTCTGCGAAACTGTATCTTCAAGAAGAGCATATGCTTGGATCAACGCGCACAAATCTCAGGTCTGATTCCGTTATTGGCTGTCTGCTCTTTGCCATTGGCCTGTTACATGGGAGAAACGCATTGGCGAGAGCGAAGATCCTGATCATAAATGCTAAGATAAACATTTGCTGATCGCATCAGGGTTTAGGTTTTCACTCGAACATCATATTTGAAACAGCAATGGGCTTATTAGCTTCAACAATTCCACTGCCAATGAATATACGTGTTTGCGCTACAGAAAAGATGTTGATTACGCAAATATGTCAATACTTGTTAAAATTCTTTCAATTGCGTCTAATTGTGTATGCAAATTGTAACTAAAACGAATAACTGGGTTATTAATACACAATTCTTTAGAGGATACAAGTAAACTTGGCAAAAACTTGAAATTGGTAGTTATTAACAACTGAACAGAAAACGTACCTTCAGACATGTGCGCACAGCGAAGATTCAGAGCTGCCTGCGCATTCATGCAATCTGATTAAAATCCTCGCTGGACGCGTTTCCGGTAGCTAAGGATGCAAAGTTTCTCTGTGTGGACAAATAAGACTCCGATCAAACTGCGTTGATGTGCAGGCTGATCTAAAGCTTTGCTGGTACACTCGTCAAAACGTACATTTTCGAACATTACGGCTCAGTATAGAATCCTGAGGTACAGAAATGGCAAAAGCCAGATGGGATCGTAAATTTGTATCCTTGTGTTTGTTTTATAATCAGCGACAGAGAGGCGACTCCAATTTCTTAAGCTTAATCAGTATCTGGAATCCCATCCCAACAAAAAGGTTCCATAGAGACAATTTTATTGAGGATGTCGAACACATTTCATTATGCATAAAAATAGTCCAAACAGAGTATTGACCAAACTCACATTGTTTAAAGTCCTGAAAGATATATTAGAAGTTTGGGCTAGCACTAAATAAATTTGTAGCCTGTGAACATTCTAAAACTGGTTTAGTTACTTCTGCAATGAAAATAAGGCTTGGCATTTCATGTGACTTCAATTCACATTAAATATTAAATCTTACTTCCTCTGGAAAATACAGGAAAAAAATCATATGCCACAAATTGTGGTTAGGTTTCTTTGGTCAGTTGCTTGTGTCTTCATTGGGTATGTGGGTGGTTTAAAAGGATACTTGTTTTGTCCTTATTTATTCCTTATCTTTCATTCTATTGGTGGTTCGAGAGGGTGGCAACCTAGGTAGCTCTGTATATACCTTGAAACCTCGTAACAACTACACCATTTGTTCCCAAAGATGTTGCCATTAAAATAAATTTGCCGTTGCACAGAAGATTTAAAAGGCAAGATTGATATGTAAGAAAGACTTTGTTTTAATCTTATTTCCTCGTATAACTTTATTTTAGATATTTGTTAGAAACGCCTCAGTGAGGCGATTCAAACAAATATCTAAAACACATGTTTAAATGCAAAATTCTTGCATAATTTCTAATTAAATGTCACTTCTTGAGCGAAGGTTTCGTGACATTCAAAATGGCATTATAATGTATTTGTCGTTGTATCGAGTGTCGGTATGAAAAGGGTTGTCTTATGTCTGTCATGGTTTGTTTGCTCTTCTTCTTGATGGCATTGGTAGGCTAGTGGCTGTGACTGTGCTATTTCTAGACATGCTCTATATTAGTTTAAGGGTTAAATAAACTTTAGCCGTATGGTTTCTGCAAATATTCAATAAGATGATAACACTATAGTCATTTTAAGAGCGTTAAATACCATTCTTCAAATAACGAAATCAGTTATATAACCGGTTGACACTCTTACATAAACATACACTTTGACAACCAAACACATTCTGATTGCATTCAAAATTAGACGTGTTCTCAGAAAGAGTAAAGAGCATATACTTTGGCAGTACCATTCATGAGCCGGCGCACATTTCCTACAAGATTGCATACTCGCAAGCTGATCAGAGTCTTCGATGACCGTATAAAGACACTTTTAATCCTTAGCTACCGACACAGTGCTCTGCGAAGACTCTGATTAGTCTGCACGGCTTCGTTGTGAGCACATGTTAGAAGATACTTGCACTCAAATTGCAGCTCAAACGGTCTGTTCAAAATTTTTAACACATATGGTATGGTAAGGACTTTAAGGTGTCCTAATGTTTAGGGTGAATACATGATACTCATTTTTATGATGACATTTGGAAGCTTTATATGTTTTATATGGATGTAGAGACACTGAGGAGTCTTGTTTTACAATAAGATAGGAACGAAATGAGATTTAATGAGATTTACGATAAAATGGAAATGCAAACAGAGACAATTGTTTCATTTATTTTACCCTTGAGGAATACAATAACGAGCTATTGAGAAGAATTAAACATTGATTTCTTAATCCTTAACTCCTGTTATCATTTTTCATTTATCAAAGAGTATAAATCTTACAAGATTTCGTCTGTCAAGTCTTTGACGCCAAATGATAGATGGTCGTTGAGCGAAATGTCTCTTCTGGTGGCAGCAAAATCACTTAATAGTTTCCGAATTACAGTGTATTATAAGAAAAAGCATGAAATACCAGAGTATAATTGTCACCACTTTAGGCACGGGTTTGACAAGAAGCTTTTACGGTAGTTGGCCAAAATGTGTGTGATCATCAAAACAGTAATGATTTGGAATAATGGTTTGGAATCAAATAGAACTACTTCTTAGCACAGACACCACAATAATATTCTGATTAATTTTGGCACGAATTTGTTTATTAGTAAATGATCGTTAATAAGGCATAATAATGCTTAGTTAAGTGATGGTCTGCTAGATTGTAATGGTCAAGTCTTTGAAGGTAGAACATTTTTTTATGTTTTAACTCTTTATACGCTGAGTTAAAATATTAGCATATGTTAGATACATTGTTCTTATTTTTCTTAGAAAAGAGGACTCGACGTTTTATGCAAGTCGTTTCCTAAGAATGTTTTTGCTGCATTTGTGATTGGTGCTTTAAGGGGTAAATTGTAATCAGTCTGTACACCATTTGGGTTATGCTATTATCAATGTGTTTGCAATGTGTCAAATATTTTCTGCAAGAATGTTCAGTTTCGTTTGCTTGCGACAGGAGATACTAAACGAAGTGCCATTACCATGCCAACCAGCACTTAATGTTATTTTTTTATGTTTAAGGAGAAGCCAATAACATTATGTTAATGAGTACCCCCATATATAATACAAATATGGGTATTGAGGGTCTATATTATTAAATCTTTGCATCCTGGGTAATTTTGCATGTTTTTGTCATCAGTGGATTTTTTATAATTATTTAAAAAAATCTTTCAGAGTGCCAAACAGTTTGAATCCAGATCAGGCCCGACGTTTTATCGGGCCTGATCTGGGTCCAAACTGTTTGCAAAGGTTATCAGCAGACGACAAAAGTCGCCACTAGCAGAGAAAAAGTTAACATAATTTTTTGAATGTTGCCACTGTTTTTAAACCAGTTTTTCAAATGGTTTATTACTTTTTGCAAGTTTCTGTACGACATACAATCAAGATATGCTTAATAGTCAATATATATCTCATTTTCCACATCATAGTGTGAAGATACTAGACAGTAGGATATCAAGATAAATAGTCTATGGAGATATATGTAGTAGGTACTCATTTGAAACACTCAAGGCAGAGCCGCTTCTATTGAGTACACACAACATGTAATTTTAGTGGAACAACGACAAAATATCAGACTAGATTCTTGAAAATGCTCATCTAGCGCAATGAATAAGAAGTTCATATTTCATATAGGCATGTTTACCCTATCATCCCAGAGTGTCTTCAATGGAATCTTCCGTCTTCGAATTTGGATACGTCCATTGTTGCAAGTAGTATCAGTAGAAAGTCTAGAACCGAATAGCAAGCAGTGTAAGTCCTGATGAGACGATCCAGTAAGAACCGTCTCATCTGGATCTACACTGTTTGCATTAGAATTTGTTTTGGTTTACCGCGTTGAGAAGGCTAACGTGATGAATAAAGACAGCTACAAAACTTCTGTCTGGAGCACGACATTAGGGCATTATAGAATACCTATACAGCCATAAAATGCATTAGGGAAGATTTTGATCTCAATGTGCGAAAGTGTGTTTGTATCATGGATCATTTTCTGTGCGTCATAATTATGAACGTCAATTTCCATGCCTCACTTCACATGTGCGTACTTGTAACTTTTCTAATGTTTAGTGCGCCGGTCATTGAGCGCTAAATACAACCAGTTTTAAGTCCCACCGCCTCACCTTTACTTTTCTACTGTTATCAGTAGGTCTGTAGGTCTTTCGCACTTCCTCTTTATTTAGTTCCGTCTGGGTTCGCTGGTGCGTTGAATTCTGTTTATTATTTTCATATGAACGCCCATTTCCATTTCTCATTTCACATGTGCTTACATTTCGGGCGTTTGTGTTTGAGCGCTCGTAAAGCCACCCCCACACATCCTGTTGTCAGTTCCAAGGCGGTAGTTCTTTTGCATTTGCTCTTCGTTTTTGTCGTTCTGGTTTTGCTGCCAAGTTGTACTGTGGTGTCATATCGTGTCACTCTAACTTACTTTGGCGCCTTCGGATGGGTGTTTATCGTGTAACGACATAGCACTCCTACCTTCGATTATCTGCCTTTGGCAGATTACGCATAGTTTGTAGGTATATATTCAATCTCTGACAATTGCGTCAGGGAGTCGACTCTTTCGCTCAGTGTTGAAGCATTGGATTTTAATCCAGGCAATCCGCACTCGAATCCTACGATAGGCGGGACATTTTTCAGCTATGCTTCATTCCTTTTTCCGTCTTTCATGTCATAAGAATCGCATTGGGGGTATTTCTGGAGTATCCCATTAATCATTCTGTTTGTTTAACCCGATGAATATCAAATAAGTGGAGGCAAATTAACAGTTTGAACAGAAATGTAAGTTACCAATTATCTTAAATTTGTTTTGTTGTCATTTGCCTAATTAGGCATTTAAATAAAATTTCCATGACAGGATGAGGGATTGACCTAGTATAAAAACGTATATAGTGACAAAAGGTCGGAGAGCATTTGAAGGCGAATCTTTTTTCTCGTAGAATTGCCTGTATCTATGTTGTTTATTATCATTAAAGTCAAATTTCAATTTTCTTTTGTTTATTTTATGTCCTGCCCATATTGAACGAGGGCATATAGTAATCGGACCGTCCGTCCGTACGTGTTCACATCGGTTTGTTGTCATTATTGTCCGACTCATGCTTGTCTCTTGGATCATTACGAAAATACACCTATTCAAATATATAGAAATTCAACCTCCAAAAACTGAAAATTTTCAGTTAAAAAACTCTGATATTTTTTATTTTATACTTCTGCTCAAAACATAGATTGTGGGTACTCGTTAGATCCGCCTCGGCAAGGCGGTGCTAACGAGTACCCACAATCTATGTTTTGAGCAGAAATAAGAAAAAATAATGTATACCCCTGTAAACCCCTGTTTTACTATATAAATGTTTTGTTTTGGATAGCCATTTGGCCACTTTGTGGGAAAGTAACTGTCCGTTTGGCTTTCTGCTAGTGATGTTTCCATTAGGATCTAGTTATTTCGTGTTTGTGTCTCTCTCCGTTTGATGTCTCTGATGGGAGGTGTGGGATAGTTGTTTCGATTCCTAATCATTGCCTTCCCTTCTTTTTTAAGGGGGTCAAAATCATATAGGCATGTTTTTGTGATGTGAAGAAATGTTCAAATAATGTCACACAAAGGTAAGACAAAATCAAGCGTGACGTATAATATCCGGTTCTATGACTTGATCGTCAATCCCATGATCAAACTTTTTTACAATAGTATAACACTGTGCAGTACAACACAGACATGAAGTGATTTTGAAACTTAAGTAGAATGTAAACATAGAATCATAGAAGTAATAAATTTGGTCCATAATATGGGTACTAATGTGTTAAAATTTCATAAGACATTCTGTTTGAAAAATTTAAGATGAAACCATTTGCTGTGAAAGAAAATTAAAAATGGTTTTAAATGTTCCAGAGTTGAAATGCATGAGATAATGTCTGAATTAATAAGGATTCTAAAACCCTTAGAGGTCATTCGATGATTACGTCGTTCTCTGGCATTTTGACGGAAAATTATTTCTGTGGTATTTGTTACACTCTTGAGCCATAACGTGTGAAAACGTATCTTCTGACATGTGCGCCAAATGAAGACTCAAATCAGACTGCGCATTCGCGCAGTCTGATGAGAGTCTTATTTGTCCGAACCCTTGGCGTTGCTCCAGGTCAGCTTATGCCGCGGCCTGTCGTCCGTCGTCCGTCCGTTGTAAGCTTTTTACATTTTCGACATCTCCTTAAGAGTCGTAAGTCGGATGGAGCTAAAACTTGGTGGGTTATATTAGGGTTAGATGAAGATTCAGAATGGCTAAAACCGTTCCCTTCCAACGTCTTGAAATTCCCAATCATATCTACTCCCGAACGCTGTCGGATTTAACCTAAACTTGATTGGAAGCATTGTGGCTACATGGAAATTCAGAATTGTTAAAGTCGTTTCGTTCCGATATCCAAGATGGCCACCACAGTGGCCGTCTTGAAATTCTTCAAACGGCATCTCCTACAAAACCGTACGTTGGATGGAGTCAAAACTTTATCGGAGGAATCGGAGCAGCATAGCTATTCAGAATTGTTAAAACCGTTGTGTTCCTATATCAAAGATGGCCATGTTCAGTCAGAATGAACCCAAACTTAGTGGGAGGCATTGGGGCGACATGGATATTCAGCAGAATTGGTAAATAATTTGTTACGATATCCATCTTGAAAATCTTCTATTGTTATCTGCTCCGGAACAGATAAGTCTGATTTAGCCGAAACTTGGTGATAGACATTGGGGCAACATGGAAATTTAGAAGTGCTAAAATCATTCCATTCCGATATGTAAGATGGCCACCATGGCAACAAACTTGAAAATCTTCAAACCACATCTGCACACAAACATAGACAACACAAACACGTCCTTTGTTTGAACAGTAAGTCGGGTTGAGCTGAAACCTGAAGGAAGGCATTGGGGTGTTATGGAAATTCAGAAGTGCTTAAAGCGTTCCGTTCCGATATCCAATGGCGGCCATCTTGAGATACTTCAAGGCACATCTCCTGCCAAACCGTAAGTCTGATAGAGCCAACATTTGATGGGAGGCATCAGGGTGACATGGAAATTTGGAATTGCTAAAATCGTTCAGTTCCAGTATCCAAGATGGTGGCCATGGCGACGAAACTCTTCAAAAAACTTCGGATTCTTAATTGTCAAATACAAACAGTGGCGACCCAGATCATTGTAAACATCAGGGTCTTCTCTTACCGCCAACTTATTTATTGTGTTGTACAGTATACACCAATTCTGACTGTGCATTGCGAAAACACGCCTATTCAAATATATATAAAATTTTATCTCTAAAACTGAAAAGTTTGATAAAAAAAACTCTAATATTTTTCATACTTCTTCTCAAAACATAGATTGTTGGTACTCGTTAGAACCGCCTCGACAAGGCGGTTCTAACGAGTACCCACAATCTATGATTTTGAGCAGAAATAAGAAAAATAATGTATACCCCTGTAAACACCAGTTTTACTATATAAAAGTGGGGTTTAAGGGGGTCAAAATTATATAGGCATGTTTTCGTGATGGACAAAGGAAATACACGGACATGCCCCTGACAAGGTCGAAATAATTTTATTATTTAGCTGGTAGCAATTAATTTCCTTTTCGAATTCGAATTATGTTTTAAGTTTACTTGTGTTAGGATGCGGAGAATGAGAGATAACACATACCGGCATTAAACTGAGCGCATTGAAATATACATAGTGCATACAAATCAGTGTTCCATACGTATGAGTCTAGTACATGCTTATTTAGTTCAAACCGACATTCTGTTAGATATTTCAGGACGCTAAATAAATCAAATTCTCAATTACTCTAGTGATGTGGCTTGAATTTATCTAGAAAAAATTATACCAGGAAGGTAATAATGGAAATCAAATGCTGGCTCCTTATTACTGTACATATAGTCCAATAGTAATTTCTTTACATGACGTCCAATAGTAAGGTTAATAAATGGTCGTCTTAGTTATTTATATATCCATGTCCACATCATGTTGAAATAGCAGGTTAAGAAACTTAAAGTCCCGTTAGCACTTGGATCGGCGACCGCCTACTGGGTGTTGCTCTCTCTCTCTCTCTCTCTCTCTCTCTCTCTCTCTCGTCCAGCCCTCAAATCCTTCAAACCATCTTTTGTTTTAATTTCGAACTTTATGGTTTGTATGGATTGTTTCGGGATATTATTACGGAATATATGATATTATTCCGAAACTACTTTCTAAAAGGAATAATATAGCAAAATACAACGTAAGTTTGGTTTTATTTGTACGTGTAGTAAGCTAGTTAGTTTGTACTTTGATTGAAATATAACGTCAAATCTATTACTGAAAAACGCTACTGAAGATGTGTTTGAGAGCACAGGCATTCGACCGCGATAGAATAGGGTACATGTAGATGTTTGTTTGTGTTGAGGTTTTACGACCCAGTCAACCCAATGGAGTCATGTCGAGCGCGGTCAATTTACCTAACCACGCGTTTACTTGGCAGGCTTAGTCCTCTAAGCGGTTAACCAGTATTGTGCACATTCTTTCGCCAGAAACTGACAACTGCCCTTCTTGAATCAGCGGAAGGGAGAGAATGACCGTAAATATCTGTCACGTTAACCTTGTTAAATATCAGATGACGCCTTTGTGCGAAAATGCCAGCCGAGCCACTTTTACGTCATGTTGTATGGAGTCAACTTAAATACGCACATAAATCACGAATCAAAATGTGCATCAATCAACTGTGATCTCTCAGAACTGAATACACTGCTTACTTTGGGAGCTTTACATGTAATGCAAGTACGCTCACATGCACACGTTTGTGGCAGTCACTTGTCGTAGTACATCCGGAAAACGGAAATTAATACTGGGTGGTCAGTGTGTACTGGGATTTTATCCAGTGTCGCATGAATTACTTAACCCAAATCATAATTTTACGTCACGAGAACATACCTATACATTTTTTATCCCCTTAAACCCCACTTTTATATAGTAAAACTGGGGTTGACAGGGGATACATTCTTTTTCTTATTTCTGCTCAAAAACATAGAATGTGGGTACTCGTTAGAACCGCCTCGCCGAGGCGGTTCTAACGAGTACCCACAATCTATGTTTTGAGCAGAAATATGAAAAATATCAGAACTTTTTATCTGAAAACTTTCATTTTTTTGGTGGTAAAATTTTCAGTATAATTGAACAGGCATGTTTTCGTAATGTAGCTGACACTCAACCCTCTCAAATTCACAGGCGCTTTTTGTAAACGCTGACCTACTCCTTGTGCGAACCGTAAGCATAATGTTTCAGTTACGTGTACATGTAAATGCAGTGTGTCTACAGCACTGTAAGTATTAGACAGCGAAACAAACGTGCAGTTTAACATATCTCTACAGTTTTTATGCATATAAACTACGTGTTTATATACATATTTTATGATTCTTTTGCGAATTGATGTGTTATTGACTGCACTGTTACAATGAAGAATTTGTATGCTTTTACATTTTGCTTCGATATGGTCAATATCAACGCGTAAAATGAAGAAATGAAGAAAGAAGTTTCATAAATGTATATGGCTGTGTTAAGCTTCTCCATCTTGAAAATGTATTGTTTCTGTCACTGTCTGTCTCTATCCACCCGTATATAGCAAATCACTGAACCGTGAACTACGTCGACCATAACCTCATGAGAAAAAATATAAAATGTTATAAAGATGACAGATGTCCGAATACAGGGTTTTTTTTTTTTTTTTTTGGTTTTTTTGTATAGTCGAGCTGAAAGGTAACTACCATACCTATAAGCGTATAAGGTAGAAGTTTTTACACTTCTGCATTTTGCGTTATTTTAACTGCACCAAGCAAAATGTTTTATAAATGACCTAAATAACTGTTTGCTAATGATGGCGCAAAACCCTTCTCGTGAAGTCGAATACAAGCCAAGAAAAAACACTTTAAAGATTCAAGCATTAAGTTAAATGACAAATGACAATACCGCAGGGAATTTAAGAACTGTTTTTCCTAACGCTTGTAAACGAATGAAGCTGTTTGACAAAATTGAAACTACATGCAATGCGACAAAACATTAACCGAACAGTTTCTTGGGGAATACGAATATAACGTCTGCCGTGGATTTCCTCTGAATATAGAGCGTTCGGTTAGTTAATAATAATAATAATAATAATAATAATAATTATTATTGTTATTATTATTATTATTATTATTATAACCAACATGTTATATTAACAAAGATCACCATTGCATGATTTGCGTTATGTAACGTTATTAAAGTAACTTTATCAAGGTTAAACTTCTCAGTAACGTAACTCGTATTGTGCATAAATGTTTTCCCACACATTATTATGGTATTTGAAGTGCAAAAGCAATGTCAGCAAATCATATGAATATGTTAATGCAAAGGCTGTAAAATATTATCTATAACTTGTTATATATTATTTTAATTTTGCTTAAACAGTTCCTGAAAGTAGTTTTATTTCCAACTTCTCTGTGTTTACCTCTCAGAATGAATCTTATAAAAGGGACACATATAAAATGTTCGAGTCTTATTAACAGCAATGTGATCACTCAAAGGAATTTTTAGATACATACAATACCCCAAGAATCAGATTGTATACCGATCAGTGACTTACCTAACCAATGCATGCCATACTATTATAATACAGGACGTTAAGCGAAATAGCAGTTGATAACTTTCGTAAAGAGTTAGACAAAATAAACAGTTTAAAGCAGGGTGGGTACACAAAAAAAGATAGAAACAAGCTGCCTGTAAATCCAGATGCAAATTTCATCTCAAGAGACATTTTGATTAATTTCGTTTTAAAAACTGACTTTATAAGTTATAAATAAGTGGCCACAGTCTTCTGTTTGAATATTTACAACATCTAATTACAGTCAAACTTCAATGGCTCAAACATCTCTGGGACATGTAAATTTGTTCGAGATATGGCAAGTTCGAGCCAATGAGGGTTAATCATGACACCAGGCAAGAAAACAAATGGCGGGATTAGGTTTTTTTCTTCTAGACAATAATGGTATTTTGAGGCGATTCTAATGAGTACACACACCATACATTTTCATGATAAATAAAAACAATCCTTAAATATTTGTTTTCTTGAGCTATCGAAAGAGTTTCGTAGGGATTCAAAACGAGTTCGTGTAAGCCATGGTAAACGATCCATCGGTGTTTGAGCTAATGAGATTCGACGGTATTATTCGATCAGAATGAATATGCAAAAATAGATAGTTAAATCAAACAAAATACCATGTATATTATGTAAAGAATAAAGAAATTCAGTTTATGCAAAGGCACATAATTTCAACATGGTATACAGTTTAATGATTCCGAAAAATCAAAATGGTTGCTAGTACAGATGTGTATTGATGTTCTTATACTTTAGGACCTAAGTAGATATCTGTTCCGCAAAGACAAGTTTGAACAATTACAGGTTTTATCATTAGCCGGTATTACCTGGTGAATAGAACTGCCAACGTTCCAACGAAATCCATCATACAGTCGAACTTCAATGGCTCGAACATCGATGGCTTATTCGAACTCATTTTTGGGTCCCTACGGATTTTTTCCGATAGCTCAAGAAAACAAATATTGAGGGAAAATTTCTTATCTTACACTGAAATTGTATGTTAGATGTGCTCATTAGAATCGCCTCATCGAGGCGATTCTAATGAGTACACGCAACATACCATTATTTTGTTGAAACTCGAAACCATTTCCATAAATTATCGCTATTTGCTTCCTGACCTGGCGTCATGATTAAATCCCACTGGCTCGAACTACCCATCTCTCGAATAAATTTCCATGGTCTCAAAAATGTTCGAGCCATTGGAGTTTGACTGTATGTACCTTGCTCTCTCTGTCTCTCTAACTGTGTGTCTCTCACTGTCTGTCTGTCTGTCTCTCTCACTCTTTCCCGCTAGAGGCGGAATTAATCTCATGACTGTACGACACTTCATTGCACAGAGCCTTTCATTATCACCCTTCCATTGTCTTTTTATGACTTAAATAATTGTTGAAAGGGACAAAAAAAAACCCAACAAATTATAATCATCATAATCATCATCATCATCATCATCATCATCATCATCAATCTCTCTCTCTCTCTCTCTCTCTCTCTCTCTCTCTGTGAAGACTCAGGGTGGCCGTGTGGTTTGCGCTAACGACTTTGAATCATGAAGTCCCCAGCTTTTGATTGCATGGTGCTTAATTTCATCGAGCATTTCATTATCATCGTTCCATCTTCTCAATACAACTACAATAATGTTATAAGAGAAGAAAATATCAAATCATCATCGTCTTTCTTTTTCATATTCTCTTATGATTAAAATATTATCTTTATATTGCTGAGTTACACAAATGCATACAATTTTGATTTCTCTACAAGAACCCTCAATTGGATAAAATCTATTCTATTATATTCCACAATATCATTTCGCTTCAACGAAATAGCCCAAAGCGATATCAAGATAAGGCAGTCAAAAACAAGAGCTGCTTGACATTTTATTCCTCTTCCATTATAACAGCTATCGCTGCATGTTGTAAACATACTTAATGATTCAGCGATGCAATATCGGCTTCATCTAAAGTTATATTGATGATACTCTTGGTGAAAAACAACCTTATCTCAGCCGTCTGTCTAAGATAGGTTTTACCCAGCTAATCTGACCTGTCCCTTTTCGCATACGATGATGCTTTTGGGCCACGCTTTTCTGCATGCAGAAAAAGCGTCTTTGTATACAAAAAGCAATAGATCAGATCAGCTTTCACATCCGTATCTTGGCGTTTGTTGTCCAATTGTTCTACAATAGTGTCAGCGCAAAGAAATGTTACAATATCATGTATTGTCAAAATTGTTCTGCCTCCCGTCTGTTAAGGGTATACATTAAAAAGAAATGTTAACATCCCTTGGAAGCAAAAACGTTTCTTCTAGAGTAGAACTCTTTGTAGATGTACAGGAAAAGGAACAGCAAAGAAGAAAGGAAGACTTTCAGAAAGTGACACAGTCACAGATCGCATTATACCTCTGATACTGAGAGGAAGAGCGAACAAATAGAAACATCCACCACCGCAATGTATAAATAAATGGCAAGCCAAGCAACTCATTCTCCCTTCCCTTCCCAAGTGAGGTGATCATAAAGCTAAATAAGATAGAACAAAATAAAAAAAAAAGTACCAAACAGAGTAGAAATAAAATAAGTCCGCGGCAAGAGGCCACAAAGTATAACAAAGAACAAATACTAACAGAACCATCGCCTTGGAACGGCCAGAGATTTCAAAACCACAGGTGTTAGGATTTAGGTTTTAATAAGGTTAACAGGATACTTATCTTCAGCATAAGTTCTGATATTATATGGTTTGCATAGACGTGTTCGATTTGGGAAAAAGCTTGTGTCAGCTTGTTATGGCAAAACTGTTGCATTAAAATGCCCATGGCGAAGCAAAGTTGAGCCTTATGGCAAAACCTTCATTGACAATACTTTATTTCGATACACGATCGTTGTTTGCCATTATGTGTTATCGTAGTCTCCCAAAAGTCTGTTTCAGCAAGCAAATAACACTCTCTTACACTATCGCAGTTTTCCGTTCATTTCAGCATTTAGTAAATTGTTGAATGTATTTGCACTGCCTCGGAAAATATTAAACGCGACAACCTATGAGTTATGCGTTTATGTCTTAAAATAATCATTACACCTGAAACTATCATGAAAAAAATAGTTTTATTGAACTCGGACGAAAATAATGAAGCATCAGTAATTAGAAATCTCATCCTTGCATTAATATTTGCTCTGTGACCGTCAAAGGCAGTGACGGCATTCAATTCATGTGTAACTAAGATAACTGCAACAACATAACTAATGTTGCAGAAATGAGCTGAAACGTGAGAAAATGTACCTTCTGATATATGCTCTTAACGAATACTCAAATCAGCCTGCGCAACCGCTTTGCAATTCGTTTTGATTTATTTTATGGGTGTACACACTTCTGTTCGCTCTTCATACCAGAGGTATAGAATAGTCTGTTTTTTTTTTGCATTTTCCGATGTTTTTTTTATCACATTTTATGAGTAAAAAGCAACTGACACACTTTTTAGGGCTGCACCTCTGTCAAAATTGGTCTATTCTGAAAGGAAACAATTTGCTCCCATCGGAAAGGAAATGCAAACAGGATGTCACAAAGTTATACATCTCCATTCGATTCAATGTGCAGGTCTGAAATATCCGCATGTTTGATTCGAAGATTCCACTTTTTCACTTCAGATGATTATGCGGATACTCCATAAAATGTTGTTTTTTTTGCGAAAAACTCCTGACGAGTAAAACGTTACATGAAAAGTAAGAGCAGACGACTCATTTTCTCAATGGTTTCTCTAGGTGATCTGTTTACTAGTAAAAAAGACCCAACGGAAAGAAAGACAAATGCAATAAAGCAGCCACAAAATGAACAGACAGCAAGCAGAGCTGGCAACACTTTCCCAAAAAGGTGGGCATCAAAACTTAACTGAATTTATAATCAACTTACATAAAGTATTAACAGAAAAACATTAGAAAGTGAAACTCTACATAACAATTAACAAAATGAAATACCGCCTCGGAACAGTCAGTAATGATTTATGGTTGGGGGAGGTGGGGGTAGTTAGCTAGCTTTATGGGCTCCCTACTCGCCCTCTACTTCCATTATGAAAAGAATTAAATTTGTTCGGTCCGTGTGGCGGTCTTCTGTTTCATCCATGAATCATTACGGGCAACAGATAAATCACAGATAAGCCTAAAATAAAGCAGAGGACTCAAAAGAACCATCGTGTTGAGACATTTGGGGATCTTTTGGTTCAAACAAAACTACTGGAATACTGGAGCAAAAAAAGAAAAAAAAAAAAAAAAAGAAAGAAAAGCAGTTGAACTCCGGTGAGCCAGCTGAGATATAGACATAAACATTCCGGCACAGACCACCTAATGAATAGTTTTTAAGTCGGGACCATCAAAGCGTCTGAACTGAACCTCGACCAACCGGCGTGCATTTAAAGAGGTAAGGAAAGTGGTCAACCGTGATTGGATTAACCGTTAAGCACACAGACTGTAAATGTTATACCACTTTCCTTTATAACATATGGCAATTTTGCTAAAGTGGTCAGGAAATTCAGGTTTTCCTACATGTTTTCTAAACTTATACACTATTCAGGTTCCGATAGTCTTGTAGCAGAAGTGCTGTAAGTCCGGTATCGTATTTAGAAATCAATTCGTAGCATCGACGATAAAACTTAAATAAAGCTTTCCTATGTTTATGATACCGATACCCCTGCTGGAGAAGTTTGGCTGCTAAAGATTTTTTTTACTAGCATTGAAGTCAGCCAAATGACTGGAAACTGTAGCAAACAGAATGATTTGAGAAATGTAAACAACATAAGAAGGGGCGCGAGGAACGTCGCCATAAAAAATCAAAATGAATGTCAAAATAAAAATCATCGAGTTTGCCATAAGTTTTAGATGAAACAAAACCGATAGTAATTAATAAATACAAATTTAAAAACGCTGCTTTGCTATCTTAGAATTAGCTTTATTCAATTGCAATTGAATAGGGTAATATTGAGTGACCATTCTCTCAAAGTAAGGATTGACGATAATCAAAAGTTCGTCCAAATATCTGAAAGTTGAGTTAAAAGCTTCAATAATATCAAATTGTGTATCATCAGTAAGAGACGTCATAACATCTCTTTCATGTCAACAACAACAAAATCTGCTTCAACAGGAGTACAATTAGTACCCACCGGAATCCCGACAGTTTGTGTAACTTAGTGCCCAATCTAATGAAAATGTTGTCTAAAACGTACGATAATGCGTCACAAACGCTTTGACAAAACCAAAGTTAAAACCGTTTTTTTTTTTTTTTCTTTTGTTTTGTTTTTTTTTGCTCATCAGAAGTAAGGAATGAATTTCTATCTTTAAAAGCAAGAAAAGGAGTCTTCCGTTTGAAAATTACTCTCAATTAAGTCTGTAAGTTTCTGTTTTAAATTATGGGACAAATATGTATTAAGCGTAGAAGAATCATATGTTGACAAACTAAACGCGCAAAATTCTCTTGACGTTAGTTTATTGAGTACCACATCAGAATTTTTTATTTATCAAAACAAATTCCTGCCTGATCTTTCGTAAACGTTTTCATAGTATCTGATCGCATGAGGTTTGATAGCAGAAAGGCAATAAGTTAATAACTTAGAAAGTCCAGTAGTGGTACAGGAGCTTAAATTAGCGATAAATCTTGCATTATATGTTTTTATGAAGATTAGGTAACCAGTACATCGTAAGAAGCTTATTTTGCCGTTCCTAAATATTAACAGAAAACTTTAGGGCTAAATATTTGCTGTAGTCGTAGACAACTGAAATCTCCTCTTAAGAAGTCTCTGTATAGGCCCAGTTTCCGCTCAATTCCTGTTTCAGTGTATAAATATAATGTAACTGTCAAACAACAGCTACGTCGTTTGCGACCTGTCAAACAACAACTACGTTGTTTGCGACCTTGTAAGCTGGAATTACAATATACTCCTTGTGAATTTCTTGAATACCCTGCGTCAGATGATAGAATTTAAATTTAGGTTTAGGTGGGAATGAAATTTAATACGTTTATCGGTAACTTTGAAAGTACTCAATTTCCATTCCTTTAAAGTACCAAGGTCAATAAGCTCTCGTTTACACCATCCGTTACCAAAATTGTTCAATGCAGAAAACGTTTTCTTTCTACATTTATTTAAATTCTATATGATTAGGAAATCTACATCTTTGGCCCTTAGAAACTATTTTACGAATTCTTATGTCTTTTATTATTGACGTCTGTATCGATAGATGGACGGAGAGCATGCTGAGTATAACATCTATTCGGGAGTGCAGCATCATACGGTTGATAACCCCTGTAGTAGAATTTATTAGCCTTGATATCTAAAATGCTTTTGATCATAACAGGAAGGGAACATAAAACTGAAACAAATATCAACCATGGTTCTTTAAAATATCAAACACAATCTCAGGTGACAATGTGGATCTCTTTGCTGCAGCGTTTTTCTTTTTTTTTTTTTTTTTTTTTTTTTCTACAAGGCGTTTCGTGGAAGTGTGGTAAAGCAGAGCCAAGCGTATAACCATTTGGATTGTCTAAGCTGTGGCGGACTGGTGCCTTTTATTCAAAGTTTCAAATACTCGACCAAAATATCCACAGTCGAGGACTATTTTCCATGGCTACTTTGAAAATGTTTCAACTTTTATTGTCAATCGGATAGACTTGTCGTCAATGTGGCATTGCTTAGACTGTTAAATAAAGTTTTGCAAATCGCTTTAAGATCACGCGTACGTAGTTTGTTTGCAGTTATATTTAAGACATTTAATAGGCTTATTTTACTGACTAAAACGACAAACGTTTTTTTTTTCGTCTGGCAATATCATACTTGAATGGCCCTGAGGTGTATCCAGTTTAAGCACAAGGTCAATTTGGAAGGAATTATAGACAACTTCTAAGGTCTTGTCAATAACACAAATAAGTAATTGGTAATACCACAACTACTCAACAAGCATGTCCTTGGCTGATTTTGGCAGCCCCATCAAGTGAAATGGCGTCTTCAAGCTCACACCAAATTGTACAGCAATACATTTAGCATTGTCCCGAGAGAAAACTGGTATGTTAATGCAAATGGATACATGTGTGTTTTTTCCGCTTTTACTTACAAAGCAAATGTTTTCTGACTTCTTATTTTCTTTTTTAACATTCAAAGCACATCTGAAAACAAGTCACCGCTAAAAGGAAAGTATAAGCTACAGTCTTTGCTCAAAAGGAGAAACATCGGTCCTTTTAATGGCAATCCATTTACAGGGACAAAACACTAATTAAAAACAGATGTGTCCAAGAAGCACCACAGAGCCTACCAAGTCAATAAATATGTAAAATTGTAAACAATCTGTGACGGTCAACATACAAACAAAACAAAGCAACCAGCTCTCCTCCCCAATGGAGTGATATGCCAGCCAAAGCCAACCAAGCTCACCAAGATGATATCAAACAGAACAGAAATTTACGAAGAAGCTCAGGAAGTGCCACAATTAAAGATCACAGTCTGCTTTCGATGGCGAGCGGACGAGCAAACCAATAGGAATATCACCAGCCAGGCCTCGAGATTATAAAACTGTTTTGCATGCTCAACTCAGCTGCGCATTCCATTTTCTTTGCTGATTAATATAAAAATATGCCAATAATAGTTGGCATTTTCATATTAATTAGCAGAGAAATTTTCATCCTCATGTATGTCAGCAAAAAAGAATTTGCAGTTGTTAGTAATTTTAGATTTATCAGCAGGAACATTTCATGCTCAAATGAGTTGAGCATGGAAAACGTTTAATAGCCCCGGGGCCTACACATACACCTTAAAACCTAACCAAATCCCTCTTTACTGTTTATTGATTAATGCTAAAAAATGATGAGGTTCGAATGTTCTCAAGGAAATGGAAAAAGCAAATGTACTATCATAAAGTAAGGGGTAACCTTTAGTTTCCGCCATATGACATTTATCACATATAAGTGAAATTACCCAGGAAATGCTACAGTCACGAAGGCAATAAAAGAAGGAGATATTGGAGAGATAAAAAGGAATATGGGGAATAAATAAAGACAACACAAATACTACATATGCAACCACAGACTCACAAACAAACAAGAACCAAAACAGAAAACCCACTTTGGTAGGAAAACTACCAGGGGGTTTGAACCCTTTTGTTTGGGCCAAATCTCAGCCTAAATATAAATATATGTTCGGCGCCCATAGGGGTCAAATGAATTGTATAAGAGTTAACTTGGAAAGACCGAAAACATTTAAGAACGATCATCAGAATATCGGTTTTAGATATACAGTAAAACCCCGATGACCCTAACACCGATGGTACGTTTACCGTGGCTGATTCGAACTCGTTCTTGAATCCTAGGTAATTCTTCTGATAGATCAAGAAAATAAATATCCAGGAACATTTCGTTGGAAAATTTCCTTATTTTACCAAGAAAATGTAAGTTGTATGCACTCATTAGAACCATAACATTGAGGCGATTCTAATGAGTACACAACATACTATTAAATATAGATCATCGAAATGACATCCCTAAATTATCCCCATTTGCCAACTGATCTGCCGCTATGATTTACCCTCAGTGGCGCGAACTACCCATGCCTAAAGCAAACTTCCATAGTCCCAAAGAAGTTCGAGCCATTGAAGTTTAACTGTACTTTCTTTGTTTTGCAGCAAATTGGTTTACATGGCTGCATACGAACACTTGTGTCAGCTTTCTAACCGCAGGAAATACCGTATTCGACCTTATTACCGCACATACATCTATAAGCGCAATCAGTTTCGTACTCTTCAGATTACAATCAGTGTACCTTTTATCTACTTTTTTTATGAAGGCATACAGTGTGGGTGCCCATTTGAAGTGCATCGAGGCCCACAACATATGCTTTTATAAAAAAAAATCAGAAAACGATTGCATAAAAATCGTCAAATAAGCCCTTTGCTGATCGTTTTAGCTCATCTGAGCCGCTCAGGAGAGCTAATGTGATCATTCCCCGTCCGTCGTCCGTCCGTCTGTCCCTCCGTCTGCCCGTCCACACCTTTGAACGACTTCTCCTCTGAAACCCCTGGGCCAGATTTCTAAAAACTTCATGTGAACCTGCTCCAGACCTAAGAAAGCTTTGAGGCCGAATCTTGGTATAGAGCATTGGGGACGTAACGTTCACCACGTTTGTTCAAATAATGACCCTAGATTGATGTTTGACTTTTACGGCACGGTCAAATTTGCGTTCCTGTGCATTTGTTTGGGAAAAATATTGAAAAATCATTTTCACAAATGCATTAACGGCTAATGACTGAAACTTACAATGTATGATTCAAGTAGCAAACCGTTTTAGTCACAATAAATATTTGTCCCCGAGGTTATCTGCCCTTGTCCCTTGGCTATATACATGTTTAAAATAGCGTGATCTAAAAATCTTCTTCTCTGATATTTATGAGCCAATTTTCTTCAAAGTTCATGTGGAGCCTTGTATTAAAGGAGGATTGAAAATTTATACAAATGGTCACGGTCCGTTAAGTAAGATGGCCGCCATGTTATGGTAAAAACACTTAAAATCTTCTACTCCGGAACCAAGAAAGCTCTGAGGCTGAATCTTAGTATATAGCTTCAGGGACTCAAGGTCTGTCAAGTTTTTTTTTTTGTTTTTTTTTTTTAAATATGATCCTAGAATAATCTTTGACCTTTCTACACCAGGGTCAAATTTGTTTTCCCATACTTTTGTATGGAAAACTATTGAAAAACCATTTTCTCAAAACATTTTTATAACTAACAGCTAATTCATAATGTATGAATAAAGTAGTGTAACGTTTTAGGTGCAATTAGAATGAGTTATCTGCCCTCGCCCCTAGGCTATATTCAGGTATAGAATCCTGTAATTTTTAATCATCTTCTTCTCTGAAACCGCTTAACCAATTTTTACCAGATTGCACATGGGGCCTTCTGTTGAAGGGATATTGACGATTTGTTCAAAGGTTCAACCATTGTATAAAATGGTCCACATGCCCATATATGGTAAAAAAAAAACAACAACATGTTTTTCTCCAGAACCAAGAAAGTTGTGAGGCTGAATCTTTGTATATAGCATTGGGGACTTACAGTCTATCAAATTTGTTCAGATGATGATCCTAGGTTGATCTTTGATCTTTCTACGGGAAGGTCAATTTTGTGTCTCCATACAGATTTTTAAAAAATCATCAAAATGTATTAAAGACTAATGGCTGAAACTTAAAATGTATTATTCAAGTAGTTAAACCTTTTAGTTTCAGTCAAAACTATATACGTGTAAAATCGTGTAATTTTTAAATGTCTTTGTCACTGACCAATATTCACTAGATTTCACATGATGGCTTTTCTATCGAAAGGGTATTGCCAATTTGTTGAAATGTTTCTGTACTATTAAATAAGGTGGCCACAATATCTGAAAATATTTTTCTACAGAAATAAGAAAGTTATGAGAGTAAATCTTGGTATATAGCAAGGTCTACCAAGTTTGTTAAAAACAATGATACAAGGATAACAGTGGATCTTTTTATGGCACGTCAACTGTCCTAGTTGCTGTTTTAATACCGGAAGACTGTTGCATGGCATCTGCAGATATGCATGACTGATTAGCTCAGGTGAGCGAATCATGGTCAAAAGGGCCTCTTGTTTAAAGTGTAACCTTTGTCGGTAGATACATATTTAACCATATTTTTTTCCAATAATTTTGTAAACCCTAAGCCACAGTGCGGTAATTTGGTCGAATAAGGTAAAATAGAAACCTTACTACGATCAAGTACGGAAGACCCATATGACTCACAAAATAATGCATTGGGGAATAGAAGTTTATTCACTGTACATGTAACACTGATTTTTTTCCACATTTGATAAAATTTTCAGCTACACTTAAATGCCATTAAACTTGCCATACCTTTTGACTGGATTAGTGTGTGTGTGTGTGTGTGTGTGTGTGTGTGTGTGTGTGTGTGTGTGTGTGTGTGTGTGTGTGTGTTCTTTTTTTTTTCAATATTTCAACTATTTCAACGTGAGTATTAGACGTTTATTTCAGCTGTCAGCATTTGATTTCTGTTCATGGGACTCTTTAGTAATACTAGGTCTGTTTGATGTATTTGCTTCCAAATGATCCCTCCTCACTTTTCAGAGCTGTTCTCAAGATTTTGTGTCAAATACTTGACACTGAATTCTATCTGCTGAAATATATTTATCTGAAGTCACGTCATGCTATTGTCCACCTGATGAATGAATGATAAACACATAGTGATTATCATCTATAAATACGCGTATTATAATATCTAATAATGATTCAATTAAGTAACTGCTATGGTACAAAAGCGTTGGAGTGTTAAGAAAAGACAAATACAGTACAGACTTTTTTTTATCAACAGTAGACCTCTAGCTATCTGTGGGGGCGGTCATTTCTGAACCAGACTAAAATCCAAATGGAACCTTTATCAAGTGATTTATCCCAACCGACTGTAGGCCGAGAGACGACTGCGTACTTACTAATGGCTAGCTGACTTTCGAAATGCAATATCCAAATTCTTGAACAAATAATTGCAAACATATACAAGATAGCCAATACTGTATGTGTAGATGTATTCAGATCAGAATTACACACTGTTTTCGACTATATTATTTGTTTACAGTGGCAAAATGCAACTTCCAATGTAAAGGTCGAATAACTGCAGACTGATCTCTTGTTGTTTGACCATTGCATGATTCAATAATCCGTTTTGTATAGGCTAATTAATCTGTGATTTGCACAGATGTTTGATAATATAAAATTTTGGAAGTGACATGGCTGAAATAAAATGTCGCCGTTCATTATATCTTTTGGAGCATTATTGCGCCTTGTCTGGACGAACTGCTTAAGGAAAACTTCCGTTTAAGTATCGCTAGAAAGCCATTTAATGAAGCATTGAAATTAGTCTTGATTCTGCCAGCGTTGCATATATTTTGCTTGAGGAGCAACACAGCGTTAAAAATCCAGCCAGGCAGTTTCGTTACACTTCAGTCCAACGTAACAAATAATAGAAAATCAGAAATTCCCGAAAACTGAAAATTCAATTTTCTCTTCGACAGAACGTTTATAATACGAGTGCATAATCAAGTCGTGCACTACTAAGATTACTAAGATGAGAAAACCGAAATTAGAAATAAAGGTGTTTATCTAACACTAACTTCTAAAGGTTAAATATTTGGTAGATCGTGAGAAATGACATGAAGAATATACTTTGACATTTACGCTACGGTGTATTTTATTTGTAGTGCGCGCGTTGTAGTAAACACGCTCAACTTATTATTTGAGAATCACTTAACGCTTGAAACAGCAAATGATGAAACAGCTTTAATTACGAATCGAAAGCCTGTTCTCTAACTATCACATAAAACATACTTAATAGAAATAAAGACATGGCGCGAAGACAGCTATCTGCCTGCGTTTGTGCGTACATAAATCAGTGTGAGACTAGCACAAACATACCTTGATCAGACTGAGACAGATACATAGCCGGAAGCTAGCTTTATGTGACTGCATAAGCCATCTATATAGTTTCTTCGTTACGAGACGCAAAGAAAGGTAAACAGTGCAAAATAGTTGTATCTGCTTACTGAGTATCAATTTTCGCTTGCAGTTAAAATTTGCACTTGTGTTGTGAACACAAAATTAATGTAACAGTTTCGTCTCGACCTCAACGAGAAGGAACAATACAAGGTAATGAATGAGGGGCTCAGCATTAGTAGGACTGGATAAAATCGGTATATGTCCTGAAATCTTTAGAAAGAGAGATAACTTTTGAACAGTTATGTTTGTTTATAGACCAGGGCACAGATGTTCAAAGCATTGTTAGCTTAACAAGCTCGTTAGTGGTCAAAATGTTAACTGTTCTAGTAAGTACAATATTTAATTCACAGTTATGTTTGCTGAAAAAATGTGAGTAGCTTTTGCAAATACAAAAGCTACTTACATTTCTTCAGCCAAAAACTTAGCGTATATGCCATATTTAATGATCAAAGTTGTAACGATACATTAACTAACGACATCGTTAGTTTTGAACAACTGATGTATTTTTGTGGGGGGAAGAACACTGATGAGACCTATTTGGCTGAACCCAGGTTATATATATATATATATATATATATATATATATATATATATATATATATATATATATATATATATATATATATTGTGTTGTGCGTTACTCTCAATGGATAATCCGTTTATAACTTTTTCCTTTACCACAGCAGGTGTTAGTGCCTTATGGCGGCCACGAAACGTCTCACCACACTTATCTTTTGCGTAGTGTATATTATCTGGTCGTTTGAGATCACTGTTAGTTTTGAAAATCTAAATGAAGGCCACCAGTTGGGCTTAATTGGTCGAAACTAGCGAATCTAATTTCGGCATCTAGTATTTTTATTCATTGCTCTCAAAGGTCATTGCTTTGCAGAAGGGAAGAAACAAAATTGTGACAAAGTCACTGCACCTGAAAGTTACTATTTCCTCGAAACGCTGTTTTGATGAAAGTGCGCGTTAATAAGTCAACTTTAATAACTGTGTAAGAAGAATGTACAAGGGTATATCAATATATCAATGAGTTTAGAGACTGATATAAGTAGACCAGTAATTTATGTTTAATCTTTAGGCATACTTTATAACTACAGTATCGTGTCTTTTTTTTTTTTTTTTTTTTTGTGTGTGTGTGTGTGTGTGTGTGTGTGTGTTCTTAATCTTGCATTACTATTCTTCCTCATTACATTCTACAAGTCTTAATTATATGTACCCAATACTCTCTTATAATATATAATGTAACATCGGTGTGTATGGGTGTAGAGATCGATCTACATTATAAGGGGCTTTTTTTTTTCAGAATTAAGATTTTAAACCAGCTTCAGGTTTTTCTTTTACCATTAGAAGCCTTTATTTGCTTCATTTTGTCGTTCGCTTAATAGCCTTATTATTATTTATTTATCATATTATATGATGAACCGCCACGGCGTAAATAGATCTAGGCAAGAGAGAAGTGTTGTTCATATAGCGCCAGTTGCAGAGGCGCTTCTAATGAGTACACACAAAATATGAGCATTAACACAATATTATTGCATAAAAAGCAGTGTCGCACGTTATTAATAGCTGTGCATTAACCGGCGAAAAGCCGTGTATTAACAAGGCAATTCACGCGCTATTAATGCACGGCTACGCAACTTTCAATATGATCGTACCGGAGCCACAGATTTGTGGCGTTACGAGATTTATGCTGCCTGGCCCTAGAAGGAACATAGTCAGTGGAAATTTCGTTCGCGATGCATCGGTGAAAAGGTGAAACAAAAAAAGTGTAAGAAATAACTAGAATGTAGCAAATGTTTTCATGTTTTATGCAGTAATAGCGATCAAACATGGTTTTTCAATGCATTAACATTCGCCAGGTCCCTTGGGAGGTGTTGAAAACCGCGGCCTTCGGCCTCGGTTTTCAACACCTCCAACGGGACCTTGCGAATGTTAATGCATTGAAAAACCACGTTTGATCCCTATATTAATATTAATTTTATATAAACAAAATGGCATATCTAGAGTTGTGATTGGAAATAATCGTGGTAATCGTGTTTAGTGTACTTATACTTCTGTCATCATTTAGAATACTTGTCAACTATATGAAATTAGTTTAGGACAAGTTATTGTGCTTAGCCTTGTTATTACTTGTGATGTCTTTCGCACTTAGAACATTATCCTATCTGAATGCATTTTTACTGATGTCCTTAAAGGTTTGCTTTGAAATTTGAACGGTCAAGCTATACCGCAAACTGGCTGTTTGCAGGACAAGAACGTTGCCATTTTGGATTTAGTAAAATGTCTCATCTAAATGAGGGTTGTCGGTGCGGGGGCGGCTTAACATGTTGTACGAGTACACCGTAATATAATTGCTAAAACCGCATTGTAAATTTTTGACTTACGTGTGATGAGTCTATTAGTGATGACGGAAGTACATAACAGGGTAATCTAATTAATCTTTTTGTGTGTGGGTGTGTGTTGCCTTGTGACTGTTTGATCAGTTTTTCATGTTTTACTTGTTAGTTACTTGTGTTGAGTGGTTCCTGTGAGGCATTGTGATTGCACCAGTAGAGATGAGGGATTTTGTTGATTCGCTTTTCTTTGATGTGCGGCATGTATATTCTTGCACACCAGATAAGGAAATCCTGGATTTAACCCTGGAATAGACCTACCCAGGTTATCCTACCCAGGGTAAATTAAAACTCAAGAATTCTCACGTGTTTGATATGCGCTGGTTGTAATGAACGTCACCTGCGCCATCCTTAAGGTTTACGTCACTGACCATAATGACATCATTAAACGCCATAGTAATGTCATCACAATACGGCGGACGTCAGCAATCGAAGTCACTGCATTATCAAAAAAAAAATTTAATGAAAGGTGTACAAGAATAAGAATCGTTCATGGGTGTGAGGGGTAGACAGGAAAATCCGTCCCTTGCGATCACAGTCTGGCATTACTCGGCAAGCCTCGTGATGCTAGACAGTGATCCTCGGGACGGATTTTTCAATCAACCCCTCACATCAATGATAGATCCTTATGCTAGCTGTCATGATGTGTTTGCTCTTCCTCTAAGTGTCACAGCTGAGTAGTTTGTTCTGTAATTGTGACTCTTCGTAGATATCTTCTTCACTGCTTGGCGGTACCAATATAACGGAATACTTCGTTTAAATTTCGTTTCAATAATTTACGACAGCAGAAATCCTTCTCCGCCCCTGATCGAGAATCTGCCAGATCAATTTGGAATTTAATGAACAAGGAAAGACGCACTTTAATAATTGGTTTGGTCTGTACGTCACACTGATAAAACACTTGCATCTCTCTCACACCTTCCGTTTCATAAATGATATATAAGTCTAGACTATGTGTATATAAATGCCTGCTTTTGGATCCGATATTTTTACAATCTTTAAAAAAAAACAAATTTTTGCTGTTGGGTCGTGGGTTTATTAATCTGTAGATAATATTGCAATGGTGCACGTTAACATATTAAATAAGAGCAGGGCATTTTTTTTTACTTGCCGCAGGCTGGGTAGTGGTTTTGTCCCGAATTAGCCTTGTTTTTGTCTCTCCCGATATCTGCGAGACAACTCGATATGGTCTACACTCTTGATGGCTGGGGAGGTAAACCTAAGAAAAAAAATGAAACAAAACGCACAGGAATTAAATTATGCTAAAGGCATTTTCTCCAGTAACGTTAATTTTATTATTTACATGACCTATAAAACTATTGCAATGCGGCTCGTTCATCTGTTCAACACCAAACAACAGTTTGGGCCCCTAAAACCCCTGTTCTCGCTTTACTTTCTTACTTACCATCTATAAGGCGAAATATATCCGGAGAATAGCTTTTAGCTTGGTTGTATTTGGAGAACAGTGGAGACTTCCTAACGCAGCAACAAGATGGATGCGACTTTTAGACGAAAACTACGAGTAACTCTTGAAATGCTGAATAAATTTAGATGCCACGCGCACTTCTAATTCTCAGGCAATCAGTCAATTTCAGCCATGTTGATGCAAATTCAAATATGTAAAGAGAAACTGAACTGGATCTACACTGTTTGCAAAAGCAGGGCATATATGGGCTCCCGAGGCAGCAAAGGATGAGAGATATGGAGCATATAAGGACAATAAAACGCTGCATATAAAACCACAGACGCAAAAAAATAATAACATAATAAAAAGATAACAAGCTAAATAAAACGAAAAAAAAAAAAAAAAAAAAATGATAAAAAACAAATAAAACAAATAAATAAGTAAAATAAAATATAGATAAACCAGTTGATTCCTAAAGGGCTAAAGGGGATAAATGCCCTCGCTACTGTCAGTTTGGCTTTTTATGGCAAAATTTCCAAGTAAATCAAGGATATATAACTCTTCGAATAACATTTGATCAGAGTTTTGTGACCTTTATGCACATGCCCAGACTATATCCTTACTATGATGCGAGTTTCAAACAATTACCTCGGAAACTGTAGGCGGTGCGGAGATACGAACAGTACTATAAAGTGTGACGGACGAACGGACACACGGAAATACGTACGCGTGTTGGACGGTAAAACTATATACCCTCCTCCTCTTCGCAATGGGACATAATGATTGTAGTCGAACCTCAATAGCTCGAACACCGGTGGCTCGTTTACCTTGGCTAATTCGAACTCGTTTTTTAGTCCCTACGAAATTCTTCCGATAACTCAAGAATACAAATCTTTAGTAAATTCTTCTTATTTCAACTTGAAATTGTATGTTGGTGTACTCATAAGAATCACCTGATCGAGGCGATTCTAATGAGTACACGTAACATACTATTATTGTGTAGAAGATCGAAAAGATTTTCTTAAATTACCGCCATTTGCTTCCTGATCTGGCGACATGATAAACCCTTAGTGGCTCGAACAACCCGTATCGCGAACAAACTTCCATTGCCCCAAAGATGTCAGACCCTTTGAGATTCGACTGTATGAAGTAAAAGAACCGCATCAGAAGAATTGCCTTGAAACGGTCAGTAGAAGAACAACTGGCAACTTAAACCAGTTTTATTCGCGCGAAATCCCATCTTTAATATTGCTGCAGCTCCGAATTACAAATATATGTTCGGTCCGCATAGAGTACCTCTACCTAATCTGTGAAACATCACACTGAAACATATATAATAAAAAACTATGTGATTAAAATAATGGCGATATGAAGCCAGAACACAAGAAAATCACAAACAAAACCACGATGGGTCCGACCACAGACATTGATTGCCAGGCACCAACCACCTGAAACAGATTTAGAAGGGAGCACACATTTAGTCTGAGGATTAGACCCACTTTCAATAATGCAAGGTAGAAAAAAAATAACATGCTAGTCTTCACTTTAACTGCCACTAGATGGACTCGAAACTGCGCATGATATTGCCCTAACCTACAAATCAGACTATATTCTAACGCTGAATTAAAGTAGTCGAAAAAAACAACAAAAGATCCGAAAAGATCCGAATTCACCCAGAGCTGAATCGTCGTAAAAACAAACACATGACCGTAATGTCTCTGTGCCAAAGATTCGTTTCTGAGTTGAATTCGATATTTACTTTATAAATAAAACTCTACAATCAATGAAGTCCGTTGTTTTTTTTCTGTCGCACACTCCGAAGTCTGTTGCGTCATTTTCAACCAAACGTCATCTGAATCGGGTGCATTCACGAAAGCACATATCGAAGTCAGTTGCTTCCACGCGATGATACCGCAAGTGTGTTGGAGACAATATTCTGTGAAGACCTGTTTATTTTAAATGATGTTTTCTGCTGTTATGAAACAAGAAATGTTTATGATATGTAGAGAGAAACATCCACGGTGTCATTTCGCGGAGCAAGGTCCGACAAATTAGCCATTGTAATCACTTATCATACTTTTACGTAATATTTCCTCGGAAAATGTCTTGCACTGGAAGCTGTAATGTAATATAATGATGACAGCGAAAATAGCAGTTAAGTATACTTTGTTTCTTCAAGAACTGCAGCTCACAGTCCCTTGTGTAAATGAAATAAAACATGTAAAACAACCGTCCTCTTACCGGTGGCAATATTCCCACGCGCTGTGTAAAGTTGCATCCAATATCAGAAGTAAGGAATTCGGTTGCATCACGTATCATGGGATATAAAAGCTGATATTCATCCATCACCGAATATAAAAACAGTTTGGAATTTACGCAATGCACTTTGGTAATGTCTAAACAGAGTAGTATGTCCAAATCTGTAAATAATGTGGAAACTCACAGTATGTTTTCGGAATTGGTCCATTAGCTGGAGAGAAAAGAAACATGTTTAATATAGCTTGTCATGAAACGTGTGGCATATGAGGCCATTTTCTATTTTCTAACGTATCTGAACGCCGCATTTGTTACTCAGAACAATTAGAGATTAGTTTAGGGGATACATTACTGTGGCATAAAAAATGACTTTAAAGTCACGAATGATGATTGGGTCCAACATCAGAGTTTAGTTTCCCAACGGAATAGAACTGATAGTTTTTTTCTAATAAAAATAATTGTCGCGCTGATTTCGTGTTCTTGTATTACTACATCAGACACTTCAACTTCAGTTTTATGCTTTTAATGACCCATACGTCGTCTAGAAACATTGTGAGAGAATACGATAAATGTTTAAGTTTTTTTTCAGAAATAGCCCGAAGCGTTGACTTTGTTCATTTGGTCGTTGATCAGACTATATTGTTTTATTTGCTGAGGCCCCGAGGTTATAAACCTTTTTTCATTCTAAACTCAGCTGAGCATGAAATTTGTTCAGCTAATAAATCTCAAATTACTAAAAGTTACAAATTCTTTCTAGCAAAACATAGCTGAGCATGACAAATTCTCTGCTAATAGATATGAAAATGCCAACTATTGTTGGCATTTTCATATTTATTAGCAGAGAAAATTTCTTGCTCGGCTGAGTTGAGCACGAAAAAAGTTTCATAACCTCGGGGCCTGGATCTTTGATCTCAGAATACACAATGAAAACACCTTTCCTTTCCATATTACCCAGCTCATTTGTAATAGTAGAAAACGCAGATAAATTCAGTTAGTATGGAATTCAGATGTCAAAAAGACCACCCCTATCTGTGGTTGGCCAAGAATCCAGTGTCTTCAAAAGGATAGCACAGGTTGACCTTATTCTCCTCTGGACGCACAAGCAATATTGTAGAAAATGCTGTGTCCCATTTAGTAAAATATAGTATGGTCAATGCTGACACTACACCATACATTTCAACTATCAACCCAAAAGAATAAGGCGCAATCAAAATCGATCCGATCAACATTCATCTTAATAATACACGCTTTAACGGTGGACAGTATTTTATAACGTTTTAGTTGTCAGTATTATACTGTAAGAAGCAGACATGCTCTAGTCCATAGCTGAACTACAGGCAGACTATTTAACACGTACCAAACTAATAATCTATAAATATATTAAAAAGAACAACAACAACAAAATCAACAACAATACTAAAATGTAGTCTAATAGTTTATTTAAATAGTTACAACTATGCATTCGTATATGTTCAGAAACCGTTTTCTGTGATGTTCCAGTGACTGAGTTGGGGGCTTCTATGCGAGCCGAACTGTCATTTTGTACAACAATTGAATCTAGGGTGAAGATTTAGTACCAGTAAACTCGATGTAACCCCTTCACTTTGTTACTGGATGTTCTAAAGTAGTGGCACAAGAACTTGTTCTTTGTGTGGCTTTATGCTTGTTTTCTGTGGACCTTTGCTCTTGTTTGGTCCTGCTTGTTTTCTAGTTGTTGTGACTAGTGGATCCTAGGGAAGATGGAGCTGGTTGTTTTAGTTTGTTTGTGGCGTGTGTACTGTTTGCCATGGCTCATTTGGTCCTCCTCTCAGTGTCATTTGTAAGCTATGTTCTGTGATTGTCGTTCTTCTTGGACATCTATATTTATATGTGAATGTTAAAATGTATAAATTATTAGAATATACCGTATTCGACCTAATTACCGCACATACTACTATAAGCGCACAGTCAAGCAATTCCGTAGTTTTCAGATTACAGCCAGTGTACTTTTTGTCTACGTATTTATAAAGACATATGTTGTGTGTACTAATTTGAATTGCATCGACTTGTCGATGCAATTCAAATGAATACCCACAACATATGCCTTTATAAAGAAAATCAGAAAAAAAAAAATCGCATAATCATTATCAAATAAGTCCTTTCCTGATCTTTTTTACAGTGTACCCTTAGTAGGAAGATACATATTTTATCACAACTGAGTGTTTCCAGTAATTTTGATAAACCTAAGCGCACAGTGCGGTAAGAAGGTCGAATCGGCATTTTACGAAAAAAAGGATTCTTTGAGTATGAGAAATACATTGATTTTATTGAGAACAATAAAGCATCAATGATTCGCCCACCGATGACTCGTTTACCGAGGCTGATTCGAAGTAGATTTTGAGTCTCTCGGAATGTTTTCCGATACCTCAAGAAAACAAATATTTCAGGATATTTTGGGGGCATTTTTTATTTTATCATGAAAATGTATACTACGCGTACTAAGACAGTGCTAATGAGTACACAAAACATATCATTTGACTGTAGAAAATCGAAAACACAGCCCTAAATTACCCCATTTGCCATCTGACCTGACGGTTTGATTAACCCTAAGTTTCTCGAACTACACATGTCCAGAACAAATTTCTATGGTCCTAAAGAAATTCGAGCACAGAAAGTTTCTTGTGCAGTAATGGTTTGCGCGACACACACACGCCCTATTTCTCGAGTGTAAGCTGTGTACAGTTTGTATAATCTGTTGTCATAACAAAAAAAAAAAAAACTTTGCCAAAACTTTCATGAAGGATTTGGCATACACTCTTCATTATCATCATAAAATACGGGGTGAAGTATTTCTATAACACATTACTTTTCCAGTCCTGTTCCTCGTACTATAAAGTTGTTTTATGCCACGGAAAAAATACCATGAACTCATCACTGCCGCATATATACACTGCAAAGATGCATTTTACTTCTTTTGATGTTCGTAATCACATTACTGTCTGGGAAGAATAACTTCCTTGACAGCTCTTCCAGGTTTATTCAGGCAAATAATTGTCTAGCTGTGCGGACGTCAAACGAAATAAGAACTCCTTGTTACATTTTGAGTCTCTAACAATAATCGATGAATCGCCTTTGTTCGTTGTTAATTTGTCTGTGTTTTTCGCTGATGCTTATTTATTTTTGCGGCTGTTTTCCTGCTAATTGGTTCTCAAACACAGTTGTTATATCACCAGTAGTATAAACATCAGTAAAAGAAGTAATAGCAGATGTAGGCGTTCTCCTAGTAATAGTAAGACATGTAGTGTTACAGTAATGTTACTGGAAATGTAGAATCAGAATTTGTCGACGTTGTAAAATACAGCTAAAATCAATGCTTTTTAAGTAAATGAATACAGCTGGTAGATTTTTCAGCTATGGTTGGCAGGGATGACAACTTTTTAAAACTATTGTGTACACAAATGCCCTTCTGAAAAGTGTTTTGTTGTAGAAGAAAAGAAAACCCCTTCCAAATGGAATGAATTCGCAGCCCCAAGGAGCCAGCTCATTCTTTTAGAGTTTACCAAAGTTTACACTTCCCTGAAAACATGGGTGAATATCAAAGAGAAATCAGTGTTAGTTCACAGTTTTTTTTTTTTTTTTTTTTTTTTTTTTTTTTTTTTTTCGTCCTGGTTTCTATGCAGATCATCCTAGGAGAAACACACAATATATATATATATATATATATATATATATATATATATATATATATATATATATATATATATATATATATATATATATATATGCTCAGATATTGAGTCCTGGGTATGACGTAAAACTGCATCCAGCTGTGACACTCAATATGAGTGTGGGAATGTGAGGCTGCCCTCTATCACAGTTGCCTCCCCGCCTTCAGGGTTACGATGCTGCCACAACCTGGGTGGCAGAGGTAGGTGGCAGTCATCTACAGACCGATGGCTTGGTGTTCTAGCTATTGTGGTTTGGCGGACGATCCTTCTTTATAAGGACAACTGCAAAGCACACTGCCCGATCGCGGGAATGGCGTGCATGCTCAGATGAAAAGAACTTAGTTGGGACGTCTCTAACAATGATCGATGAATCGCCTTTGTTCAGGAGAGGCAATCCCGTAAAAAAAACAAATGTTCAGAAATCTTTTTGGCGGTCACAACAATAGAATCTGAGTTAGACGATGCCAGTAGACATCAAAGTTCTGTTGGTAACGTCTCCGGCTTGGCCTTCTGTCAGGTGTGGGAGGCAGAGTCGGGCCATTGTGGCGAACCAAGCAAGCGCCTGAGGAGTTCAGGGTGGGAAAACTCAATGTGAACACTCTGAGAGGAAGAGTTTGTGATGTTGTGGAAACATTATTCCGCAGGAAAGTGGATGTCTGCTGTATTTAGTAGACAATCAAGGGCAAGGATACCAGGTACAAGCACTGATGGTGTATTAGTGTTTGTGGCGGAAGAGTGGATAGAAAAAAAATGAAGTCTCCGACAGAATCATCTTAGTGAGGCTTATAGTCGGCTAGTGTGTGGTTACCTTTCTGTCTGTGTATGCTCCACAGAATGGTCTAAGTGATGAGGTTAAGGATCTGTCGTTTGATGGGCTGCGTGCTTTGACTTCCAGGATCCGAATTTCTGATCACATATAGAGATTAGAACGGCCATGTTGGCCATGCAGGCACTGGATACAGGGAAGTGCATGGTGGAATGGGGTATGACAGGCCGGAACCAGATGTTGACGCGAGATGACCCTAGAGTATGCCCTAGCTTTCGACCTGCGTCTTGGGATTACATGTTTTAAGAAACGTGACAACCATCTCATCACGTAAATGTAGCCACGCAGACAGACTTCTGGGAAGGGCTGCGGTTTGTGATTGTGGCACTCCCTGGACTTTTCTCTTACCGTTTTTTTCATTCTTTTCCGTAGGACCATGCGCTAACTTGTCACAGGTGTAAAATTGATCCCTGACGAGGAAGTAGCCCTGCAACATCATCTTCTTGTATGCAACAAAAGGATTGATGTGCCAACAAAATTCAAGCGCATGTTCATCCCTCGCCTTAAAATTCTCGCATGTGAGTGAGTCTGCAGGTGTAGCTGATGCTGCCACTGAGGATATCTGGAACAACATCAAGACTGGCCTGCTCAAGACAAGTAAGGAAATCTGTGGCAAAACTCGGCCCCACTGTTGGTGTCGTGAATCCTGGTGGTGGAATGAGCACATGAAAAAAGCCATTGCTGCCAAGCGGAAAGCTTTCAAGGCCTAGAAGACTGGTAAAGGCATTAGGGCCTTTCTAACCAGTTTAGAAGAGAGAACGCAGATGTTGTTGGTAACAAACCGGTAAAGAATGATGCAGGGGAGATATCAAGTAAGCGAAGACTCGAAGCAGAAGCCCTGGTGAAGGGGATGTATGCCAATGTCCGTAGCCGTGTCCGTGTTGGTGAGGGGTACAGTGAAGGGTTTGAAGTGAAGGTCCATATTCACTAAGGCTCGGTACTCAGCCTGCTGCTCTTCATCATTATGCTTGAAGCCTTTTTTACGCGAGTTCCGCTCTGGGGTCGACTGAGAGGACCTCTATGCCGATGACATTGTTATTATCGCTGAATCACTTGCGGAATGGAATAGGAAGCTCTTGACTTGGAAAGAAGCAATGGAGGAGAAAGGACTGAGAGTAAATGCATGAAAGACGAAGATCTTGAGCTGTGGTACGGGCCTGGACCTCCTGCAGAGTTCAGACGAGTTCCATATGTCGTCTGTCGCACCGGAGTGGGCAGCAACAGCATCTTCTGCAACGGCTGCAAGCACTGGGTGCACAAGAAATACAATGGATTCAAGCGCTTGACAAAGGACCCTGATTACATATGTACATGGTGCCAGGGTGCTGCACGCCCCTTGGACGGCAGACCACAGAGGGAAGTTCAGGTCGGATCTGACAAGCTGTAGGTGGTAGCTTCTTTTTGCTACATAGGAGATATGCTCTCAACAGCCGGTGGATGTTACCTTTCATCCACAACACTTGTGTAAAACGCCTGGAAAAAATTCAAATAGCTGCTACCAGGTCTCTCTTCCCGCCACCTCTCTTTCAAGACAGGTGGCCGCGTGTACAGCTGCATGCCAGTAAGTCTTGGCCATTTACAAAGCCAAACCTCCGACGTCTGCAGCAAAATGACAGGGTCATGATCAGACAGATCTACTAAGTCAAACCGCAAGACATTGTTACCACCAGATCCGATGAGCTACTTGCGCGGCTTAGCATTTAGGATCTGGACCTCATTCTGAAGAAGAAGAGGTTTCGCTAGGATGGACATGTGGAACGCTCCAATTATGCATTCAAGACAGCCTTTGACATACAGGTTGATGAAAAGTGTGAGCTTGGGAGGCCTAAGATGACATGGAAGAAGCTGACAGAGAGGAATTGCAGAGTGGAAGCTCTCAGCTATCGACCCTCATGATAGACGTACCTGGAGATCTGTTGTGAGATAAGCCATGCATGCAGCAAGCATGCTACCTGGAAGGGGGCAGAGAATGGGGGCACTGACGTGGATGTTACCCCTGTACCTGCACGTTAATAAAAAAAACGATGATGATGATGATGTGTAGGCAAGACAAAATGTGCAATTGTTAATAATTTTAGCTTTATTAGCAGGACAAATTTCATGCTAAACTGAGCTTTATAACCTCGGAGCCAGACTGTCTCTCGTAGATGTGTATCTATTCACCTAACATGACAGCGTGTTAAACTCTAGCACTTAAAGGGACTGGATATGTCTGGCCAAAAGGTCATAAAACGTTTCATGCTCAACTCAGCTGAGCATGAAATTTGCCCTACTAATAATTTTTAAATTATTAACAATTGCAAATTCTTTCTTGCCTAACTTAGCTGAGCATGAAAATTTCTCTGCTAATAAGTAGAGACTTGAAGAGCACAAAAGCAAAGAGGCATTTACAAACGTTGTCTATGAACAAAATGGGGGTCAAATCCATCATATCGGACTACACTGTTTGCTCAGAGCTGACTGTCCGAAAACTTACAATATATATGTAGAATATAAAAGCAGTTACCCAGAAAATATCGCAAATGCACGGCAAAACCTTTCCGAGGCATCCAACTAAAACAAACTAAAACTAGAGCTGGTGTTTGTAAAACCCTATGCCCCCAACTGCCTGACTCTAACATTGCTTGACTCCAACACTGCTTGCCCATGACGGTAACAACAGTACAAATAAATGAGATTTCAATGTTATTTTATCAAAGGGAAATAACTCTAAAATAGGAGATAATTGGGAGAAGAAAAAAAATACGGGTCACCTATTTTTTCCTGAGGAATCAAAATATGAAATTTCAAAACATTAGCATACGTGGTTCTAAACTTATGCTATACACAATAAAGCAACGACATTAAATGGCCAGAAATTATGAAGGGCCATAACACCAACATTTCATTTAATTGGTTCAAAATGTAATCAGGTGATCTCCTCCTCAATCCCAATAAGTATATCAAATATCATGGCTCTGGCTTAAATACAGATATCTTGCTGACAAGATCAAAATGCCTAGAACTACAAAGGGCAATAACTACGTCGATGTTTCATGGAATTCCCTAAAAAACAAATCAGGTAATCTCCACATCATCCGTAATCAGCATATAATATTTCAAGACCCTAGCTTAAGTACTTTTCAAGACATCTTGTGACAAGGTCAAAATGTGCAGAACTGCAAAGGGCCGTAACTTTATCAGTATTTTCACGGAATTCTCTCAAAATATAATCAGGTAATTTATTAAGTTTCAAGGCTCTAGCTCTAATAGTTTTTGAGATATTTTGCTGACAAGGTAAAAATGCCCAAAATTACAAAGTGCCATAAATCAAGAAGTATTTTCCAAAATTTCTTCAAAAGTTAATCAGGTTGTCTACTCATCACTACCAGTCTATTCATCAAGTTTCAAGGCTCTAGCTCCAACGGTTTTTGAGATATTTTGCTGACAAGGTAGAATTGCCCAAAATAACAAAGGGCCATAACTCATGAAGTATTTTTCAGAATTTCTTCAGCAGTTAATCAGGTCATCTACTCATCACTACAAATCCATTTACTAAGTTTAAAGGCTCTAGCTTTAACAGTTTTTGAGATATTTTGCTGACAAGGTAAAAATGCCCAAAATTACAAATGGGCATAACTCAAGAAGTATAATTCCAAATTTCTTCAAAAGATAATCAGGTTGTCTACTCATCACTACCAGTCTATTTATTAAGCTTCAAGGCTCTAGCTTTAAAAGTTTTTTGAGATATTTTGCTGACAAGGTAAAAATACCCAAAATTACAAAGGGCCATAACTCATAAAGTATTTTTCAGAATTTCTTCAAAAGTTAATCAGGTCATCTACTCATCACTATAAATTCATTATTTACTAAGTTTCAAGGCTCTAGCTCCAACGCTTTTTGAGATATTTTGCTGACAAGGTAAAAACGCCCAAAATTACAAAGGGCCTTAACTCAAGAAGCATTTTTTCAAATGTTAATCAGTTTGTCTACTCATCACTACCAGCCTGTTCATCAAGATTCAAGGCTCTAGCTCCAACGGTTTTTGAGATATTTTGCTGACAAGGTAGAAATGCCCGAAAATTCAAAGGGCCATAACTCATGAAGCATTTTTTAGAATTTCTTCAAAAGTTAATCAAGTCATCTACTCATCACTACAAATCCATTTACTAAGTTTCAAGGTTGTAGCTTAAACAGTTCTTGAGATATTTTGCTGACAAAGTATAAATGCCCAAAATTACAAAGGGCCATAACTCAAGAAGCATTATTCAAAATTTCTTCAAACGTTAATTAGGTTGTCTACTCATCACTACCAGTCTATTTATCAAGTTTCAAGGCTATAGCTGCAACAGTTTTTGAGATATTTTGCTGACAAGATTGCATCAATATTTTTTCAAAGGGCCATAACTCACAAAAGGGGCATAATCTTGTCAAGAAGAAAATATGTCTCAGCTATTTTTTTCTCATGAGGAATCCATATAAGAAATTTCAAAATCGTAGCATTCACGGTTCTAAAGTTATGCTATGTATCAAAAAGCGTGACGAACGGACGGACGGACGGAAGGACGGACGGACAGACGAACAACCCAGAAGCAATATGCCCCTCCAACTTCTTTGAAGTTGGGGGCATAAACAAAGGAGAGGAACAAAAATGATAAATAAATAAACGCAGTGCAAGATTTTAAATAATAATTATTATTCTCGCTTTTATACTATGTCTACAATTCCTCTAACTGACTGTGCATGTATGAGTTTCACAGTGCTGTTTCACTGATGTGGGAGCGACGCCTCTGTGGACCGAGCATATGTTTGTAATTTAGGGCAATATCAGAATTTCGCGCGAGTAAACTGTTTTAAGCCCTCACCTCCAGTATTTTACTTACTGACTGTTCCAAGCTGATTTCTCTGTTACAGTTCTTCTTTGTTCGGGAGCCGGGGATTCCATATTTGGCGTTATATTGTTGTGTCATCGTTTCTGATCTCTTCTCCTTTTGATGCCCCGAGAAGCCTGTGCTTCGTGGTCGTAGCAATGCTATGAGATTTTCACTTACATCTTCTTTTTTTAAAAAAAATAAAATCCTTGTTTACAGTCCAAGTCTTTTTTTTCTCTGTTGCTATATATCGCTTCTAGTCTTCCGTTTTGCATTACTGTCTTTTATCCCAATAATAGAGCCTGACATTATTATACAAATGCGGTAGAAAACAATTTCGGTTCCATTAAAATAAGCTGAAATCAGTTTTAGAATTGTGCTCCAGTTTTCAAATTGATGACACAACTTTTTGCACCAACACGCATTCCCATGAAAGGTTTGAACGAAGAAGGCATTAAACGTTTCCGACTGTAAATACTTAAATCATAGTATCTGCTGACAGCTCTTCGAAGGATTCTCTATCGTGATTGTGACTTTTCCTGAACGTCCCCATAGTTGTGTCTACAGATGAAGCATCCGTGCAACCTAACACATAGGCACTGGATTCATATGACTGAATGCAAAAGTTTAATGCAACCTTTCTGTCTGAAGATGCAATATATTTCTACAAGTGTTATGAAACAGACGCCTACTTAAGTTATATATTATATGTTGCAACAGACATAATTTCAGTAAAGTGAAAACAGAGTTATGGCTCATGATAACATCTTGGTATCTATGTGGGTATGAAAATATTTGATTGGTGTGCACGAATTTACTTATTCTTTTTCAAACGTTCCCTTTTTAAGCGCTCTACGACTTGTGGGACTAGCGAAGTATTAGATCAGCCTACGCATCATTGCAGTCTGAATAGAGTCCATGTACCTTCCCAGCAATCTATCCAAGGAGAGACGAACAAGAACGCTTGACATTCTGCATGCATGTACAGACTGATCTGAGTGATTCCTGGCCACACAGGTTTTATTGTAGGTTTTGTCATGCACTGGCTCAATCGACTTTACTACAGAATGTGTTTAATGTCATGTGGCGGGCGTTACATGTCGCGCTGTAATTAATCGAACATTAAGACCATTGCTCCAGAAGCACTATATGAAAGTCATGGACAGGTCTAATGCTATTTTACATGGACTGCTCAAAATGATAATAACCAAGTATTAACAAGAAAATTGCTCGCATGTGTTATAACCAAGTATTAACTTTACTACAAATTGTGTTTAATGTCATGTGGCGGGCGTTACATATCGCGCTGCAATTAATCGAAGCGTTCTTTATACCATTGCTTCAGAAGCATTATATGAAAGTCATGGACAGGTCTAATGATATTTTACATGGACTGCTCAAAATGATAGTAACCAAGTATTAACAAGAAAATTGCTCGCACGTGTTATAACCAAGTATTAACATTCACAAAAAAGCTTGGTCTACATTTAGAGTAGACCAACCTTATTTTGAAAAGCTAATATTTGTTTCATGTAATTTGTTTTTTATATGACACATATTACCTATCCGTAGAAACCCTGAAATGTTTGTTTCTTAAGAGGGCTTGATACACTTGGTATACGTTTGCTATTTCAAGGCGGATAATCACGTGATTCACAATAGATAATCTCACTATTTCTTTTTTTTTTTTCTCTCTCTCCGTTTCACAGTAAGTATTGCACCATTTTTACACTAAGTCATAGTTTTCAGAGATTACACCTACTTCACCGTACCCGGAATAAGAAGCACTTCTTTCCGCCATGCCAACTTTTTACAACAAGAGGACCATGATGGTCCTATATCGCTCACCTGAACAAACAGATTTGCATATTTACTGTTGAAGTTTCAGCCAAGTTCACTGCTCTAAGATTTATGTATAAAGTTTATAGCCCTGCCCCCCATCCCCACCCCGTAAGCCATGTTTTTTTCTTTTTAACACATCATGACGACTTGACTTAATCTTGAAAGAGGGTCACCAAGGGAACATTTCTGCCCAGTTATTTTGAAATTGGTCCAGTGGTTTCTGACAAAAAGTTTTTTAAAGTGTTTTATATCGCTATAAAGCCCTATCCCCTATCAGCCATTTTTTTTATTTTATTTGACGAATCATTACAGATTGAATAAACTTGGTAGAGGGTAACAAAAGAACATTCCTGCTAAGTTAAATTGAAATCGGTTCAGTGGTTTCTGACAAGAAGATTTTTTGAAATTTTCTAATTAGATCTATAGGGAAAATAAGCCCCACTCCCTAACAGCCATGTTTTTTGACAAATCAGGATTGCTTGAACATTCTTGGTAGTGGGTCACCAATGCATTATTGAAATCAGTCAGGAGGTATTTGACAAGAAGAATTTTAAAGTTTTCTATACAGATATATATGGAAAATAAGCCCCGCCCACTGGGGGGCCATGTTTTTTTACGTATCATAAAGGCTTGAACAATCTTGGTAGAGGGTCACCAAAGCAACATTCCTGCCAGATTACATTGAACTCGGTCCAACGGTTTCTTACGAGAAGATTTTTAAAGGTTTTTATATAGATATATAGGGAAAATAAGCCCCGCCCCATAGCGGCCATGTTTTTGACGAATCATGACAGCTTGAACAATCTTGGTAGAGGTTCACCAAAGAAACATTCCTGCCAAGTTATATTGAAATCGGTCCATTGGTTTCTGACAAGAAGATTTTTTAGTTTTCTATATAGATATGTATGGAAAATAAGCCCCACCCGCTAGCAGCCATGTTTTTTGACAAATCACGATTACTTGAAGAATCTTGGTAGAGGGACACCAAGGAAGCATTTTTGCCAAGTTATAATGAAATCGGTCCTGTGGTTTCTGACATGAAGATTTTTAAAGTTTTCTATATAGGTATATAGGGAAAATAAGTCCCCCACCCCTGGCGGTCATGTTTTTGGATGAATCATGACGGCTTGAACAACCTTGAAAGAGGGTTACATAAGAAACATTTCTGCAATGTAATATTGAAATCAGTCCAGTGGTTTCTGACAAGAAGATCATTAAAGTTTTCTATACAGATATTTAGGGAAAATAAGCCCCACCCCCTAGCAGCCATGTTTTTTGACAAATCATGACAGCTTGAATAATCTTGGTAAAGGGTCCTCACGGAAACATTTCTGCCAAGTTATATTGAAATCGGTCCAGTGGTTTCTGACAAGAAGATTTTACAAGCTTTCTATATAGATATATAAGGAAAATAAGCCCCGGCCCCTAGCAGCCATGTTTTTTTTGACAAATCATGACGGCTTGAACAATCTTGTTAAATGATCACCATGGAAACATTTTTGTCGGTCCAATGGGTTATGAAAAGAAGATTTTACAAGTTTTTTATAAAGATATATAGGGAAAATAAGCCCCGCCCCCTGGCGGCCATGTTTTTTGACGAATCCAAATGGCCTGAACAGTCTTGGTAGACTATTATCACAGGAACATTTCTGCAAAATTATTTTGAAATCGGTCCAGTGGTTTCTGACAAGAAGATTTTTAAAGTTTTCTATATAGATATATAGGGAAAATAAGCCCCGCCCCCCTGGCGGCCATGTGTTTTGACGAATCCAAATGGCTTGAACAATCCTGTTAGAGGATTACCAAAGAAATATTTCAGCAAAATTATCTGGAAATCGGTCCAGTGGTTTCTGACAAGAAAACTTTTAAGTTTTCTATATAGACATATAGGCAAAATAAGCCCCGCCCCCTGGCGGCCATGTTTTTTGACGAATCCAAATGGCCTGAACAATCTTGGTAGAGGATCACAAAAGGAACATTTCTGTAAAATTATATTGAAATCGGTCCAGTGGTTTCTGACAAGAAGATTTTTTTAAGTTTTCTATATAGAGAAATAGAGAAAAGAAGCCCCGCCTCCTGGCGGCCATGTGTTTTGACGAATCCAAATGGCTTGAAAAATCTTGGTAGAGGGTCACCAAAGGAACATTTCTGCAAAATTATATGGAAATCGATCCAGTGGTTTCTGACAAGAAGATTTTATAAGTTTTTAGTTAAAAAATCTATTTTTAGCTCCTGTGACCTAGATATGCAATGGACCGAAACCATTTGAACAACTTTGCAAGAGGACCAACCAAGGATCAATCCTGTGAAGTTTAGTCAAATTCCAAGTAGTGGTTTAGGAGGAGATGTTGTTTAAAGATTGTGGACGGACGGACAGACGGACGACGACGATGACAACGACGACGACGACGACGACGGACGGGGAGTGATCACAAAAGCTCACCTTGAGCCTTCGGCTCAGGTGAGCTAAAAAAAAAAGCTCCGATTTTCTTGCAAATCTCGACAAAAATGTGCATATGCTACTGGTATGCATGACACGTTTTACAATCAATGCCAATTTTGAATGTTTATTTCCCAAATCATACGTTTTGCAACGGTTACACAAGTGTTGGCATATATTATTTGTAAATAGATGATAGACCATACTTGTTTCAGTTCAGTACAATGGTTATTAGCAGAGAAATCAAGAGAAAAACATAGATAGGAGTCACGCCGTAAGATAAGTGTCACTCTGAACATTACAACAAAAAGAAAATCGATAGGAGTCAAACTCCACCACTAATAAATTTCAACTGATACGTTCTAGACTGTTTTTTAAATAAAATATAATGCACTTATCTTTGTTTGAGAATAGAAGTATGTTTGTGATTTCGTTTCGGGTTAGATTTCATGTCAGGTTCAGCATAGATTGTGTTAGTTCATTAGAACCGTCTCATTGAGAGAAAATACTGTTTAATTCACTACATGAAAACCACTTTTATCATTTAAAGGAAAATGATTCACCGGGTCTTCATTGCATAGTACTGTTAACGTCATGGATGTTGAATTAGCACGACAATCTTTTTAGGGGTAATCTGTCATTCAGATACGTTATCCAGTCATATCTTTGCCTAAACACAGTTTCATCTTAGTTTTACGCAATAAATCGACTTGCACGAGAACCGGAAGTCGAATAAAGATATAAGTGTTGAAGAACTTTTAAAAACTGTAACCCTATAGATTTTTTTTTAATTTTATTCCAGTAAGTTCACTTATAAAAGTTTTCCCCAGCTGGTGAAATATTAACGTGGTGTCTATATTCGCTACAGTTGGAAATACATAAAAGCAAAGAAAATTTGCATTACTTTATCAGTTAACTTACTGGGATACAAATATAAACCTGGAGGGTTACAGTTTTTTTTAAGTTTTTCACTACTAAACATTTTTAGGACTTTCGGTTTTCGCGTAACAATCGATTTATCGCGTAAAAATTGAGGTAAGTGAGGGTATAGAAAATCTTGTACCAAGGTAAGCAGAAGCCAATATCATCTCAAGCACTTTGGGTACACGGACAAACGTATATCAAACAAGCATCTGTTTAGATACATTTAAAACACTGGAACTGTAGGCTCTTACACTTTCAATGTCATTAAAATTTATAAAAGTATTCCTGTACTGATACGTTCAAAATTTAAATGATAGATTTAGGTAAAATTAACGATTAATATATAAAAATAGTCATGCATCTCTGAACATCTAACATAAATGAAACAAACTTGCATTGGCATTGGCATCGACACAAAGGCAGAACAACAAACAAATCAACGAAATGGTTCAGAACAGGCTCAAATTTAACCGTCTGCCTCTGTCACTCGACATTTTCATTATTTTCAGAAACCCGGAAATGTAACCCATAAGACTTCAGTAGTAAAAAAGTTGACAATAGTGACTCTCAAGATTTCAAATGTCATCCCGATAGATTTAGTAATAAAACATTTCCACATATAAGGCAAATGTAAGTTTGTGACCCTGTTGTCTTTTTAATATTGCAAATTCCAACAATGAAACATAACATCAAATGGCAAACATTTCTATAACTAACCTATCAGGATGAAACATACAGTCAGGAGGGTTACATTGTTTCAAAAGTTTTACCATGAATTATTTATGGAACGGACTTCCGGTTTCTTGAAAATTAAAACATCAAAGAACATCGAATGTCGAAGGTGGATGATATGTTGTGTAGAACTCAGAGCCGAGTTAAGCCATTCTCTGAAAAATAACAACAGTTAAATAACTCATTCTCTGAAAAAAATAAAAATAACTCATTTTCTAATAACAACAGTGAAACATAAATTTTTGTTGTCTTACAGTAGAACCCTTTTTTCAGAAAGGAAGCAGACGGTTTTTACATGGTTGCCTCACCTTAAAGACTAGCCAGTTTAATTATTTTATTTATACAATTACTGAGACGTTTACACGAGTCAATATATTCGTTACTTCGAAATAAATACTATATTAACACCTTTCATTGGAATTACTAATTCATTTTAGCTATTTACGCTCGTATTAATCCATAATAACGAACGAATTCAAAAATAACAAACGAATTTATTCCAAAAAAACGGTATATCTCGTCCGAAAAAAAAATGTTATAGCCAGCTTACAATCATTTCGAGAAAACGAGTTTATAATTCAAAACTAACGACTTATACTTCGTTAAAAGATGTTAATAATTCAAAATAACGAATTACTTTTTCGACATAATGACTCAACCGTTCGAAATAACGAAACAAACGTATCGAAACAACAAAATAAAGGAATTGATATTTTATGTCACGTTTTACTCGTAGCATCCGTATCATGGATGCAACACGTATTATGGATTATTAAAGCACCAGGACGTGCTTACAAGACCTCCTCCCTTGTTTCAGAGGTATTCATTTCTAATATTCCAGCCAAACGTTCGATCATTTACCTCCATATTATATATGTATGAAATACAGACATGCAAATGTTCATCCTTTGGACTGACAGGAATCGAATCGCAATTATTTGTAATGTTCACTGGATATTCACACTTGATCTAGTCTAATATGCCATGTGGACGCACACAACCATTATACCGGTTTGTAGCTGACAAAAATACTTGATTCGCGGTCACAAGGTACAGTACCGGTCTATGTAAATCTTCATTCGTTTTACCCAGTGATTAACCGAATAGTCAAATATATGCTAACATGCTAAAGATAAATGAGCCGTAATGTGAGAAAATGTACCTTCTCACATCTGTGCCCAATGGAGACCGCGCATTCTGATCAGAGACAAATTTTGTCCGCATGAAGAAACTTTGCATTCCTTACTATTCAAAATGCGCCCAGTGAAGACATTACGAAAACACGCCTATTCAAATATATTGAGAGTTTTACCACCAAAAAATGAAAATTTTCAGATGAAAAAATGCTGGTTGTTTTCATATTTCTGCTCAAAACAGATTATGGCTACTTGTTACAACCGCCTAAACGAGTACCAATAATCTATGTTTTTGAGCAAAACTAAAAAAAATTAATGTATACCCCTGCAAACCCCACTTTTACTGCACAACAAGGCGTGTTTTCGTGATGTTTAGATCAGACTACGCAAATGTGCAGGCTGATTTGAATTTCGCTTTGCGCACATGTTCGAAGGTACGTTTTCTGACACTGCAGCTCTTATAATAAAAGCTTTTCAACGACGAAAATGCATTGACTACAGATCACTTACAAAACGTTCATAATTGCAAATTTGCATATCGCATTATTGCTGACCAAAGTTTGACCCGAAATACAGGAGTGACTGAAAAGCGTATAATCTTGATATTCTCCGAACATTCCAGCGCCATTGTTGAGATGTCAGAAAAATATTGATATAAGTCAGGGCACAGTATCTCCTACAAGACTGCATGTGCGTCCAGTGGCGAATCAGATCATGATGCGCATCCGCGCCGACTGATCAGAGTCTTCTCTGTCCGCCTGCAGATGATGTGGATACCCACAGAATGCCCTGCAAATATTTGTTTAGATTAAGCAAATGCGTCTCTGCTGGGCGCATATGCAATCTTGTAGGACATGCTGTGCCCTGGCTTATATACGAATAGAATCATGGTCGCTATGCGTTGAATCTGGGATGTGCTTTACTATTTACATTTAATATAACAAAGAAATGGTATCCTCTTAAACCATAAGTGTTCTTTACTATCAGCTATTGCTTACTGTTGCATTTGTTTTGCAAACACATAACGCATATGGTAATAAATGAAATGCGCTCAAAAGTTTCATCGTTTTTGAACACTCCGGGGAATTGCTTCACCTAAAATAAATAGAGAAATAATAATAATAATAATAAACCTGATTCACTTCTCATTGATGACTTTGGGGATGGGGTTACCCTTAAAGGAAATACATCCTGCTTTTTAGCTCACCTGAGCTACGCTCAGGATAACCTATAGTGATCACTTTTTGTCCGTCGTCCGTCCATCTGTACGTCCGTGCGTTCGTCCGTTATCATTTTCAACATCTCCTCTGATGCCTCTGAGCCAATTTTGCTCAAATTTCATATAGAGCCCCCCCTGGGGTAGGGGACTGAAAGATTGATAAAATGGCCGCGGTCCATTGTTCAAGATGGCTGTCTTGTCCATATATGGTATAAACCTTTAAAAATCTTCTTCTCCAGAACAGAGGATACCTTCAGGCTGAATCTTTGAGCAAATCATCGAGGACGGGAGGTCTACCAAAGTTGCTAAAATGATGGTCGTACATTGACGTTTGACCTTTTTACGGTGAGGTCAAGTTTGCTTCCTTATGTATCTGTATGGACCCCATACATTTGTATGGAAAAATGTTGATAATTTCAAATGACTTCTCCTCTGAAGCCTCTGGGCCATGTTGCTCAAATTTTATGTGGAGCCTCCTTGGGGAAGGGGAATGAACGATTGCTAAAATGGTTGTGGTCCATTGACCAGTATGGGTGCCATTCCCATATATGGTAAAAACGTTTAAAAATCTTCCCCAGAACCAAATAAGCCCTGTGGCCTTATCTTTGCACAAATTATTGGGGACAGGAGATCTACCAAAATTGCTAAAATGGTGGTCCTATTTTGATGTTTGACCTTTTTACGGCAAGATCAAATTTGTTTCCCATGCATTTGTATGGGTCATACATTTATATGGAAAAATGTTGAGAAATCATATTTTGGACATAGCCTCTATAATCCAGTTGATTATGAATATTAGGACCCCTAGTAGACACAAAATAGCTATATAAGCCGATAGAAAATCCAAGATGGCCACCACAGCCGCAATCTTGAAAATTAGTTTTCGACATCTCTTCCCAAACCTTTGGTCGCTTTGAGCCGAAATTCGCTCAGTAGCAACAGGATGAATTCTGGATCAAAACGAGCTAAAATTGTGTCGATCGGAAGTCCAAGATGGCCGCAATGGATCCACTCCATTGAACAAGATGGCCGCCAGAGCAAAAATAGAAAATCTTCAAATGACATCTCATCCTTGGCCAATGGCCTGATTTCAAAATGTTTACACAGAAGTGTTTCTCCAATGGCCCTCTACCAAAATTGCAAAAATGCTTCCGCTGGGCTGAAAAAATGGCGGCCAGAGCTAAAAATAAAAAAAAAAAAACTTTAAAAGACATCCCCTCCGCAGCCAGTGTCCTGATTTCAAAGTAATTTCACAGAAGTGTTCCTCTTATAGCCCTTTACCAAAATCGCTAAAATAGTTCCGCTCGTCTGAACAAAATGGCCACTAGAGCTACCAATAGAAGGGAAAAACAACATTAATCGACATCTCCTCCTTGGCCAGTGGCCTGCTTTTAAAATGATTTCGCAGAAATGTTCCTTTTATCCCCCTTTTTTTGACTTATGGCCCTTTCAAAATTTCAGCATTTTAACCTTGAAAGCAAGATATCTCAAAAACTGTGTAAGCCATTGCCTTGACATTTGACAGGGCTACATGGGCCTCTTGTTTATGAATCATTTCTTAAAGTGCAGCAGCCGGTTGTGGAAATACTAATGTTGATACTTCTCTCTACAAGAGTTTTCTGACCTTAGAAAATGGCGGCTAAATCGGTCCAAAATACTCCCGTTATCTCGAATTCCAAGGGACTCACTGAAACACTTCGAGATATCCGTACTTCGACATATCGAGGAGAGAGTGAGGAAAACAAAAAATTGAACAACCACATTGAACAAATGAATATGTAATTTGACTACTGAAGTTAGAAATATATATATAAAATAATGTGGAAAAGAGGAGAAATTGCTCCTGAGGAGCAATTTCTCCTCTTTTCCACATTATTTTGCTACCTGTTGTCATAGTTTCATGTTAAAACAGGGACCAGATTTTCACTTCGAGATAAGCGGTCGAAATAAGCGAGTTCGAGATAACAAGGTTCGACTGTACCTGTTTGTCGGTAGTGGCGACTGTTTATTCCTTTTGTATATCAATTTTCGCTTCCAGACATTCTCAATACTGTTGCTACCTTCGTCACCTCATCATTACCTCCCTGCAGCGCCTTGCTCCGCTCTTGTTCTCGGCCTCTTTGTTGATACTTGATCTTTATGAGTTAGCGCTTCTAAACGGTTCCAATACCGTATTAACACTTTCACCTTAACATATCTAAATCAATACCCGTGCAAATAATGTAGAAACAGATAAGACGGCTCGTAAAGTGCCGTCTAATCTGGACCTACACTATTTGCCATTCTGTTTTTTGATTTTGGACTGAAAACCCTGTTTACTTCTGTTGATGTCAGAAACTTAGGGATGAATAGGTTAACCCTCGTAACCTCGTTACTACCCTATCTCCCATCCTCGTGCAAAACATTTTTTTTCCTTTTGGACTTTTCAGACTGGTATTTCTGTTGTAGTTCAATTTCATGTATTAACTCTGTTTTCGAGGAAATGCTTGTTTTTTGTTGTCAATATATGAACCCTGAGTAAGTGCCCTAGTGGAATTGTTGTCCATGATGGTAGATATTGCTGGGTCCGTCCATATAGTGTGTCTTGTTAAAACATTTAACTATAAGAGTAGGTTAAGAAGCTACAGTTTTTAAATTCAATTCATTTCAACTTATGAATTTATTTGAACTACATGCGCCTATGGGGAAGCCACATACATCATATGATAACGCAAGACAGATTGACATGATTAAATCAAACGACGCTAGGAAAGCGAATGGAATTGCATTTGCGCTCCTCTATCCATATTAAACACATTTTGTCGTTTCCGCTGCAGGGTAAAACAGATATATCACAAAAATCAATAGTTTATTTCCTTGTTCGAACCTGTATTAAGGATAAACCATTTAAAAGACAAATGGTATTTTTAAATGTAAAAATATACAATGACCTAAAATGAGTTGCATATGGTTAAAGATATGACAACTTTTTATACATCCTTCAAATTTTCAATGTTAATCCGTTGCAAATGTCATTTCAATTTTTGAAAGCACGTAGCACATAAACTTACCGTATTCGATCTAATTACTGCTGATAACCCTATAAGCGCAAGTCAAGCAATTTTGTAGGCTTCAGATTGCAGTCCGTGTAATATTATCTAATATAGGGATCAAACATGGTTTTTCATGCATTAACATTAGCAAGGTCCCGTGGGAGATGTTGAAAACGGAGGCCGAAGGCCGCGGTTCTCAACACCTCCCAAGAGACCTAGCGAATGTTAATGCATTGTAAAACCATGTTCGATCGCTATTATTGCATAAAAACTGAAAACATTTGCTATATTTCGTGTTATTTCTTGCACTATTTTGTTTCGCCTTTACACCAATGTCTCGCGAACGCAATTTCCACGGACTATGCTTGTTCTAGGGTCGGGCACTACACATCTCGTGACGGCAGTAATTCTGTGGCCCCGGTACAAGCATATTGAAAGTTACATGGTTAGTACACGGCTTTACGCCGGTTAATGCACGGCTGTTAATAACGTGCGACACTGCTTTTTATGCAATAATTCTTAATTATAGCATATGTTGTAGGGAGGCAAATCAAATGAGTGTCACAACGTATGCTTTTATAAACGCCGAAGTAATTCAAATGGGTGTCCACAATATATATGTTTTATAATCTTGTCGAGGTTTTCAAAAGAGTACCTACAACATACGGTTTTATAACGAAAATTAGAAAAACAATGACATATGAATCATTAATTACGCCCCTAAGAAATCCTCTGCCCATATTCCTTTGAAATGCGCCATTATTATATATGGGGTTTGTTCCTGAATATCGGGTTCACTATTTTTCTGGATAAGACTTAGACTTGGACGGAGACCAGGTTTGGCGAAAAATATACTTCTGGAAACAGAATCTATTCTCATTACGCCTTACAAATATATTGAAAATCTCACCACCAAAAAAAAAAAGATTTCAGATAAAAATTTTGATATATTTCATATTTCTGCTCAAAACATAGATTGTGGGTACTCGTTAGAACCGCCTCGGCGAGGCGGTTCTAACGAGTACTCACAATCTATGCATTGGAGCCAAAATAAGAAAACATAATGTATACCCTGTAAAATAAACGTAAAAAAGATTGCCTTTGGAAACAAAGAACACACAAAAGATTAGAAAATAGGAGTCTCAGTTTTATTGAGACCCAATTTTACTGTATCAAAGTGGGGCTTAAAGGGGTAAAAATTATATAGGTATGTTTTGATGAAGTGTAAGGAAAGAATTTACTCCCAAGGGGTTGACCCCTTTCAGAAGGGAAGCAAAACAAGTTTGACAATTTTGTCTAATTGAATTGTATCAAATACCTTTAAAAAGCTATATAAGAGAATGCAAATGATTTAATGTAAAACAATGGACCACCCACTGATGTTGCAAAGTTTAGAGATTACGCAGAATGAGGACCACCATGCCAGACAAAGCGTGGGCGAAAATTCAAGCAAAAGGCTAAATGCTCATGGACTTATGATACTGTTGCATGTCTGCCTTAAAATCTGAACTACATCACGTAAGGAATTGTAAAACAGTACTGAATTTTAATTGTGTACGTAGCAAACTGTGAGTGGTACGGCATAAAGATAACATTTCTAATGAAATATGGCTTTATTTTTGTGCGATAGAGAGACTTAGCAAACAGCGAAGACCCATGTTAACATGGCGTCTGATCAGTGTTCACCAATTGCCACTGCTCTAGCAGTTTTAAAATGTTCAATAGGTAATAAAATGGACCAGCTTATCTGGCCCATAGCAGCTGACACGTCAGATGTGTGAGTGTGTTCATTGCTTTTAGAATCTATTTGTCTTCACTACAGCTTTTGAGTTACTGCCTTGTTGCGGCCATAAAATGTCTCCCCGTTCTTCATTGTAGTGTAGTTAATATGTTGTGGTTCTATGTGATCTTTGAGCCTCTTCCGGGTCTTTTGAAAACTATACATAAGGGCCACTGATGAGGCCTATATATATTTGGTCGAAACTACTGTCCTTTCAACATTACACGGAGCGACGTTTTTGCTTGGCAATTTATTTCTTAATCGGCCATCATCTATCAATGATGTTGCTATCAATAGACTAACACAGGTGGAATGTAATCTGCTGCTTGACGAGTTCCCAACCGTCGCTGAAACAGTAAAAGCAATTAACTTCTGTCATCTGGCAAGGCTCCAGGATCAGATGCAATACTTGCTGAGATCTACAAAGCAGGAGGAACTCCAGATACAAAGAAGATGACAGAGTTATTTCACATTATGTGGAGAAAAGAAGCCATCCCTCAAGAATTCAAGGATGCGTCAATTATCCACCTATTCAAACGTAAAGGGGTTCCTCAGTTGTGTGATAATCATCGTGCATCTCCTTATTGTCATTTGCTGGGAAGGTCCTTGCAATGTTCCTACTTAACCGACTGAATGAACACCTTGAACAGTCAGGGCTTCTACCAAAAGCCAGTGTGGATTCAGAAAGAACAGAGAAACAATTGACTTGATCTTCACAGCAAGGCAGCTTCGAGAGAAATGCCAGGAACAGAACATAGACCTCTACATGACCTTTGTTGACCTTACCAAAGTATTTGATACAGTCAGTCGTGAGGGTCTTTGGAAAATTATGGTGAAGTTTGGCTGTCCACCCAAGTTCATAGCAATGGTGAGGCAGTTCCACGATGGTATTTTCTCTTACCTTCTTTTATGCTTGCATGAGTCCAAAATGATGGTGAGTTTTCTGCTCCATTCCCTTTGACAAATGGTGTCAAGCAAAGCTGTGTACTAGCCCCAACTCTGTTCAGCATGCTGTTCTCTGCCATGTCCACAGCTGCTTTCCAGGATGGTAAAAATGGTATACCTATTAGGTATCGCTTTGATGGGAAGCTTTTCAACCTAAGAAGGTTGCAAGCCAAATCCAAGGTGCAGACGGAGGTGCTAGATGAGTTCCTCTTTGCTGATGACATGGCAAGGGGTGCTACAACAGAAGAGAAGACGCAAAGTATCTGACTCCTGTGACAGCTTTGACCTCACAATCAGCATCAAAATGACCGAGATGGTTTATCAACCAACACCTGACAAGCCTTACAAAGAGCCCACCATTACAGTGACAGGTCAAAGATTGCAAGTGGTAGACAAGTTCACCTATCTTGGACGCACATTGCCAAGAGTAGTACACATTGATGATGAAGTCAATGCCAGGATGGCCAAAGCTAGTGCAGCATTTGGCCGACTACGTGGTAGTGTTTGGGATCGAAGCTTGACACAAAGTCGAAAGTCTACAAATTTGTGGTGCTGCCAACATTATTGTATGCATGCGAAACGTGGACAATTTACCAACGGCATGCCAAAAGACTGAACCATTTCCATACAAGTTGCCTTAAAAAACTTTTAAAGATTAAGTGGCAAGACAGGATTCAAGACACAGAAGTCCTGAAAAGGGCAGGGATGCAGAGTGTGCATACTCTTCTGAAACTGGCACAGTTGAGATGGACAGGCCATATTACCAGGTTGCCTGAAGAACGTTTGCCAAGAAAATTCTCTATGGAGAACTGGAAATGGCAAACGCTCCCCTGGTGGTCAGAAGAAGCGATACAAAGACACCCTCAAAGCCTCCCTCAAGGATTTCAATATTCCAACAGAGTCATGGGAACAAACTGCACAGGACCGAACAGAGTGGCGAGGCCACATCAGATGAGGTTTTAGAAACGTGCACAGCGCAAAGCCAGAGCTAAGGCATCACCAACAGAGCTGTCTTGCTCTGACCTCTGTTGTTCCATCTGCAACAGACAGTTTAGAGCTGGAATTGGTCTAATCAGCCATCTTAGAACACACAAAGAGTAGTATTTCTCGCATGTGATTAAGATTGGTCATTGTTAGTAATGACAGACGAACTATTATTTTAAATGAAACAAATTCCGATTGACAATATCTGAACAGAAACCGTTCGCCTTTTCTGCTTCTGTGTTTCCTTTTCAAATATGTATTCTAAATTAATTTTACAGCCAAAATTTGTCTGCCCTATGCATTTTCTGTCGTAAAGTATGTTGTTTTTTTTTGTTTTGTTTTTGTTGTTGTTTTTGTTTTTGAAAATTTCAGAGGAATTGAACAAGTAGAACTTGTTGAAAATCTGTCCTCAAGTTCCCTACTCTACATATATCTGCATAATTTGCATTCTTTTTACTATGGGAAAAAGTGAAAATACTTAAAAAAATGTATGACTAGAATAATCCTTTTGTGCATTGGTAGATACGACAAATGGTTTTACATTAAATCATGACAAACGTTTTCAAATTTACTTCTTCTGTGTAAAGCGCTAAGCATAAAAAACGACTTTCCGAAAGATGTCAAAAGCACAGTAGCTAGTGTAGTCCTGAAAACATGACTATTCAGCGCTGTTTGCAGATCTGTGAGCATGTGCATTGCTCTCAAGTGTCATTCCGTTTAGAATTTATTGTTCAAATTGTAGGATGTATTGTTAAGTGTCCCAATAAGTAAATAAGGTACTTTGACATTATACCGGTGCTTTTGCAAAATCAAGAAAATACGCCTATATAAATTTGACCCCATTAAACCCCATTTTATATAGTAAAACCGGGGTAACAGGGGTATACATTATTTTTCTCATTTTGCTAGAAAAAAATAAATTGTGGGTACCCGTTAGAACCGCCTTGCCGATCTCTGTTTTGAGCAGAAATATGAAAAATATCAGAGCTTTTTATCTGAAAATTTTCCTTTTCTGTCTGTAAAATTTTCAATACATTTGAATAGGCGTATTTTCGTAACGGAAAGTGTTATAATGTATTTCTTGTTTGATTACGTTCAATGCAAATGCAACACCTTTAAATGAGTCATAATGTGAGAAACCGTACTTGCTGACATATCTGACCAATGAATACTCAAACCAGCCTATGGCTCCATGCAATCTGATCAGAGTCTTCGTTGTTCGCATGAAGAGACTGCATCATTGGCTTTCCAAATGGCGCTGTGAAGATTCTGAACAGACAGCACGAATACGCAGGCTTATCTAAATAAGCGCTGTTCGCATATGTCTGACGGCTCGTTTTCTGACGTTGCTGCTCAAATGCATACTAGAAGCGCCTCGAGATAAAGGTATTTTCGCGTCAAATACGCAATGTACAGATCAGCCAGCGAAACCGATTAATGTAATAAATAAGGTAAGAGAAAAGTCCAGGGAGTGCCACAATCACAAACCGCAGCCCTTCCCAGACCCCAAGAGGCAGAGAAAACCGAAACATCCAAACAAGCACAAATCGAACAAACGTACGAAAAGCACTAAGATTAGCTATCTCTTCCCCAAGCGAGGTAATCGCAATATCAAAAGGACTAAAAAAACAAGAACAAAATGACACATGGACAGACATACAACAAATCGCCTCGTAGAATAAACCAAAAAGCAACAAAGAGTAAGACTAACAACGGGACCACCGCCTTAGAACGGTCAGTAGAGTAAACCACCAGGGGCTTTAAAGCACTTTCACAGATAGCTAACTTCACCCTGGGTCCCGATGCTGCTCTTAATACAGAAACACATAAAATTCGGTTCGCATAAAGGATCCCAACTCAGTCAATGCATCAAAGCGAAAACACAAAAATCAAATTAATCACTATAATAAACAAAGACGAGTACTCATGGCTAATTCTACTGTATGCCAGAGTAAATGAAAACCAATAGTAGAACCACGGCGGGCCAAGCCAAAGACATATAGTCAAGCCCCAACCCACTGGTTAAAGTTTTACGAAGAGGCCCTCATTGGGTCTGAGGCCCGAACCGCCGTCGTGCAATTAAAGAGTGAAGCATAGCCATCAACAATGATTGGGTTGACAACTAGGCATGCAGTCTGCCGCATATGCCTGCGGTATATATACAGTTCGTCTGTCATTACTGACAACAACCAATCCCAATGAAATGCAAGAAGTGTTATTGTTTGTGTGTTCTAAGATGGCTGATGAGACCAAGCTTAGGTCTTAAGTGCCTGTTGCTGACAGAACAATAAAGGTCTGAGGAAGAAAGCTCTGTTGCGATGCCTTAGGTCTGACTTTTCGCTGAGCACGTTTCTGCTCGGCCGCTGAATTTTTTTGCATCGTATGTACCAGCATCCCTTCTTATGAGGCCTCCCCATTTCGCTAGATCCTGTGCAATCTGTTCTCATGACTCTGTTGGTATGTTCACGTACTTAAGGGAGGCTTTGAGGGTATCCTTGTATCGCTTATTCTGACCACTATAGGAAGTTCTCCATAGAGGATTTTTTTTTTGACAAACGTTTGCAAAGCAGTCCTGATAGTGACTCCATCATCAATGTGCACAACTCTGGATACTGTGCTTCCAAGGTAGGTGAACTTGTCTACAACTTGCAATCGTTGACCTTTCATTCTGATGGCACGCTCCTTGTAAGGCTTTCCAGGTGCTGGTCGATATACCACCTCAGTGTTTTTGATGCTGAATGTCAGACCATATTTGTCACATAAATCAGATACTTGATCTACACCTTTCTGTATCTTTTCGTCTCTTAGAGCACCCTTTGCCGTGTCATTAGCAAAGAGGAACTCATCTAGCACTTCTGTTTGCGCCTTTGATTTAGCTTGCAACCTTTCTAGGTTTAAAAGCTTCCCATCAATATCTGATAGGCATACCATAGTCACCATCCTAGAAAGCATCTGTGAGCATGGCAGAAAACATCATGTTAGACAGTGCTGAAGCTAGTACACAGCCTTGCCAAATCCATTTGTCACAGAGAATGTATCTGAAAACTCGCCATCATGTTGGACTCTTGCATTTTGGAACTGCCGCGACATTGATATGAACTTGGCAGGACAGCCAAACTTTGCCATAATGTCCCAAAGTCCCTCACGACTGACTGTGCTAAATGCTTTGGTAAGGTCAACAAGGGTCTTGTAGAGGTCCCCATTCTGTTCCTGGCATTGCTCTTAAAGCTGTCTTGCTGTGAAGACCATGCGAATTGTTCCGCTGCCATTCTGCATCTACATTGTCTTTCTGGTAGAAGCCCTGATTGTTCAAGGTGCTCATTCAATCGGTTCAGTAGGACTCCTGCAAGGATCTTCCCAGCAACTGACAATAAAGAGATTCCCCGATGATTGTCACAGACTTGAGGATTTCCTTTCTGTTTGACTAGGTGGATAATTGTTGCCTACTTGAATTCTAAAGGAATGATTTCTTTTCTCCGTATAATGTGAAATAAATCTGTCAGTTTCTCTGCAACTGGAGAAATTCCTGCTTTGTAGATCTCTGCATGTATTGCATCTGATCCTGGCGCCTTGCCAGATGACAGGAGATTTATTGCTTTTACTTTTTCAGGGACAGTTGAGAACTCATCAAGCAGCGAATGATATTCCGTCCGTGGTAGTCTGTTGATAGCTTCATCATTGATAGATGGCCGAATAAGGGCACTTGGGATGGTTCCTGAGCTCTTGGGACCATATAATGTCTTAAGTGCATCACGGAACGTCTTCATATCCTTTCTTTCTGCAAAGAACTGGATTTCATCAGCCTTTTCGCTCAGCCAGAAGTCTTGCATGTCTCTGCGCTTAGTCTGGACTGTCTTATTTATGCTTGAATAGGCAGTTTTACTAAATACTGAGCTGGTATCACTGAGGTATGCTTTGTGTGTTTGGTGTTTCCCTTCAAGGAGCTCCTGGATTTATTCGTCAGTCTCATCAAAACAATCTTGGTGTTTGCGAGATACTGGTCCTGGGGAATCCATTGATGAAGAGTGAACGGTGTCAATGAAGACTGCTCACATCTCATCTAGATCCTCTGAACTGCGTTCCAGTGCATCTAAACGGCTGCAGATATCATTGATGAATGTTTGCGTCTTGCTGTCTTGTATCAGCTTGTAGACGTCCAATCCCTATGACACTTTCTTGCCGTGTGGTCGCCGTAAGGCCAAAAGCGCAGGTTGAGTTTGTTGAAATCAAGCCTGTGATCTGTCCGACATTCTGCACCACACATAGTCTTTGTCACTCTGATATCCTGTCTGTTTTTCTTCGCACTATAGCATGGTCTTTGAGATTCCAGTTTGCAGCGAGGGTGCATCCGTGATGTCTTGTTGCGAGTTGGTAGACGATAGACTGTGTTGGTGATAAACAGTTCATGCTCTGCACACTTTCTTAAAAGGAAGGGGCCATTGCTGTTGCACTTTCCTACTACTTCAGTTCCAACCACTCCTTCTCAGTTTTGATGTTCTGCGGCCACTCCGGCATTGAAGTCCCCGAGGATCATGGGTTTGTTTGACCAGGGTGATGCAGAAATTACCTATACAATCCAGATCATCTCAGAACTTGTCTTTAACATGGTCATTATGGGTGCATAGGCACTTAAAATTGTTATATGCCTTTTACCAGATAAGGGGTCGTTTATGCTTTTTGGAAATCCTGAGAACTTGCTTATAAGGTGTGACTTGATGGCGAATCCTACTCCTGCTTCAAGCCGCTCTTCTTTCTTGTGTCCTCTCCAGAGGAAAGTGTAACAAGCACTAACCATTTTTAAACAGCCCTTCTTTTGCAAGGCGAATCTCACTCAGAGGTGCAATCTCGACTTTGTATCTGCCTAATTCTCTGCCGACGAGAGCTTTCCTTCGCTGAAGTCTATTAGAACATTCCATGCGCCGATTGTTAAACGTATCACTTTCGACTCTTTTTCCATTGTTCGACCGCTGATCACCGGTTAACCAGCCAGGAGTTTTGAAGCAGGCAATTGTTTAGGGCACCCTTTCTAGCCCATTCCCCATACTGAAGTGTGAGCAGTTCTATCCTAAAAAGTCTTCTCAGTCGCTCAGTTCGGCTATCGAATTTTCTGTAATGCTTCGCTCTTAAGGAATGCGACCATATAGGACCAAGCCGCCTGTATGCAGGTCCACAACTATAGCTTCTAGTGTTTCTTCGTCGCTCGCCTATCACCAAGGGGCTTTATATGTGGCCTGCATATGTGTGCCTGCTTTGACTGTATTGCTGATTAAAATGAGGCGTTCAGAATCAACCTCACTCTCTTGTCCTGACCTAGCTGAATCCAGAGGCAAGACAATGTCAAGCTATCTGGAGTTAAGCACGGATGCAGTGGACGACCGTGACTTTTGTTGTGCTTTTGTCATGCTCTCCATGCTCCACAACATATTGCTGCATCGCCGTTTGGGTCGTGGAATCCAAGTGATGATTTTCTCCGCCCCAGCTGCCGAAGCATAAATGGACAGGCAAATCCAGGTATACAGGTTTTTGTTTGGAGTTACCGACTCCTTGATAGATTACCGATAAGGGCTTGAGAGCTCCATCTACCCTAGATATTGCGACACAAATTCAATCAACAGTCTCATGTAGTCTGCGGTATGAAATGAACCTCAACGTCAGAAAACGTACCTGCGAACATGTCTGTCCAGTGGAGACTGATCGAATACATCACTAGCCGTATTTTGGATATAGAATGATGCAAAGTTTCTTCGTTCGGTCAACGAAGACTCTAATCAGTCTGCGGGGATGTGCTGGCTGATTGAGTCTTCTGATGCGCATATCTGAAGCGACACTTTCCTACGTTACGGTTCACATGTGTTTTACGTTCGTTGTCCGCATGTTCCCCGAAAACATGCCTATATAATTTTGACCCCCTTAAACACCACTTTTATATAGTAAAACTGGGGTTTACAGGGGTGTACATTATTTTTCTTATTTCTGCTCAAAAACATAGATTGTGGGTACTCGACAGAACCGCCTCGCCGAGGCGGTTCTAACGGGTACCCACAATCTATGTTTTGAGCAGAAATATGAAACAATCAGAGTTTTTTATCTGATTGTTTTTAGTTTTTGGAGGTGAAATTTTCTAAATATTTGAATAGGCGTGTTTTCGTAAAGCGGATGTCATATTTTCCCATTGCGCAGCTCAAATGTATGAATTAGTGAAGTGAAATAGTAGTGAACTGAAAACTGCCAGCGATAATGTCTAAATATGCACATGGTGTTTCTCCTGCATCTCAGACTGTATATTATGGAATGAAGTAAACTCTATAAAGGTTACTTTTGAAAACAGCAAACGCCCAGATAAACGAGAAACAGGCTGTTGGTGTCATTGCAAAAGTTAATATGGCAGCAATGCAGTTTGTAGGGATGCATACGCTCCCTCCACACCCGCTTACACCAGCTTTAGCAGAGCTGGATGACCCAGGATACCAGAATGGGCGCCATTATTGCACAAAAAATAGAAACAAATACTGTACTATAATGAAATACGGATACACCGTTCACGGCCGCCATATCATATGTAACACCAGCTGCAGCAGAACATATTTATCACGTTTTGTCACAAAAAACATAAGGAAATAGGTTACAAAAGTCGCTTTCCGAGAAAAATCGAACCGCAAAACACATCAGGTCACAGATGTTTGTTGTTAGTTTGTTTCTTTTTTTATAACCAATATTTGTAACAATTAAATATGAACATTGACGTAAAACTATTCTTCTTCTTCCTCCTCCTCCTCTTCTTCTTCTTCTTGTTATTATTATTATTATTATAATTATTATTAGTATTATTATTGTTGGTGTTTTCATTATTATTGCACCCAGTCTGTTTTACTTGTATCAAGTATTATATTAGAAAGGCTTGATTTGTCTGGCTAACAAGTTCTCTCTCATGGAAGACCAATTTTTGGATGCGCTACCGGTAAGTTTAAGACGCAATTGTGTTCTCTGATACATATGTTTATGTAATGACATATTTCTGCTAATAGACAGTCAGATGATTTGTCTTGATAATTATTCGGCTATCTAGATATGTATCTAGATGGACGGTTTATGTCCTGCTATGTATCGGATATTTATGTAGCTATTTTGCTTTCAAGATATCTAAACAACTAAATAAATACACAGATAATCATATACGTATCTAGACAGCCTGATAATTAAACGCAGAGTCAGGTAAATATTTAGGTAATATATTGAGATATCATCCAGAAGATATAGTTTATGTCCTTGGTGTTTTCACGTCTAGTGTTTATTGTTGTGTAGGCCTTAAAGAGATCCTATGGGTATTACGATAAGTTATCAATAAATGTAACGTTTTTAGCGTACGGCTGTATTAGCTGTATCTTGCTATTTGTGTCAACCATTTATTTCGACAATGTCGTACTTTTCTTCAAGTGAATGTCAAAAGGTTACTTGAATACTTGACTTAAATTCTAAATATTTGTCGACAAGGTCTTGCTTCGTGTGGTCATTTGATAAATAACCCTTGTACTGTTCCTTGGGAGGGTTGTATTCCGTGATAATTGCCTTTTCTAGAAATTCCATATTCAATGTCTGTGTCAAACTTTAGGAAATTTAATGGCGTCATAGAGAGTTTATCAGTAACAACAGAGTTTGCATCACGATCATTACAATATAAAACGATTAGTTTACATAGCTTTTACAAACAGCGTAGATTGTAATGGTATGGCTGATGACGATCCCTCTGATTCGGATCACAGCTTTTGATGTTTAGTCTTTGGAGTGTAGATTATAAACGTATTGCCGATAGATAGTGTGCAAAATTGAAGACAACAAATGCAGACTGACATTGTACCATGAAAGGGTAATAGATGCGTGCTGTTGGTGTCATCTTCAGCTACTGAGAGTGTTTTCTAACTGACCAGAGTTTTGCCATGCCTTCTTGATTATTATTGCTCCTGGATAATGGCACCTCTGTTGGATGCCGGTATCTTTGTTTGAACTGTTCTACCGTACATAACCTTTATAATACGTTCGTGTAGCGTAGGTTATCAATGAGCACTTCTTGACATGGATTTTTAATAATGCATATAGAAATATCATCCATCACGAAAACATGCCTATATAATTTTGACCCCCTTAAACCCCACTTTTATATAGTAAAACTGGGGTCTTCAGGGGTATACATTATTTTTCTTATTTCTGCTCAAAACATAGATTGTGGGTACTCGTTAGAACCGCCTCATCGAGGCGGTTCTAACGAGTACCCACAATCTACGTTTTGAGCAGAAATATGAAAAAATATCAGATTTTTTTCATTTGAAAATTTTCATTTTTTCGGCAATAAAACTTTCAGTATATTTGAACAGGCATGTTTTCGTAATGTTTGACTAAATCAGCATTTGTCGCTTCTGTGTCCAATTCGGAAAATAATTAATATAGCAGTGTGATGACCCGTTAACCATTCTATATCACCAACTCGGTTTAAGCAAAATTTGGATTGCAATTATTATTATTTTCAAATGCTCACTTTTAGTACAGAGCAAATATTTTACAAACCACCCAAACGAGTATATTTAAAAGTGAATAACTTAACCATTTCATACTACACCACTTAAATCCATACGACGAACATGCGTCTCTCTCTCCCTCTCTCTCTCTCTCTCTCTCTCTCTCTCTCTCTCTCTTCTCATATGACGCAGTTTTCGCGACTCTGGCAAAGAGCCGTAAAAGGGTCAGAAAGGACGGTGGACCCAGTCTTGAATAGTTCTGTCTACAAACGGAACAATTTGTAAAACTGTCGGATACTGAAACCTTTTTAATGGAAAATTTTGAAATTAAATTCTAAACAGCTACAAAAGAAATTACTGTAGTGATTTATTCCCCAGTTCGATAACAAATTTGCGTTTGTCATAGAATGTAAAATTAAAGAAAAAGTATTTATTTCTTTTTCTGGAAACTACATGTAACTACTAAAGATACAGTAGCGTCCAGGTAGACATTTAATACATGACAGTAGGGATACCCAAGACAGAGACTGAAACGGAATCGCGATTATTGATTAGGTAAGGTAATTTGCATACTGTCGTATGAATAAGAGTACCCTAAATTCTGTTATCATTACTCATCACATACAGCCTGTAATAAGTATTTACATATGGTGGTGCCGGTTACATTTCCTGAAGATCCTAAGATTATTTTGTTTTTTCCAGAGCAGATTTCGAATTTTGCCTGTACTACAATTGGTATATAAACTTAACACGTGTTACACACTATTATGGAAATTATACAATGTACAACTTCAAGCCCTACATCTGGAACACGTTTTCCTTCTGCGGATGCTCAACCTGATATACGCTCGTATGATTAGCAGCCCATATATGTCAGAAGATGTCTTTTCACGTAGCGTAGTCCATGTACTATTCCACATGAACGTCTTCTAATATAACGATATTAGTGATTTTGCGTTTCGATTTGGGTTCTTCTCGCTTTCCTGAAATACTTCTAATAATTATAATATCTCATAGATCCAGCGACAACGATCCTACGCAAGAAGCCAGACACTTTTCCTTGTTCTGCTTTTCATTTCAAAGCGTCAAGTTAATGGTAAAGACATGGCACAGTCAGTCGTAAAACGTAACTGGATTTACATCAGCAAACTTCTCAAATTTAAGCACAATCGTCTTCTGAACGTATTCTTCACTCTACAGGCAAACATTGTTCGATGACTATAATATTGATATATTTAGTAATTGTTTTGACAAATCTGTCTCCGTATAAACACGCGTGCCAAAATATTTAAATCGCATACACAATTTATACGCTGAATATTTGTTTTTTTATTTTTTTCGTCATACATAGAAACAATTAAAATTGCTTTTTTAAATCGAAACAGAAAAATGCGACAATTGTATTTATGGTTACAAATGTTATTTGTCATGCAAAACACGTGTTCGGTTTCCCCAGTAACTGTATAAAACTCAGGGGTAATAGTGCGAAGACCTATTTGCACATGCACGTCAAAATACATTCTCTGTAGAATGTAATATAATATATCATGAAACTGAAATAATAGAGTATTCTATTGAATAGAACATGACAGAAAATGAAACTAATTGTCTGTTTTAGCGAACCATGTATATATTCCTTGCTGCTTTAAAAATCATTGTCTCGAGACACTGGTTATATTACGTTAAGAACTTGCAAACATCGAATGAACACATACTGGGATGATTCGGAGTTTTAGCAGGAAGAGGCACAATCACAGAACAATGACGCCAAGAGGGAGAGCAAACAAACCAAAACGACAGTACACAAGCCACAAATCAAATGAAAAACAAAACAATCATATCCCGTTACTCCAAAAAGGTGATCACAATGTAGATTCCACTAAATACAGACAACTCCCTTTATTCCGACACTCGATACAACGGCAAAATTCGTTATAATGACAATTTTACTTTCACGAAACCTTCGCTTAAGAAGGAACAATTAGTCACAAATTATGAAAGAATAGTGTATCTAATACTTATAGAAACATACGGTTTGGATATTTGTTAGAATCGCCTCAATGAGGCGATTCTAACAAATATCCAAAACATAAGTACTTTGAGGTAATAGAAACAAACAAGACCTTTCTTACATATCTATCTGCTCATTAAGTATTCTGTACAACAGCAAATTCATTTTAATGGCAACAGCTTTAGGAACGAATGCTGTAGTTGTAACGAGGGTTCAAAGTACAACACTAAGACCATAAACAGGACGAAGCAAGCACCGTAGCGAGCAACCATAAGGTCACACAAAGATCTAGACTCATAAAGTCTGTTGAGATGTTAAATTTTATTCATAATGATATCTTTTAGTACATAATATCAATAAATGGCCCTTCCTCTCAATCACTATATTTCTCTTCATCTCTCTCATCAGACTTATCTTGTCAATGGTTATGTAAGGAATATATTTATTATCCATTTGTATAACAGTATACTAATACTACCAACATCAACTGCTGATAACAGCAGTTTAACCCTGACCGCAAGACAAGGTAATTACCCTCTTAAAGTTTCCTCTAGCAGATTAAAAAAAAAAAATAGGTTTCTTGAATACACAGAGTGCAGAGTGCCCTTGTAATTGTCTTTTAATTCGGTAGTTGATTCAGTTTGGACTAATGTAAAATAAGTGTTCTGTGTGGAATCGTGGAATAAAGCATATCAAAACAGCAACATAAATTTGAATGCCTGATTGGCATTTTAAATGTACAGATGCTCACAGTCTGCCTTTTTAGAAACAAAGAATTTTAAATAAAATAAATTAAAAGCAAACAATAAGATATAGATTTCAACATGGAAATAACAACTTTAACTAAAGCAGTTGGTAGGGTTCATTTGATATCCACCAGCAAAACAGTTTCTGATTTATATGTAACATTTTTAGGACTTAGGCAAACAGTGCAGGTCAAGGATCAGCCGCCGCTTAACCCATATAAGCATAGCGCTCCTTTTTAGGACATAAATAAAACGTGCAGACCCAGGTCAGACGCCGCTTAACACTTATAAGCATAGCGTCCTTATTTCAGGACATAAGCAAACAATGCAGGCCCAGATCAGACTCCTCTTAACCCATATAAGTCTAGCGGCTCTTTTTTATGCCATAGGCAAACATTGCAGATTCAGCTCAGACGCCGCTTAACCCCTATAAGCATTAGCGTTTCTGTTTTAGGACATACGCAACAGCGAAGTCCCACAACCGACTCCGCTTAACCTATATAAGCACAGCGACTCTATTTTAGGACATATGCAAACAGTGCAGACCCAGCTTAGAGGCCCCTTAATTCATATAAGCCTAGCGTCCCTTTTTTTAATACATTGGCAAACACTGTGGACTACATTGCTTGCTCACGGGAATTTCTATCAAGAAAACAATTTAAAAAAAAAACTATCCACCATACACCCCTACATTTGAGAATGGACTTGTCCAATATATTTGCATGTAACAGTACACTTGGCTTATGTTAATGGCAATCATTATTTTTCATTACGAAAACACGCCTATTCAAATATATAGAAAATTTTACCTCCAAAAACTGAAAATTTTCAGATAAAAAAAAAGACATTTTTTTTTTCATACTTCTGCTCTAAACATAGATTGTGGGTACTCGTTAGAACCGCCTCAGCAGGCTGATCTGTGCCTTTGTTATTCGGATAGGCTTAAAGCAGGTTTTCTCACGATGGCTTATTTGTTGCCACTTTCTATAGCCTGCCATGCAGCACTAGTCTTTTCCTAGGTCATAACTCAGTCGCCCTATATTACCCCTCAGGGGAATAAAGTGCATCTGCTGGTTTTATAACATCCGGCACTGAGGTTACAGACTCGGTCATTGACCTTCTTTGACTGAAAACACCCATGTTATTAATCGAGCCCAGCCCAAAATCGTACCTTTTGGCATAGTATCACGGGCCAAACTAACATCTACGACCGATATTAGTTTAGGACATGTGCATATAAAATAATGTAAGCTTTCCTGTATTTTTTTTTCTTATGGCTCTGGTCTAGAAAAAAAGTCCAACATTGATATACTATAGATACATTTTAAAGAACTCTTTTAAAGAGCTCATATAAAAAATACGCAACTGGTATTCTACTTAAATCTATATTGGACCGTTATAGGCCCAACAGGGATCCTGTCGGTCCGATAAAGACTTAGATAGAATTCTATCGATTTCAGTAAAGTACTATCTGAGTAATGACTGAAATGTGCTCTGTCCAACCCTAAACCCTGTCGCAGATCAGTTTTTATGATTTCATGGTCGGGAATGCGAGAGTAAATATGATACTAATTGAAAATACTTTCTAGATAGAATGACTTGAAACCGTTGTTTTCACCTGATCTAAGATGAAACATCAAAACAAAATTTGAAATTTACAGGACAAGAAAAAAGGCATAATGCCAAACGTTAGTTTTAAAATATACATAGTACCATAAAAGTCTGATTTAACATGTCTTTAAGAAAAGCAAACAGGAAGTAGAAATAATTGTCTACCTAGTACAAATGGTCCTTTCATCATTAACGTCTTTTCAGAGAGGTTTGATATGCATAAAAGCAAACAGAAAGTCACAATAAATGTTCATCCTTTTATAACAGACTCCTTTGTAGGGTGATTTGCTACGAAAAAAAAATTAATGAAGTAACGATTGCTGTCTCCTAGTAAATATGGTCCTTTTATAATATATTCCTTTGCAGAGTGGTTTGGTATACAGAAAACAACAATAGTCGTCTACCTAATGAACGTGGTGGTAAAAACAAAACAATCGTATCCAGTCCCCGTAATATGAAACTTGTACAATATGCAGGCTGATTGAAAAATTGTGAGCCCCACGCAATACTTTTACCTTTTGGAGACGATTTGTATTATTTGCATCATAATACCTCTCAATGTCTATACACTTTTGCAATCCATTTAGAAGGGCCTCAGTGCCAATTTTAATGAAAACCTTTTCTTGACAGTTCAGGAAGTCCTACACTGCATGTATATCATCATCATCTGGTTAAAATTTGGTACCAGAAATGGCCTTTTTTTGAATTTTGGGAATAGATGGAAGTCTGATGGAGCGAGATCAGGCGATTCAGGGGGAGGGGGATGTTGAATCAGTTAGCATGTTACCACTTGGACATAAACTGCCCAAATGGCACAGACTACTGGTTACATAACAGTAAAACGTCAAAGATTATAGGGCTAAAAATAGGCAGCTCTACTTACATATTACGAAAACACGCCTATTCAAATATATGGAAAATTTCACCTCCGAAAAACTGAAAATTTTCAGATAAAACACCTCTGATATTTTTCATATTTCTGCTCAAAACATAGATTGTGGTACTCGTTAGAACCGCCTTGGCGAGGCGGTTCTAACGAGTACCCACAATCCATGTTTTGAGCAGAAATAAGAAAAATAATATATACCCCTGTAAACCCCTGATTTACTATATAAAAGTGGGGTTTAAGGGGGTCAAAATTATATAGGTATGTTTTCGTGATGAGCCTTCAGTTCAAAGCTCAAAAGTTATCAGTTATCCCTCGTAAATCAGATTAAGTTATTTCATTTCAGAAAATTACAGGATATCATTTTGACTAACAGGCTGTCATTGATTTTCCTTTTATATTTCATACATTTTTACAAATGTTTTACAGTCCACAGCTTTGTTTGTTTTAGAACAGTTAAGTATTGCTACGTACCTGGTAGCAGTCCTTCAAAAAGTTTCGAATTAAGAATTTTCAAACGGAATGGTAGGCTATGTGTCACTTTTCTCTTACCTTTTTTGTACCACAGACGGGGTTCTTCTTTCATATTATTACATAAAAAACAGTGTCGCACCTTATTAACAGCCGTGCATTAACCGGCGAAAAGCCGTATATTAACAAGGCAATTCACGCTCTGTTAATGCACGGCTACGCAACTTTTAGTGCCACAGACTTGCTACCGTTACGAGATGCGTACTACTCGGCCCTAGAACGAGCATAGTCAGTGGAACTTGCGTTCGCAAGACATCGGTGAAAAAGCGAAACAAAATAATGCAAGAAATAACGCGAAATGTGGCAAATGTTTACAGTTTTTATGCAATAATAGCAATCGAACATGGTATGGTTTTTTAATGCATAACATTCGCCAGGTCCCTTTGGAGGTGTTGAAAACCGCGGCCTCCTGCCTCGGTTTTCAACACCTCCCTCGGGACCTGGCGAATGTTAATGCATGAAAAACCATGTTTGATCCATATATTAGAAACAAACACCAAAACATACAGTTTTGCTAATATCTACTGCAGAATTGTTTGAATTATATATTTCTGGCATCAAAAAGGCACAAACACACCAGACGTAGACAAAACCTTTGGAACTGTTGAATTCGGAACTATATTTGTATGGAACCAACACGGTGCCTTGTAATTTTTAGCAGTCTGTGGCCTTAAAGCATACCGTTTTCTTGACTATTAGTCTGAGTTCACCAGATATGTCGATTTCGTCGATGTGACCCTTAGACAGTCTTTATAATTATATTTCTACAGAAGAATGTAGCACGCCTAAGGGAACTATTCGGCTGCTTGCGAAATGAGAGAGCGTAAGAATATTATTCGTTCGTTTCACAGACAGATATTTAGGTTCCATCGTAAAAAAATGCAAAGGTCATTGTTTTCTATGTTTTCGATGTTTCAATGGCTTCACAAACCAGGGCTTTCCTATGTGCTCTCGGGGTTAATATTGTCTGGGATGTAAATGTAAATAATCCCATACTGATCCGATGGATATTGCAGCTATGGCCATCAGGCACAATTATGGTAAGGCGTTTATGGACAGGAAAATTGTAAATTAACAGACAATACAGAAGATTAGATATTACGTGTGTATCCATAAATGCACCAAAGCAATGACACTTCTCTGCCTGTGGAAATATGATACATTGAGCCGTGCCACACAAAAAAAAAATGTGTCGTTGGGCATATGCGTACAGTGATGACCAAAATCAGCCTGCGCATCCGCACAGTACGATCGGGATCTTCACTGCCCGCTAAATGAATTGTCGGATACTACAGAGTGTATGAATGGACATCAAAAGCCCGAGCGATACTTTGCGAATGTGCAGGATGATGTGAATCAACTCATTTTGCGCAGGCTCTAAGGCACGTTTTCGCTTGCCGCGGCCAATTGGCATTACCGCGAAGATTGTAGAATACAATCATTTGAGTGGCAGTGACATTAAACGTATCTTCGGATATGTGCGTCCAGTCTTTTCCGCAGTCTGATAAGAACTTCACTGGGCATATTTTGTATAGCCAAAAATGCGGAGAACTAAGTCTCTTACATGTATCAGACTGCGCAAATGCGTAGGCTGATTTTAGTCTTTGCTAAGCAGACATGACATGTAGGTACGCGGAGAACGAAGACTATTATCAGTTTGCGCAGATGCGTAGGCTGATTTTAGGTCTTTGTTAAGCAGACATGACATGTAGGTACGCGGAGAACGAAGACTATTATCAGATTGCGCAGGTGTGTAGGCTAATTTTAGGTCTTTGTTAAGCAGAAATGACATGTAGGTACGCGGAGAACGAAGACTATTATCAGTTTGCGCAGATGCGTAGGCTGATTTTAGGTCTTTGTTAAGCAGACATGACATGTAGGTACGCGGAGAACGAAGACTATTATCAGATTGCGCAGGTGCGTAGGCTGATTTTAGGTCTTTGTTAAGCAGACATGACATGTAGATACGCGGAGAACGAAGACTATTATCAGATTGCGCAGGTGCGTAGGCTGATTTTAGGTCTTTGTTAAGCAGACATGACATGTAGGTACGCGGAGAACGAAGACTATTATCAGATTGCGCAGGTGCGTCGGCTGATTTTAGGTCTTTGTTAAGCAGACATGACATGTAGGTACGCGGAGAACGAAGACTATTATCAGATTGCGCAGGTGCGTAGGCTGATTTTAGGTCTTTGTTAAGCAGACATGACATGTAGGTACGCGGAGAACGAAGACTATTATCAGATTGCGCAGGTGCGTAGGCTGATTTTAGGTCTTTGTTAAGCGGACATGACATGTAGGTACGCGGAGAACGAAGACTATTATCAGATTGCGCAGGTGCGTAGGCTGATTTTAGGTCTCTGTTAAGCGGACATGACATGAAGGTACGTCTTCTCATATTGCGGCTTGTTTGGTCAAAACTTCGGCTTGTATCACAGTCGAAGACCATATTGAGAGGAATGGATACACGTTCTAGGGAGGCAACTATCTCAAACTTGTTTTGTCTCCCTTCTGGAAAGAAGTTCCGTTGGAGCACATTATTCTATTTAATGGACCCTTTTTAGAAGTGGATTGGTGGATTGATGTGCGGAAAAAAGACCAGGGAGTATTTCTTTTTTTTTGTTCCAGTCGCCTTATTTTAACCCATTTATTCTCCTCGTCCTGTGGTAAACAAAGGGTCGGCAGGACCCTTCCCCTGAATACCTTACAAAATACATCTAGAAGTATGTAGACGATACTATTTAGACTAAAATAGTTGTGTTTTGGCTAATTTATTAGTTTATTTACCCCAAGTATTGGCACAGACAAGCCTAAGCAGACAATGTAAAATGTTAACCCTTGTCATGCTGAATAAATTATGATACCACGCCCACTTCTAATTTTCAGCCAATCATATTACTTGATCCAGGTTGTTGATACAAATTCAAATACTGAATGGCAAATAGTGCAGATCCAGATCAGTTGGCTTCTGAAAAAGCCAAATGATCTGGATCTTCACTGTTTGCAAAGGCAGGGCATATCCGGGTTCAGCGGGTCATGGGTTAATACCCTTGTACGAATGGCAGAAATCCTGTCAATTGTGTCGAGTCTTCATACGTATTCCCACGCACAAATCCTTTGGAAATACTAAACAAATTAAAAACAAACATAATGATAATAAATAAAAAAGATAGAATATGGATGCTGTGTAAACAATCAAGTTTCACATATAAGTTTCCACTTTCAGTTACTGACGGTAAACCGAGCCACGAGGTGAACGACAGTTCCTCGACTTGTTTGTGCCTGATCACTTACAAAATTTAACCCAAGTATTGGGGTACCTGAACTCTTTTCCATGTTTATCCCAAATTGTGAACAGTAAGATCTATAAAGGATGTCCTTAAAATCAAGAACAATGACGATCGGAGGCTCGGTTTCATTCAGATATTTTATATGACAGCATTGTAGTTTGAAGGACTGCACACACCCCTAGCACCGGCTGAAGCGGAACTAGATTTTCCTAGATACCAACATTGACTGACCCGAGAAAACAAAAAAAAAATGACAACTACACTACGGTGAGGTCCCTTTGGAACTACAAAACATTAAATAAATATCTGACAACTAATTAATGACTGTGTTTTGTATGAATAGTGTAAAGATATGTAAATAGACACAATAAAATGTAGAGTTATTGCCTGTCTTTTGCAATAGCAGCATAAAAAGATGTATTTGTTATATAAGTAATATTGCCTATCTATTGCAGTAACAGCATAAAAGATGTATGTGTTGTATAAAATAATATTGGATCCAGTTGGCACAAGCATAAATTTGTTGATTATATATTCTGCTGGATAAACGAAAGAAGTACATAACAGAATCAAAGCACTGAAAGCACTGGTGGGTCGATTGTCTCTGAATGTAGGCTGGAAAACTTTTTCAGAACGGGAACTTAAGACTGTTTCATTTAACTCTTAACCTCCTGTAATTTAGGCGAATGATGCAGACCCTGATCAGACGCTGCATTCTGCGGCGTCTGATTATGGTCTGTACTGTTTGTCAAATGTCCCAGTCCAGATTTTACAGATAACCCTCTTTACACGGCACTCTGAAGTCAAGGTTTTACAAATAATCTTTACACTGATGTAACAGCGACAGCAATAGCGCGGCTATAAATAACCATTACCTGGATTTCGTACAAACGCAGTTTGATTCCTGTGGTCAATGATAATCACGTGGACAACAACCTTAAGGAAATTTTGGTGTAGGTATATATACTTAGGTGCGATTATAAACTATCGACCCCAAAATTAGGTATCTTCAGTATTTAATTGATATAGTTCAATAGCTTTTAAGCAATATCAATACTGAACGCTCTGCAAGTTGTATATATAAAAAAATCAACAACGGCATTTTGAAATATATTTCTAAATTTCCCCAGGAAATAGGCTTTGGCATTTCATTCAACAATTTGCATGAAATGTCACTGCCTATTTTCTTGGAAAAGTAAGTACAAGATCTCGGTTTGGCGTATGCTGAATTAGCCGACAGTGTTTACCGTAAAGGTTATGAATTTCATTTTGCGCGTTTTGGAATTACATCATCCTATTTATAGTGATTTGTTTTGGTAACTGACATTTCCCAATTTGCTTTTATAGTATCTGGTGGGATTTTATTTGGAGGAGTCAGTGAGAATTAATTCATAACAAGGCAAACATTTCAAGCCGTCAGAGGGTCATGCTGCAGTTTCTTCCTAAGGTCTACTCCCTTAGAAAGTAGCCTTTGCAAGCAAGGATCACATCAATGAGTCAAATTTTATTACTCGACAATCGACAAAGCGGGAATTTTATCCCAAGAGACAAGACCATGTAATGGGAATTACAGTATAACCTCAATGACTCAAACACGAATGGCTCGTTTACCGTCACGGTGGATGATTCGAACTCTTTTTTCAGTCCCTACAATTTTTTTTCCAGTAGGTCAAGAAAACAAGTAGTTTGGGATTTTTTTCTTATTTTATCATGGAATTGTATGTTGAGTGTACTCATTAGAATCGCCTCAATGGAGGCGATTCTAATGAGTACACTCAACATACAAATTTTTGTGTAGAAAATCAAAAAGATTTCCCTAAATTATCGCCATTTGCTTCCTGAACTGATGCCATGATTAACCCTCAGTGGCTCGAACTACCCATGTCTCGAACGAATTTCCATGGTCCCAAATATGTTCGAGCGATTGAGGTTTGACTGTATAGTGAAGCACGCAGAGACGTTTTTCTACCGCCATACAGCTTCTAACACGAGCAGTAGATAAGGCTAATATGTTTTGTAAAAATGGACCATTTCCAAGCAAGGAACACAATACTCAATCAAACAGACCAGACTCGGTATAACTTGCTCTATTTATGAACAGTAATGTAAAATGCTTTACTGCTCAGACCATGTAACCAGGTGTTGTTCAGAACCCTATTTTATAATTACACAATAACGGACTTTTCAAACACAAAAGACCAGGGACCAGTTGTTCAAAACTAACAATGTCGTTAGTTAACGTATCGTTAAAGCTTTGAGCATTAAATATGGCATATTCACTTATATTTTTGGTTACAAATGTGACTAGCTTTTGCATTTACAAAACCTAAGCTTTGCTTTTGCATTTGCAAAAGGTACTCACATTTTTTTTTAGCAAAAATACCTGTTAATAAGATATTATACTTGCTAGAACAGTTAACATTTTGACCCCTAACGAGCTCGTTAAAGCTAACGATGCTTTGAACAACTGGGCCCGGGAAATATAATCTACAAACAAATGAAGTACAGGAAGACGTTTAATGGCAGCCATACAGTGCTTTGCAACAGCTGCAATGAAGTTAATCCATTTATGTCTAGCGTCCCATAAAAGGGACAGTGACACACAATGTAGAACGCGGCGTCTGATCAAGGTCTACACGGTTTGCAATAAGTACAAGGAGTTCTATAAAACATGATAACAGTAAAAACTACCCAGACACCCTCCAAGTAGAAATAGACCTGTCCAAAGAGTTAATGAAAGGACAGTCCGTCCAGTATAAATAGGTTAAATATATACTGTGAAAGGAATGTTTGTCTAGCCACTTACCATAACCCTTTGCATAGGAGTACCTTCCATTATGCACGTTACGCATGTACGTGATATGCGTTAGAAACATAAAATTATTTTCAATAAAAAGATACCAGCTAACATATTTTTTTTACCAAAGGGGCTGTTAATAAGGAAAATAATAAATAAAATTGGGGCTACTCTTAAAGGGAAGAATTTGCTCACAGAGAGAGCAAATTCTTCCCTTTAAAAGTAGTCCCTTTTTTCGTAGTGATGCTATGGTGCTTGTTTGAAGATTATTCTTGAGTGTGTGTGATAATAATCCCGTTCTGATTACACCACTGTTTTGTTCTGAATGTATATGTCTGTGGTTGTCAGTCGATGCGCTTCGATTTATTCCATTTTGGAGAGTACATTATACATCAGATTTCACGAGAGTTTTGCCTTTTATGTTCTTATTGTAAAGTGCATAACATTCATCTAAAACGCTGTCTCGGTCGAAAGTTGCACTATTCTTGCACACCATATGCAATAAGACAAGTTGTTTGTTGAAATTGTTCCGGTCTTTTGGGAAACAGAATCATATTTAAGTTGTATATTTGTACCGATTTTATACTGTGCTTTCTTTATGGAAACTATAATGATTTTCCCATGCTCAGCTATCATAGCAAGTCAATAAATAATACTTGTTCGCTCGATTCGGTGCCCGCTGCGACATAAGACTTTGAAGTTGATGAATGTATTGCATTCCTTAGAGATTAGACTCTGGTAAGTAAGTCTTGCCCTACAAATTAGTTTGTAGTCTTAGTTAAGAATTTGGTTGTCTCAGCTATTCAATGGCAGGAATTAAATGCGCGAATTTAAGCGAAAAAGTACGCTTAGGGGAGGTTACAGTCAAAGTTGCTTTGCCTATCTTCTTAAAAAGGGTATCCTCTAAAAGGAAAGAAACTGTTTCCCTTGGGAACATTTTTTTTCCCTTTTAGGCTAGGTTCTTTCAGAAGGGACTTGCTTAGTGGAAAGACAACGATAAGTCCATCACGAAGAAAACATGCATATATAATTTTGACTCCCTTAAACCCAACTTTTATATAGTATAACTGGGGTTTACAGGGGTACCCATTATTTTTCATGTTTTTGCTCAAAAACAGATTGTTGGTACTCGTTAGAACCGCATTACCAAGGCAATTCTAACGAGGACCCACAATCTATGTTTTGAGCAGAAATGTGAAAAATATCAGAGGTTTTCTCTTCAGTTTTTGGAGGTGAAATTTTCTATACATTTGAATAGGCGTGTTTTCGTAAAGCACTTAAGTTGTCTTCCATGTAAAAATGGCGGAAAATCCGCAAAATCTAGTTTAGTTCTCTACTACCCGCCACAAAGCCATCCACTTGGTTTTGATTCTGGGTAATAAAACGGACTTTCAAACGATAAAAAAAATAACTGAAGTTCTCAGGAAGTGCCAAATCACGAAACACAGCTCTCCCGAGGCACTTAAAGAAGGTGAGATGAGGAGCAAATAAGGTAAAGAAAACGACTTGAATGAAACCACAGAGTCACAAACAAAGGAAAACTGCAAGAGGGAGACCGCCTTGGAACGGGCAATGAATTACTGAGGTAAGGGGGATGGGAGGCTGGGAGGCTAACCAAGGTTTACTCGCGCAAAACCTCACCTTTAATTCTGGTCGCATACAGTGAAGCTCCAAATTAAAAATGTATATTCGGTAAAATTGGTTTAAGTCATATATTCTATATTATCTAAGCCAGCGCAAACCCTACAATAAGACTTGTGCACCCAGCGGATACTCAGATCAGACTGGGCATCCGCGCAGTCTGATCCGAGTCTTCGCTGAACGCATGTGCCTTCTACAGCCTCCAGGCTACCCCAAGAAGGATAAACGAGAACTCTTGCCATACTGGTTTGACGTACAGGCTGGTTTGAGTCTTTATTGGTCACACATGTCTTATCGCAGGTTTTATCGTGCTCTGGCTTATTGTTTTTATTCTAACATGTTACGCTTAGTCTAAGAAGAACAATAAATTTACGCATTTGGATATTTGTTTTAATTAAATAAATAAGTTCTGTAAAGAGGAGTCTTTTGGAAGGAAGAATTACATTAAACCAGCGGAACTAACAGACTTGGTTCATTGACTTTTTTCATGAACGGTAATGCAAAATGCACAATTTCACACGCCTTCTTGCCCATGGGTGAGCAATATTCTGTTTTCAAATTCATTCAAATGAGCTCAAATTGTTGTATTTATTGAACAGGCACAAACTCACTTTAGAGAAAAAAGGTTGCAATTTATGGCATATTGATTTAAGTCCAGTGATGGATGTTAACCATAAACAAATTTAACCAACTCATAAATAGCATTCCATAAAAGGACATTGCAAAACAGTGTTGAGCAAGATCAGACGCCGCGTGACGCGGCGTCTGATCAGGGTCTACACTGTTTGCACTAAATACAGGAATTTCTGTAAATATGGTAATAATAAAAATAACAAAACACACTTTGTGGTGGAAATGAACCGATCCAAAGAGTTAAGTTAGAAGAGTCCACTCGGCATAAATGAGTTAAGTGTTGTTTATGAGCTTGCTTTTCCTAGTCTAATTAAGCATATGAAAGTCCATATTTAGCACTGCATTTAGTTTCTAAATTAAAGTCTCCGAATCGAATCATGTTGGCCTAACTAAGAATATGATAAAAAGAAACACTTTGCTCCTAAGAGATGCAAATATTTCCTTTTAAAGTAGACTCTTTTCATAAGGGATGTAAAGTAATCTTAACAGAGTTACCTACCATAAAAGAGTACCAATTCCCCTTAAATCCCCATAGGCCCTCCTTTACATTTCGTTTTATCCCATTTAATTAAAAAGAACTACAATAATTTCAGCTGCTACATTATTGCGACGACCGTTCTTGAACCATTATATGTTCCCAGAAAATTCAAATTAAAACTAATTTTAGGCATTTTGGCTGCTAACCCATTTCCCTTCAATTCGCATAAGTCATAATTTGTTATGTCACAGAGAAACAATAGGCAAGCTACAGAACACAGTCTTGCGATTATCGAAACATTCAAAGGAGATCTGACGGTAACATAGGCAATCTCACTTTTTAGGAGGTTTTTCCAGCTTCCATGATTTCTCCATACCATCATACTTTGTAACTATGTTTACGTAGATACATGTTCTGCTAAGAAGCAGAGGTATCCATATTGTACATATTTGTCTTACAAAAGCAGCATTCTATTCATACAGGAGAGAGAAGTAACAGTTTTAGCAAAATAAAACTGAGTCGAATTTGGATTTTCCATGTAAATGAATGTTTTGCATATCTTTATAAAACGTACAGTTATATTTGAATATATAGAATAATAGAATAATGTGACTGAATTTGATGGTACAACTTTAAGTTTTCCACAAAAAAATATAATTTCACCAAACATTTAACACACACACACACACACACACACACACACACACACACACACACACACACACACACACGTATATATACATATATATACATACATACATATATATATATATATATATATATGCTCGCAAGGGTGACCCGCAATAAGGAAAAATACAGGCCGCGCCATGTGGAAATGTGCTCCGAGTGTATGCGTACAGCGAAGAGCAAAACTATCCTGCACAACCGCGCAGTCTGATCAGTGACCTCACTATCCGCTAACAAAACTATTGGATACTACAGAATGCACGAATGGAAAGCAAACGCCCGAATGACACGTTTTGCATGCGCAGGTGGATCTAGAACCGCCATAATGGTATCTACGTTGCGTGTTATTTTGTTTCAGAAATGTAAATACCACTGTTTGCCTCACCGACAAAATGAAGTTAACTTTTGCCAGTCTATTCGATTCAGTATGCCCTTCTATGAAGTCATTCAACACAATTACCGTCAGACAGTAATCGAAATTCGAACAGACACAGGTAATTTTGCCTTAGGAGAGCGTGTAAGAAATTGATTTTTATAATGACAAGCACAGCTTTCAGGCGTCTTTAAAGCGATTTGCTGTCTTTCATCTATTTCTGGGTCCGTGCTACACTTAATATACCTTAGAGCCTGTTCGAACACCTTGACGCAACCTGCATATCCGAGCTCACATGTACCATATATACCTTAAATGTTCGGATTGACTGGCCTGAGCAAATGTTGTAAACCTAAATCAGACGCCGGTAAACAGCGGCGTCTGGTCAGAGTCTGCACTGTTTGCCAGTTATCAAGGCACTGTTTGCCACTAATTCAGCAGTTTTAAGCTATCAATAGGTAGTAATATGTGGAAACAAATAGTCAGTGATGAGTATTTTATCTTTATTAGATTAGAAAACTAAAACTCATAGCCGTGGGACCATACTAAATGGTAAACAGTTTTGGATCGATAGGTACCAGTTTATTGCTGCTCCTTTTTTATCACTGTGACAGCTGAGTGCCGTGTAAAGAGGGGTACCTGTAAAAACCTGACTGTGAGATTGGCAAACAGTGCAGACCCAGATCAGATGCCACAGATCGTGGTGGCTGATCAGGGTCTTGTTTGTGTTGAGGTTTTACGGCCCAGTCAACCCAATGAGGTCAAGTCGAGCGCGGTCAGTTTACCTAACCACTTGTTTACTGGGCAGGCTTAGTCCTCTAAGCGGTTAACCAGAAGTGTGTACATGCTTTCGCCAGAAACTGACAATTGCCCTTCTTGAATCAGCGGAAGGGAGAGAATGACCGTAGAAAATATTTCATGATCAATCTCCGCGAAAGAATGTTGCCGACCTTGGCGGGGTTGAACCCGCGACCTCCTGGTCTCCAGTCGGGCGGCGCATCAAATTGAGCCACCGAGACCAGCTGATCAGGGTCTGCAATGTTTGATTAACTGACAGAAAGGTTAGGGCTACAATACGAAAACACACCTATTCAAACATAGAAAATTTCATCTCCAAAAACTGAAAATTTTCAGATAAAAAACGCTGATATTTTTTTTTATTTCTGCTCAAAACATAGATTGTGGGTACTCGTCAGAACCGCCTCGGCGAGGCGGTGCTAACGAGTACCACAATCTATGTTTTGAGCAGAAATAAGAAAATTAATGTATACCCCTGTAAACCCCAGTTTTACTATATAAAAGTGGGGTTTAAGGGGGTCAAAATTATATAGGTATGTTTTCGTGATGAATCAAGCTACCTTAAGTCCCCGTCCAGGACCATTTTCTCAGCCTACACCCAGAGACTATCGACCAAACAGCGCTGTTAATGTTTTGATTAATACGATTCTTCCAATTATAATATTGTACAGTTAACAACATCCGCGTGTTCAAATCCCTCCGAGTTCCTGAAGTGAAAACTTTCCTTTTAAAATGTTATGACAAATAGGACAATAGGACTTGATGAGGAGCAAACAATGACGAGAACCAAACCAAAAAAAAAAAAAAAAAAATCGGGGGTGGGGTGGGGGGGGGGGGGGGGGCGAGGTGGTGGGGAAACAACCCCCTCTACCAAACAAGGTGATCACTGTAACAGGCAAGATCCATTAAATACAGCAATAACACAACAAGCAGGAAAACAATATAACGACAAATGCTCCTCAGCGAGCAACTGAATATTTGTTCTGACGTTTTGACTCGCTGTCATTCAATATGCAATATTCCACAAATGGGACTACAAAGTGTTCCTATCAATTAAGAAGATGCATTTGTGTTTTGTTTGTCTATTCTATTGTCACTTATACAAACAAACGTTAGACATTATTTCAACAGGACAACATAGACCCGATGATTGATTCTCCCAAGGAAACTACACTACGCGATCTTATTACCACACATACCCTATAAGCACATAATTATCAACATCACGAAAACATACCTATATAATATTGACCCCCATAAAACCCACTTTTATATAGTAAAACTGGGGTTTACAGGGGTATACAATATTTTTCTCATTTCTGCTCGAAAACATAGATTGTGGGTACTCGTTAGAACCGCCTCGGCGAGGCGGTTCTAACGAGTACCCACAATCTATATTTTGAGCAGAAATATGAAAAATATCAGAGTTTTTTTATCTGAAAATTTTCAGATTTTGGAGGTGAAATTTTCTATATATTTGAATAGGCATGTTTTCGTAATGAAATTACAACCCGTGTACTTCTATCTATACTTTTATAAAAGCAGAAAGTGTTGTTACTCATCTGAGGCAATTTAAATAAGTAACAACAATGTATGCTTTTATGAAGAAAATCAGAAAAAGGACTCGCATACAACCCTCAGGTAGTCCTCTGCTGAATTACTACAAGTGTGGATATTGTACAGGACGTTTCTCCATTAATTCGGACAACGCTGTGCGCACAGTGTGGTAATAACGTCAACTACGGTAATTTGCAACGACAAAAACAAACAAAACAAAAAAAAAAAAAAAAAAAAACAACTAAAAGGCATGAAGATTAGATTGATATTTACTATTGCTAAAAGCGTGTGGTAGTCTAAATCTTAAACGATACAGTCCATCGTGACCAGCAAACATCGATACAATAGCGTGAAATTTCATTATTGATATTGGCCATGGCATTTGAAAATGTTTTTATCAAATTAGACGGCAATGCTGGTTAATTTCCATGTCCACAAGAGTATCGGTAACAGTACTGTTGTGAACCCGTTTTTGAGCTCTGTTTTTTTGCACATTTGATTTATAATTTATAGTTCCATTTTGGCGCGAAATTGGTCTATAATTAATAGCCTTTTTGTGGTGCATAGCTTTATTGGTGATAGCTTTCGGTCTTTTCTATAGTATGTAAACCCTGGGCTTCGGTCTAAAGACTTTAGGTAAATCGGTTAGCATCTGATGCTCTGGCTCTTGTCTGGCCTACCGGAGTCCAACTGTTGGTTTTGCTTCAGCATTTCAGGTATTTTTGGTGTCAAGTCCTCATCGTTGTTTCATCTCTGTAGTCGTTTGATTTTTATGTTCTCGGAGATGTTGCACTGATGAGTTAGAAACCCTTCACGCGGACTGAACAGATGTCTTGTGTATACCACGGCTGAATTAAGGGCGAGTGTTGTGGCCACGTTAAGCACCCCCCTCCCCTCCCCACTCCAAGAGGAAGGTTTTTACTGACCGTTCCAGGACTGTTTCTGCTCTGGTTTACTATTTCTCTATTTCGGTCTTTGCATGTATGTCCTGGTGATTTTTTTTATTTTGGATAGCCGTTTGTGTGTTTTTTTTTTTTTTGGAAGCTGTCCTTTTGGCTCTCTGCTTGTAGTGTTTTGATCGTGCCTTTGCTTTAAGTGCGTCCTCTTTCCCTTTGGTGTCTTGGGCGAAAGGTGTTAGGTAATTGTATCGATTCCTGATTATTGCCTTCCTTTCTATTTAAACTTGTGTTAACTGTTGTTGTTGCGGCTATACTGTAGCAGTCGTCCAGATTAATCTCAATACTATACGTATTATTTTCATTTCAGTGTTTATATACGACACCTTTGGTTTAACAGAAATGAATATAATAACTGTATCTTGTTGCATCTATTACAATATTATTGTGACTTATGTGACTAGGGTAAATTTAAAGAAGACCCGTAATGAAAGATGTAAATTCTACCGTTTGGTCTTTAAATGATGAGACTCAGTCTAGAACTGAGCACGCAATAAACCGCTTAATTCTGCAAGAACAAAGAATGAAATAACAGCAATCTCTATATAAAATGCATGAAGTTTTCATAAATACTTGTCAATTTTAACAGATAAGAATAGCATTTCAGTCAGTAGATAGTTATTGCTGACTTTAAAAATTGCTAACATTTGCCTTTCTTCGAATGCCTCAGAGAAAACAAATGATTGAAAATACAGTCGATTCTCGTTATTTCGAAGTCCAAGGGACTCTCTAAAATACTTCGATATCCGTACCTCGACATATCAAATTTGCGGAATTGAGGAAATAAATAATAAATAGAACAACCACATTTCAAAAATGAATATGTAATTTGACTCCTGAAGAGAGATATATCAAAAATATTGTGGAAAAGAGGAGAAATTGTTCTTTAGGAGCAATTTCTCATCTTTTCCACAATATTTTGTTATCTGTTAGATTTTAATGTTAAAACAGGGACCAAATATTCACTTCGAGATAAGCGGTTATTCGAGATAAGCGAAATCGAGATAACGAGAGTGACCGTACAACTGGATAGTTGAATTTGCTACCCAGAAGTACAACTTTCCAATCTAACGGAACTACAAATTAAATTACCCTGGAACGGTAACATTCAAGAAGCACAGACCAGCGTTCCTTTAGACAGTACACACGTGTATTATGGTTTCTTGAGAGTACACGTACCCGTTTTGCAAGGCATAAACGATTGTTGAGATGATAAAAAGCCAGGAACAAATTGTTGTAACTTTTATTTTGCTGTCAACGCTGAACTGACGTTGTTTTAACGTTGTGTGTCTGTTGGGAGGTTAAAGCTAGATACTTGGAATTCCTTTAACTTGGTTCTGCCATGAAAACATATCCTGTCAACATGAAATGATGGCTGCAGCAAAGAGATTACGGGCTTAGGACATTTCGATGCAGGTGAATTTATGGCATATGCTATAAAGAAGCAGATGTTCTTGCTGGAAGGCAAACTAGAAACTTACGACATGCCAATAAGATTAGCTAAGCAGTTTCCTTACTACCCAGTGGATCATCGGGATATTTTGAATACATTTTGTTTTTAGGGAAGGGCACCCCTCTTCGCATCGGCACGATATTCTATGCACTCGGTTGTGATTATACTGATCGTTCAAACAGTTATTAACTAAGCCATGTTAGCCAAATTATAGACCGGTAAATTCTTACGTTGTTAGAGTTTGTGTGTAGTAGTACGGTTAGGCATCGCCCGACCCGGAGCTTAATAAAATTTGAAATCACCATCGGTACGCCTCATATTACAACGACTTATAAAGATACTATAAGACGCAAATGTCAGGCCTCTATGACGAGATGTTAGACGCCTACTGTTGTATAGCCTCATCTCGGGAAAAGATTGATGCTTTAATGTCAGGCCTCTATTACAAGCTTGCTACTGTATAGCCTAAATAGGTAGAAGGCTGATGCTACAGAGTCAGGCCTCCATTGTAAGATACTAGACGCCTGCTGCCGTATAGCCTAATATAGGTAGAAGGTTGATACTATAGTGCCAGGAATCAATTATAATATATCATCCGCCTAATACCGTATAACCTCATATCGGAAGAAGTTTCATGCTAATCTAGTCAGGCCTCTATTACAAGATATTAGATGTTTGCCACTGTATAGCTTAAAGGTAGAGAGTTGATACTATAGATTCTAGAATATATTCTATAGACTCAGATCTCTGTTGCAAGCTATTAAACACCTGCTACCGTAAACTCTCATATAAGTAGAAGATTGATGCTATAGAATCAGGTCTCTATTGCAAGATACTATACGCCTGTTACTGTACAACCATATACATGTGTAAGGTTGATGCTAGACCTCTCTTACAAGATACTGGACGCCTGTTACTGTGTTGTCTCATATAAAGAGTAGATTGATAATATAGTGTCAGACCTCTTCTAAAAGATATTAGATATCTGCTACTGTGTAGATGAACAATAATGTACGAAAGCATAAACCCTACATTGTATCAAAAAACGAGGGGCGCTTGGAAAATATCCAGACATTTCATACTCATGTCTTTCCACGTGTAGCTACCTACACATTTTATACATGAGCAAAAACCACATTTTGTCGCCTATTAATTGGTCAGTTTATTTTCAGTGAGTAGGATGTTAACACGAAGTTGTGAGCATTTAAACAAGGTAGGTGTTAGGGCTGCCATGGACAGCTGGAAGAACAGAGGTCTGTAATAAAATTATTTTGAATTCACCATTTAGGTTTAACACGAAACACTGACTATAAGAAGGTAAGTGCTACATGTAGGTTGATGCCGAAACAGTTGACAGACCAAACCCATAGCAAAAGAAAATCTGCGGCGTTTTAACCAGATGAAACTGTATTGAACAGATTGGAACTGTATTGTCAGTTGGGATGAGGAAGAAATTCGGTTCCATTATCCTGAACCTGATATAAAAGCTCAGTCCAAGCAGTGGAACCAAGGTGGGTTCCCTGCCTCCAAAGAAGTTTAAGCTCTCTCCATCTTAGGGATTCATGTGGAATATTAGTGGCTAATTTCATGCCGAAAGGTCCATAAATAACTCCTAAATACGATTCAGGAGTAATTTTAAAGAAACTCAAAGAAAAGCTAATAAAAGTTGCATACTAGGTTACCGTAAAAAGTGTCCTTTTGCACGACAGTGCCCCTTCCGATACTGCCTCAACTTTGTAGAACTTACCGGATCTTCAAGTGGCAATTGTTGTCCCAACCCCCAACCTTTACAGAAAAGACCTTGCCCGTACCTCTCTCCCCCCACCCCACCCCCGCCCCTGCGACTTTTATATGTTTCCAGAACTAAAAACAAGCGCGCTGGAAACAATATGAGACCAGGCCGGCTTTGCTTTCAGCTGTAAATCGGTACCTCAGCAGTAGGCCTACTTTGTGGTTTACTGAGGGAATACAACAGTTCCCACGAAGATTGAAAACGTGTATAGACGTAGGTGGGGAAAACTTTATAAAAAAAAAAAAAAAAAAGGTGGGGAAAGCTTTATAAAAAATAAATTAATCTTTGAAAAATATTTAACCGTTTTTGAGAAAGAGCAAAAAAAGTCCGGATATGTTTGACCGCCCCTCATAGCCCCTAACCTACGGAATCATTTGTATAATGATATTGTTGACTACCGTCCAATTTATCCATGTATATATTGCATGGGAAAGGAAAAACGAGCTCCTCATACCAAGCGCTTGGCGATACTGACACGATTTTAACGTTACATTTGATCTTTTGTGGCACTGAAAATTGTAATTTCAATGTATTGTCGTTGTTTGTATATGATATTTTCGATAATTTGAAAGTTTGACATTTCTTTGTTTGATCGCAATTGATGTTCTGTCGTTTCGATGTAGTGACTTTTCGACGATGATCTGATGTTTAATGAAATCTCGGACACTCTATTAGAAAACAATCATTCAACGGTTGAAAAGCTGATTGAAACCCATTATTGGAAGACCAATCTCGCCGTATTTCAATCCGTCTTAATTTCTTGTTAGATATGTCTGTGAGATTAATCACTGGCAGAACAAATATTTAGTAACCGCAAACATACGCACACATTATTGAAAGTTGATTGTAAAATTATGTCATTTGCACTTTCAACAGACGATCGCGTGCTGATACAAAAAGCTGTGGAAAGAAGTACAGAGGACCAAACACCATTATAATGGATTAAAAATCTTCATAGAAAGATACTGATTTAATTTGTAAAGAATCCGGCGATAGACGTTCTAGACATTGGTGTATGTTTGATAACTCTTGCTGTCGAAATGCAAATACACGACATAATTATGATTCAGTCTCTCTGGCCGTTTACGTAATCTAGTCAATACAATCTGGATCCCCTGTTTCCCTATAATATATAATGAACATTTGGGTATACGGCATTTGCATCATTAGAAAATTTGTATGATGATTTCCGATTTCCAACTAGTGTGTTTTAGCTCTTGCTCTCAGTGCCTGTGGTATTTGCACGAGCCTCATGACCGTGGATTTATTTGATTTGCAGTTTCGAGCTAATTAAACATGATTCACCAAACTATACTCATAAATGACGTTACCAACGTGAGGCTGTAATCACCAACCGCAGAAGCATCAAAAGAAGTTAAAAATGTAATACAAAATACGACAAAACAAATTGTCACATTTGCGATATCAATATTCGAAAAAATCAAAGCTGCAACTGGGGAAATTTGAATATTGATGCATTTGTACCTAAACAAAACATGTTTATGTATGAATAGTTACGGCCAATGTATGCTTACCGATTCTCAAATTCATTTATTCAAGGGAGCTGGATGAATGGTACAACACAAAACTTAATTATTTCGATTAATGTATACATGTTCTGTCACTATATTTGATAAAATGTCAAACTAGACAGACATCTGTATGTCTCTTGAGACATATCATTTAATTCGGCGATATTGATAACGTTCGAACATTTCGAAACGAACTAATTATTTCTGTTTCTTAAAATGATTCGCCTTTAGCTAATACAAAGTTATTTTAGTGCTTTAGAACTTTTAGCAAATTTGTTGCCTTATCAGATTGCCTGGTACCGTACAGAAATAAAGCAACTTTTATATAAGCAAGATTAAGGGCGAGGTTTGGCTATCCATAAAAGCAGATTTAGACCACACAAAGGTTATATATGTGTTCGAGACCCTCTCTGGTTCAACGAGTGGTTTTCTTGAGCTCTGACGAGGTGACTGCCACAAGCCCTCATCTTTATCACTGATCTAATTTGAGTTAACGTTTTTATTTATTTTTTTTTCTATGATAGTTCACTGATTGAGACAAGGCGCCTCTATACGAGCCGAGCTATCATTTTTTAGTGTTTGCAACAGCTCAGTCTAGGGTGAACATTTGGTACCAGTAAAATCGCATTAACCAAGACCCTCACCCCCACCACACCCGTTGTATTTTCTACTATTGACCATTCTAGGGCGGCGGTTCTTGTGCCGGTCTTTCTTTGTAAGGTTTTGTGGCACTTGACTGCAAATTAAGTCCTTTTTGCATGTTCGTCACCCGCTATATGGCTGCCCCTTTGCTATCATTTTTTTTTTATTTGTGTGTCGGGCTTTTCTGTTCCGCTGCCGGCATTGTGGCTACTATATTGCAGAAGCTGTCCATTTTGCTTTCTGTTTCTTTGTAGTTGTGCTTTGTTTGCCTCTATGCGAGCTGAGCAGGTTTGTTTACAACTAGATATGGTGCATGTTAAATCGATTTAACCGCTCGCTAGATTTTACTAGTGACAGTTTATAGGCGGTGTACCCTTTGTGTGACCTTTGAGGCTAGGCTTGGTAGAGGAGACTCATCAAGTGGTTGTTTGCAGCGTGAGCAGAAAGTTATCCGAGATCTGAGTGTTCGAAACATTAAATACAAACATTAGAATGCAACGTTAGACTAGAAAGTTAGGCAGAGAAGGCTAATCCTCTTCTTATCGTCGTCTGCGTGTGTACAAAGTTTCGTCTGAGTTAGGAACCGTTAATGCCTCTACAAGTGCAAGTAAGAACAGCAAACACTATATTTGCACCAAAGGTCATCACAGAGACAATATGGTCGAGAACAAACCTAAATCATTACAGGAACGGTCAAGTTTGGCGGTACACGCATACAAACAAGTCGACAACAAAAATGCCAAAAATGTCAAGACAACACATGATATGAATTCCATTGAATGAGACTGCTTTTATCGGTCAGTATATATATCGCAACTAGATCCGTTTTCTATATAAAAAAAGAAAAACACAAATTTCCTTTCGCTTTCCTTTTTACGTGTAATGAACATCTGGAATCTGTTGCCAAGACATGAGAGAGCACCGTCTTGGCTTAATTTACAACCATAAAAACAACGTTTTCATACTGCCAATTCTTGGTGCGTACCAGTAGTTATTGGACTGATCAAGTTTATCTGGCAATATCTCAAAACAAAACAATGATGCACAGGCCTACTATAAATGGCAAGAATATTTATTATTTATTTTTGTTATGATGTTTTGAGGTGTTTTACTATATACACATCTAATTCAAAATGTTATTTTGCTATACTGCAGTTTAATGGCAAACAGTGCCAACTATGTGGGACTCTAAGGACGATCGTGTTAACGGTAAACCAGTGGAACTTCCATCGATATGTACCTGCACAATTGATTCACCTGCTTAACATCAACAGCACAATATTTTGAATATCGATCTTAGGTGAAGTTGTGGTTGGTCTAGAATATATTCGCTGCTAAAACTCTATCCGATATGACACCCCATATACGCTTTTGTGAAATAGTTACTATTTACTGCCGCCCGTTGTTACAAGGTGGTTCTTGTGCTGTTCAGTCGCTGCGTGTTAAAAAGGTAAGAGAAAAGTCCAGGGAGTGCCACAATCACAAACCGCAGCCCTTCTCAGACCCAAGAAGAAGAGGAAACCGACAAATCTAAACAAGCACAAACCGAACAAACGTACGAAAAGCACTAAGATTAGCTCTCTCTTCCACAAGCGAGGTAATCGCAATACTAAAAGGACTGAAAAAAAGAACAAAATGACACACGGAAAGACATACAACAAATCGCCTCGTAGAAAAAAACACAAAGCAACAAAGAGTAAGACTAACACCGGGACCACCGCCTTAGAACGGTTGGTAAAGCAAACCACCGGGGGGTTTAAAGCACTTTTACAGCTAGCTAACTTCACCCTGGGTCCCGATGCTACTCTTAATACAGAAACAAATAAAAATTCGGTTCGCATAAAGGCTCTCAACTCAGTCAATGCATCAAAGCGAAAACATAAAAATCAAATTAATCACTATAATAAACAAAGACGAGTACTCATGGCTAATTCTACTGTATGCCGGAGTAAATGAAAAACAATTGTTGAACCACGGCGGGCCTAGCCAAAGACATATCGTCAAGCCCCAACCCACTGGTTAAAGTTTTACGAAGAGGCCGTCATAGAGTCTGAGGCCCGAACCGCCGTCGTGCAATTAAAGAGTGAAGCATAGCCATCAACAATGATTGGGTTGACAACTAGGCATGCAGTCTGCCGCATAATATCCAGGCTATAGCCAATTCTTTTATAACGGTTAATAAGTTTTCTGAATTGCTCCGAAAAGTTAGATTTACCTACAATTTTTCTAAATCTGTACACTAAGTCACCGTAAAATTCGGGTTCCGATATACCTTGTTGCAGAAGTGTTTTCAGACTGACGCTATTTTTTCTAACAAGGCACTGTGTCTGCGATAAAATTTCGAAAATGCCTTACGAAGTTTAAAATAACGAAGTCCCGTTTGCTTTCTAGTGTTGTTTTCACTTGTTGTATGTCTGCTCACCTTGCTTTCTGTTTTGTTTTATATGATGTTTTCCTTCTCTAATGCTATTATTGCTGTAGGGAGCTGCAATAATCCTATTTGGGAAGACTGAGGGAGCTGTCATGCATTGTTTAGCAATGGCTTTTAAAGTGTAGCTTGTTTACTTTTGTCTGCCCTTAGTGTCATTAGTAGGCTATGGTAATGTGATCAAGTCTCTTTCTGGACAGTTTACCTATTTGTATTCTTCACGGGATGCCTAATTTCCAGATATATTTACTCTATAAATACTTGAATTTGTTTATTTGTACCTTTTTACTGATTTAATATTAGGTACAAACTTGTACGTTCATTGAGATATTTCATTCTGCAAATGCCTTATAAGTGCATTTACAAAGCTTTTGTGTTAACAATATTGTATAGGAGCAAAACATTGTTGGAGAAACACCACGCTCTTTGCGATTACAAGATAAACATGTTACAGTACCTGCTCACTGCATTTTATATTTCGTGCATGATTCTCAAGAAGTCTCCTCTCATTTCTATGTTTGAACTGGGATTCTTGTTCATGAAAATAAAATCGTGGCTGTGCTTTGTAATTGTTGCCTTTCTTTGGGTAGCTTTATTCATATTTATTTTTATTTAACTCCACAGAGTAATACAAACTTTTTTCAAATTAAAACCATACCCCATCATACATAATCTTTATAATCTGAAACGTAAAAGAAACTACAAGAAACTATTTTCTTGAAACAAAATTACTTCAACAAACAACCTGTCAATACAATTTGTCTGGAATAGACTTTGCTTAACATTCCACGCAGCAAGCTGATTGTCAAGCTGTCAAGGTACCTGAAATATACACATAATTCATTTTCTGCATTAGTTGGGCCATACAAAATGCAAAACTGGAATTCTCGTAATTTATATCTTCCGAGGGGTTTCTCCAGAAAACTTAACAATCAAATGAAAAGTAAGTGTTAGCGAGGTAGTTTCTTCTCTATTGTACAAAATTTATCCATATCATCACATAAGTTAATCCATTCAAAGTGCGTTACTATACGAAAAGGACAGTTTGATACATTCTGATAATTGCGTGTTTACTTGCGAAATAAGTTATTTGAGCAAGTTTGTATAAATTTAGGTTAATTCTACCTTGCAATAAAAGCCACAAACAAATACAAAAAAAAAAAAAAAAAAAAAAAAAAAAAAAAAGAATCAGAGTTTTATTAATTACCTTATGTGGCCAGCATGATCATCATTAATGCTGTCTGACCTACAAACGTAAGCCATTATCCTTCTCACTTAAAGTTGAAAATAAGCTCATCCGTAACTTTCGTTTTCGCCTTTTCCTGTGTTAAAGTGTCTTAATATTGAAGATTTAAAGTGTAAAAATGTTTTCTTACGATATGCCGTCATTATACAGCAAATACAAAAACAGCCTCTTATGTAAATGTGTCATTTTTTTTCACTAAGCAACTGATTGTGGTTATTTGCAGAAGTGTTTCAATAAAATTAAAATTTACTGTTTCACCAATTTTGCTCAAATATTTTATGGATTTTTTCTCAAATAAGATATCTCCGGGATTCTTTTGTAATTGTCTGATTATTTGAATTTATGACCAGTCAATGTATTTTTGTAGACACGCTTGGGAAATGTATGCATACGACCTTAAAGAGAGGATCACAAAAGTGGCTGTATATCTATTATTCTGATTGATATCTGTTTTAATCTTGTCTTAGATGAAACGTAATGTAATGATTTTCAAGAATGGCAGTTTGGAACATTTTGATTTTTGATGAATTAATTAATTTTGAAACTTTGACAAAGAAAAATAAAACTAAGCAAAACAAACAAAACAACAACAACAACAATAAAAACAACAACAAACAGTTATTGTTGTTTAGCAAACCAAGACAAATGAAATCTTCTATCATTCGATGGAAGTAATACAATATCTTTGAATAGAATAGCTATAAGCGTCGTAACAACAACTGCAACCATGACCACTCAGTGAAGGACTACAAACTACAGCAGAGGATCATTTATCCTGTTTATCAAACGAAGACAGAACGGAGACAAGAAAATGAAATGTAAAAGAAGTTCCAACTTGGAACGGTCAACGATAAAACAGCTAGCGGGACGTGGTGGGATTAAACCTTGTTTTACGCACGTCCTACCTCGCCCTTAATCCTGGTACTAGTTCCAAAAACAATACGGCTGTTAGGACTGTGTCGTGCCTCCCTAGTCCATCAGAGGATCTACACAGAAAAGCACGAATCTAGCCGGGCGTAGCATTTCCTTCAAGATTGCCTGTGCGCTCAGCGAAGACTCAGATCAACCTTCGCATCTACGCAGACTGATCGCAGGCTTCACTGTCAGCCTAAAACGCGTTGAAACCTTCGTTAGGCGCATATCTAGTCCTGTAGAAAATACGGTACCGAAGCTCAATGTATTTCCAATCAGTATCAAGAAAATAAAGATTATGGCTTGGCTATAAACAAATTCGATACTATACCACTAAATTCCGACAACCCACTGTTGAAGCAGTTCTTTCAAGCCAACGTTATATTTTGTGCTTATTAGAGGTTAATATATGATTTACAAAATGTTTGACAAACCTAACGACACTGATGGCTTAGATAGATGGTAAATGTTTATGTCGTTTAAGTAACTAGCATGACAAGTAACTAGCATGACAATGCGACAAGAGAATAGATACATCGCTTTCATCATTAATAGTTAATTTATCAGGGCTGAAGACATAATTGCCCTTTTTGAAAATTGCAATTTCTTTAAATCTCTTAGACAGATTTAACTAACTCTACATTTCAATTTCATTGTGAAAAGGAAAAAACTCATAAAATTATACCGCTGTTTAGAATCATGCGCACGTGTCTGCATACAAAATATGTTACATGATGTAGGTCCTTACTCTTTCTACACTGTTTACATAAGAATCCTATGTTGCACCGTAACTTTACAGGTTCAAAAACCTTACGGACTATTAGCTGTGAATTTTGTAGCAATATTTATGATTCTGTAACAAACACATATACATGAAAACCCTCCGAAGCAAACATTACGAACATAACTTCAGATAATGCGGGTCAAATTCAATGTGAAGTATTTGATAACATTACAGTTACATTTTCACAGATAGTTTTGCTTTCATTGATTGAGAGCTATTTCTTCTGATATTACGATTAAATGAATTGGAATTGTACATGTACTGTACACTCAATATACACTCAATATAATGTATTAGTTACAGAATAGTTTAGGCAGCTAAGTATAATGTGATACAGTTTAGTCTATGTTTTACAGCCGTCCTTCAGTAACAACATCCTACTTGGCCCACCGGGGCTCAATTGGTGGTTTTCTTTTCCAGTGTACCAGTGGTGTTGGGATCTCCAAGCGTCTCAACACGTTCTTCCTGTTGAGTCCTCCCTCATCTTTAATACATTATAGGCTTTATCGGTTATTTATAATGCCCGTAATGATTCATGGGTGAGTTAGACGACTTCCACGCGGGCCGAACAAATATACTTTTTACCATTATGGAAGCTAAGGGCGAGGATTGGGATCACGAAGCTAACATTAACTTTTGCTACATGGTTTTCAGCGCTGAAATATTTTTACTGTAAACATTTTCTTGCTTAGAAATAGATAGTTAATGTATAAACCCTAGAGAGCAATGGGCTAGCTCAGAGAACTGAAAATTCCTGAAGTGGTCATATTTTCTGGCTCAATTTTATAAGCCAGTGGCTTCAATTCGCTGCTGAATCTTCTGTTTTGTTTCACCATAGTGTTTGTGATTATATGTGATTTTCGGTGAAGGTTTCATCTGGCTTAAGAGAATGACTTCTAACAATCACTTATACTTAAATTTCTATTCAGATAACTCTGTTTCCCGTTAAACGTTCGTTTTTACAATAATAATTCAATTTGGTATGTTTCGCAACGCCCGGAAGAAATCCATATGAGCCACACGTGAGGAAACGAACATTCGGACATGAGCGCCTAACGAATACTCAAATCGGCATGCACATCCGCGCAATCTGATCAGTCTTCGTAGTCCGCATGGCGAAACTTTGCATCTTGGCTATCCGAAATGCGCCCAGGAATCTGATCAAACTACGCATATATGCGCAGGCTGATCTGAATCTCGGTGGGCACAAGTGTCCGAAGGTACGTTTTCTGCCGTTGCGGCTCTTGTGCAATATGATGCGAACATGACATCAAAAATCAGCCTGCACTTGCCAGGACCGCGTTCAAGTAAGCAAATAACTCGCGTGATTTTTCCCAAACCATATTTTAAGCCATTAGAAACGCAACTGGTATTTTTTTTTTCTCATTTATTGTAATGTTTCAAGCATTTGTTTTGCTTACATTAATTTGTCTTTTGTACAAAAACAGTTTAACAAAAATCGCCCTCAGATGCTCATTCATGCGTAAACTTGTGATGAAAACTATGGAAATCGTAGAATTTCTTTTTAAACATTTTAGAACGTAAAATGCAAAAAACATTTCATGAGGTGATATCCATTATGTTCCCAAAAAATAAAAATACGCAATAAACGCTAAAGTTCGTTGAAGCCGTATTTCAAATTTTATGAAATTTGCATGGAATTTGAAAAATCGTCATTTAAAACGAAAACACCTCATTGTTGCGTAACTTGAATCGAAATAATTGACTGAACGGTTCCCTTTTCTGTCGATTGGTGTCGTCAAAAATGCCATATTCAGGGTAACTTCCGGTTTTTATGCTTACTTTAAGCGGTCATTTAAAATCTCAAAAAACAATGAAACCTGGTGCCCGACATGTATCCACAGACTTCGGAACAATATCTAAAATTACCAAAACTTTCAACACAAAATAACCAGTCATAAAGCCGTTGCGACATTTTGAATAGATATTTACCCAGTTTTTACATCAAAGTTGAGTTGTGTCCCTCTGTCAAAACATGCAGCTCGACCAATCCGACTGCAGTATCAGCTGCGGTAAACTATTGTCTTGAAATCAACACCATTGATTGCTACGTTTTTCTTTGTTAAACACGATAAGAAGGTGTTCACTTATTGTGCGGTCAAATATGATCAGTTGCTCCTTTATCGGCTTTAAGTATATTTTTCATGTTCTGAAAAGTTATTGTAAACCGATCTTATGTGACCTCAAATTGGAGAGTAGCCGTTTTTCTCGTTGACGAGACTTGATGTCAGATCGAATAAATTATATCAACAATTATTAGTTTTAATAAGGGGCCGAATGCATTATATCAACGCAGCAAACGTTTCCATATTTTACGTTATGAACAAACATACAAAAAAATTCGCATAGGCTGCCAGTTTGGTTGTGCCACATTACAGCTTGAGAATTGTTATCGGATACTCTGTACCGTCCACCGAAAACTGTCATAACTGAACGGAAAGTTTGCAATAGTTTCCGAGTAACTGCGAACATTTCGGTAAAGTGAAAGCGGCCCAGGTGTCTGTGCCGAGACGTTTCTATAACGAATATATAAATCCGCACAATATGCACGCTGAGCATTGCCTTCGTTGTCCGCATAATCGAAATGGTAGTTTTTTTTATGCCCCACCTATTCGAAGAATAGCGGAAGGGCATTAAGTGTTCCCTGTCCGTCCGTCCCGTACGTACGTCCGTCCCATTTCGTGTCCGGGCCATAACTCCTGGAATATATTTATGATACTTTACAGGTGCATGCATAACTTTGAGACGATGTGTCGTGAAAAAGGAAGACAACTCTTGCTTGTTTGGTTTTTGAATTATCTTGCCCTTGACTTAGTTTCATAATGTAAACCGTGTCCGGACCATAATTCCTAAACCATATGGAATATATTTATGGAATTTACCGGTGCATACAAGACATTTAGACGATGTGTCGTGAAAAAGGAAGACAACTCTTGCTTGTTTGGCTTTTGAATTATCTGCCCTTGACTTAGTTCCATATAGTAAACCGTGTCCGGACCATAACTTTTTAACCGTATGGAATATATTTATGAAACTTTACAGGTGCATGCATGACATTGAGACGATGTGTCGTGAAAAATAAAGACAACTCTTGCTTGTTTGGTTTTTGAATTATCTGCCCTTGACTTAGTTACATATAGTAAACCGTGTGTGGATCATAACTTCTAAACTATATGGAATATATTTATGAAAATATACAGATGCATGCATGACATTAAGGCGATGTGTAATGAACATGGAAGACAACTCTTGCTTTTTTGGTTTATGAATTACATATGTAACCTTTTTCTGAATGGCATTTTGGCGGGGCATCCGTGTCCTATGGACACTTTTTCTAGTCTCACATTGCATACTTACATATCAAACAATAGAAATGATAATACCACAGTCAGGCAACACAGCCTTCTCAAATCACCCGATAAGGGTTATAGACAACCAAACGACTACACAAACAGCACATAAACCGGGTCCGATAATTTTGTTTCCTCGATGTATTTATTGAAGACTGCTTCCTGTCCGAACATATTTATCTGGAACACTACAGCTAGTCTTTGGTGCTTTGAGTTGGCCATATAAAGTCTTCGCATACTTCGGTTTAGGATGGTGTATATTTCCTGGTTCTTAAGAATCATTTAGATATTTCTGAGTGTTTCTGCAAATAGGATAATGCGTAAGTCGGTACCAGAGGGCATGAACATGCATGTTACAGTACAGTATGTGTGTTGCTTTTAAAGGATTTGACCTCAGACAAAACATGTTTTTTCACTACAGTTAGTATAAAGTGCAAGCGGGTGGCATGAATGTCTTCCGTACTTCGCCTACGCATTTCGAAAACACGCCTATTCAAATATATAGCAAATTTCACCTCCAAAAACTGAAAATTTTCTGATAAAAACTCTGATGTTTTTCATATTTCTGCTCAAAACATCGATTGTTGGTACTCGTTAGAACCGCCTCGCCAAAGCGATTCTAACTAGTACCCACAATCTATGTTTTTGAGCAGGGATAAGAAACAATAATGTTTACCTCTGTAAACCCCAGTTTTACTATATAAAAATGGGGTTTAAGGTGTTCCAAAATTATATAGTTATGTTTTCATGATGAAAGGAATTGATCTCGCACGACACATTTTTTTTTAACTTTTTTAACTACAGCTAGTTTAAAGTGCAAGCGGGTGGCATGAATATCTTCCATACTTCACGTACGGGTATAGTTCAACTTTTTTGTTATTATGGGATCAAAGTTTAACTCACTTGTAGTATTTGTCAAGTGCCATTTGTTATTTTCGATCAAATAGACTCTAAAAAGATTTGGTGTTCTAAAAGTCACATTAGCCTAGTGGTGATAATGTTATAGGCAGTCAGGGACGTAATTAAATTACTTGAAATAGTTTACTTGTACAAAATAATGAAAACCAAGTGCAGAACAATCATCAGTTTGTTTCTAATTTATATTTTGTGTGAATTAAGTCTCTGAATCAGACTATAGGTATTTTGTTTTTTGTATATATACCTAAATTTATTGACGTCTCAGGGACAGCTGTTACGACCAATCTTGAGCGACCAGTACTGGCTATATACATGTATTCAAATAGTTTAAATCATCATGAAAACATAGAATTTCGACCCTCTTAAACCCCACTTTTATATTGTAAAACTGGGGTTTACATGGGTATACATTATTTTTCTTATTTCTGCTCAAAACATAGATTATGGGTACTCGTTAGAACCGCCTCGGCGAGGCGGTTCTAACGAGTACATGTACCCACAATCTATGTTTTGAGCAGAAATATGTAAAATATAAAAAAAAATATCTGAAATTCATTTTTTGGTGGTAAAATTTTCAATATATTTGAATAGGCATGTTTTCGTAATGTAACGTTGACAGACTCATAGGTTATTGAATTGTATTTTGTTTAGTTTTAACAGGTTTATCTTTATACTCTGGTCTGATATCCATGGTAAACAGTATGAAGCGTTAAGTTAGTGTCAATAAATCAATGCACGTTCTGTCCGCATCTGTTGATGCCATGAGCATAATGTATTTCCTATTATCGTTGACCATAAGCTGAACCGGCGGATATCATTCAACAAATCTTTACAAGTTAAAGCAATTGTCACATGCTAATAGCATCCGTGATCGCAGTAACAAATATTTCAATGCAGAATCCTGATGTTTTCAAGAGACTTGATACATTTGATACTTTTTCAACCATATTTTAGAAGGAAGACAACGTTATGGCTTCCTATTTCCTTTTCTACATGCCCAGCAGGCACATGACGTTAATACAACGTCGCCTCAACGTCGATGCAACGTCATGACGTTGCATCGACGTTGACCCGACGTTGTTTAAACGTCATGTGCCCGCTGGGTGTACACATTAAAGCTCGTCTGTAAAGGGTCTTTTTTTTTTTAAAAGAAATGGTTTGATCCCAGCAGAGCAAGCTCTTTACTTTTAGTGGGGCCCCCATAGCCTAGTGGATAGGAGAGTTGACTCTTAATCCATTAGGTTTCTCACCGCTGTGGTTCGAGCCTCGCTCGGGTCATAAGTGGGAAAGCCAAGTTCTGATTACGGATGTTTAGGTGGTATATCCCCGGGTTCTCCGATTATCGCCCACCTTTGATGAACGATCGGCTCGATATAAGTGAAATATTCTTGAAAGGGCCGTAAAACCCAAATCAAAAAAAAAAAAAAAAAAAAAAAAATCTTTACTTTTAGAGTACATTCTTCTTAGAATTACGGTAAAATAATGTTAACAAAGTTACTCCCATAGAGGTGTATCTGTTCGCGTGAATTTGCTTGATTTTGTTAGCTAGTGCATACAACTAGATTATTACTTGCACCTGACCAAACTTGTCGTCATACTAACCAAACACGTTTTTGTCTGAACGCGTAAAAAATATTATTAAACGGCATAGAAATGTTATTCATTATGTACAGTTAGAATTTTCATTTTCAATGCATGGAGAGAATTAATTTGAATTACATCACTGCAGTTCGCAAAAAAAAAAAAAAAAAAAAAAAAAAATCCTACTGAAATGCAGTTGTCAAAATTGTTTTGCCTCTCATCTGACCAAGAGGCTATCATAAAAAGGGAACAAAAAAGTCACCGAGAGCAGCGAAAGTTTTTCTTTTCAGGGGCGCAACGTATTCCGGGTTTTTTTTCGGTCAATAGGTCAAAAAAGAATCGCTTGTTATGCGGGTTAGCTAGACAAGGCAGTTGAAATATCGATGTAAAAGAAGTGACGAACTGTTGACTAAAAGCGACAGCAACCGGCTTACACCTTGATTTCTTATGATGGAGGTATGTTGATACATTAAACAATTGGACCAGAATCCGGGGCTTATTGGTATTGTGATGGCCTGCAATTAAATTTAGAATAGTCTGATGTTTGCTGTTAAATTTGTTTTTATGCAGGTCAAATCTGTTCTGATTTTCTCGTTGATTCGGCCTTAGCAGTTGATCGAGTATCACTCAAGTTTGAAGAGAGATCAGGGGATAAGGCAAATTTTCCAGAGTCACAGAATAATTTCAAAAACTGTCTTTGTAAAAACAAAACGGCGAACGTCTAGCAAGACCAATCTATCCAGTCCCCTGAATTAGTTCTGTTAAAATTAACCCATTTACGCCGAGTGGATTCTTCTACCTAAACTCTTCGGTCCGGTCCATTGCCAATAGAAAGGATGACTTGTTCATTTTTATCATTACCATGTTTTATAGAAATTAATGTTTTTAATACAAACAGGATAAACTCTGATCAGATATCGCGTTCTGCGGCGTCTGATCTGGGTCTATTCTGTGTGCCAGTGTCCCGTTTATTGGACATTAGGTTTATATCGGTTAAATACTAGCTGAGTCGAATGATATTGTTACTTTCGACGCACTGGCAGTCTAGCAGTTTAAACTAATCTTAGGATATCTATCCTCTAACCGCCAAAATCAATAAGAATTCGGTTTACAAAATAGAGCCGTTTTCTATTTCGTCGCATCTTGTTAAAGACATGCTGTTTATAAAAAAAAAATAAATAAATAAAAAAAAAAAAAAACATATATGTAGTAAATGAACAAATTATGTTTCAACGTCATAGTCGTCATAATTTCATGCTGTTTTTAATGCAATGAGTCCTGTGTCACATCACACACACAATATATATGGACTTGATGCTGACCGTGACTATTATGTTGTTTAAATCATTCAATAATTCGATTTCATTTTAAAGAGCTTATGCATGATTTTAACCAAATCTTGATAAATGTGCTTTCTACTTTACTGCACGTCGGTTAAGCAGGCCTTAGACTGAGTGACAGCACCTTCTTTAATTGACTTCAGAGGGTCAGCTCCTGACTATGGCTATCTGTGGTCATGTTCGTCGTGATCCAACTTGTCATTTTCTCTTGCTCAAGTTTCAGATTGAGGCCCTGTTGTTCAGAACTAACGATGTCGTTAGTTAACGCACCCTTAAAACTTCGATCATTGAATATGGCCTATACGCTATTATTATTGCTGAAAAAAATGTGAATAGCTTTTGCATTTGCAAGAACTACTCAGATGTTTTTCAGCAAAAAAAAAAAAAAAACAACAAAAAAAAAAAACTGTGAATTAGATATTGTACTTACGAGAACAGTTAAGATTTTGACCACTGACGAGCTAGTTAAGTTAAGCCAACGATGCTTTGAACAACTCAGCCCAGATTGCCATTGGGTCATCCGTTTTACTGTGATGCTTTTCTGATGTGGTAGGGGATTCTACGCGGACCGGAAAATGCATTTGTACCAGGATATGTATGTTTATTATTTTCCACATTGAACCATGACTTATATATTTAAGGAGATAGGAGATATGAGAAATATCTTGAATAAAAAAAAATAATAATCTTGTGCAATATTCATTACTATGCAAAGTTTCTTACCCGGACATTTATCTAAAACACAATAGAGGCTAATTTTCTGAAAGTAACGAAAGGCTTCAGGCTACAATTATATATATACATATCTCTGAATATATATCAAATGTAATCGAAAAGCACGGGCAGTAGTTAAGTGCGGACAATAAAATCATCGAAAGGGCAAGGAACCCATGCACGCGCAATATAAAACCCGCATCCGAATTCACAAGCGCATACGCATACCTAATGGGTCCACAAAAAATATTTGTTTCTTTGCTAAAGATATTTTTCAATTACTTCACGAAACTTCGTAGCAACTGATATTGGTCCATTCTGTCACTTTTTGCTGGGAAAAAAATCATGTAAAAGCCTGCTTTATGCCTTTGCGAACATCTACGCAGTCTGATCGGCACCTTTCTTGTTTGCTGCTTGGGGAAGAGAGAGCTAATCTTGATGCTTTTCGTGCGTTTGTTCGATTTGCGCTTGTTTGGTTTTGTCTGTTTTCTCTTCCTCTTTGTGTCTGGGATGGGATGCGGCTTGTGGTTTTGGCACTCCCTGCACTTTTCTCTTACCTTTTTTGATGTGTCTTTTTTTTTTTCATAATCCCGGGTATGCATGTTCTGGTACGGTAGCGTTGCGTATGTTATTTGCCGCGTAACGTCGCATTACGTTTTTACAAACGGATGTTGCGTTAAATGTTTGTTTGTTTGTTTTTTGTTTGTTTGTTTTTTTCAAAATGGAGTCTAGTTCTGAAGAAGACATAAAGTCGAAACATTAAAAAAGCTGTGTTCTGTCTTGTTTTGTGACCACTTATATTTTGTTTAAAACATTTGTCTTGTCTAGAGTTGTGACTAAGACGTATACGTCATACATGTAGGTGTGTTTACATGATGAATAGCGACGCCGGCGATAGAGAAACTGTCCAATGCTCTGATAGACGATATTTGAGCAGGAGCACAGCATTCCTTCAAAACTGCATGTGCGACCAAAGAAGAGTCAGATCAGCCTGCGCTTCCGCGTAGACCGATCAATCTTCACTGTCGCCTAAGGACGCATTGGATTATTGGCTACCCACAGTGTGCCCAGTGAAGGCTGATCAGAATGTTTGGATGTACAGGCCTAAGTATTAGATTGGCGCACAAGAATTTTTGTAAGAGATACTGTGCCTCGGCTCATAATACATTAGAATATAGGGATCAAACATGGTCTTTCATGTATTAACATTCGCTAGGGACATCATGAAAACATGCCTATATAATTTTGACCCCCTTAAACCCAACTTTTATATAGTAAAACTGGGGTTTACAGGGTTATACATTATTTTTCTTATTTCTGCTCAAAAAGATTGTGGGTACTCGTTAGAAGCTATGTTTTGCGCAGAAATATGAAAAAATATCAGAGTTTTTCATCTGAAAATGTTCAGGATTTGGAGGTGAAATTTTCTATATATTTGAATAGGCGTGTTTTCGTAATGGAGGTGTTGAAAACGGAGGCCGAAGGACCTGGCGAATGCTAATGCATTGAAAAATCGTGTTCGGTCGCTATTATTGCATAAACACTGAAAACATTTGCTACATTTCGCGTTATTTCTTGCACTGTTTTGTTTCGCCTTTTCACAGATGTCTCGCGAACGTAATTTCCACGGACTATGCTCGTTCTAGGGCCAGACAGTAAATATCTCCTGACGGCAGCAAATCTGTGGCCCCGGTACGACCATATTGCCTTGTTAATACACAGCTTTTCACCGGTTAATGCACGGCTATTAATAACGTGCGACACTGCTTTTTATGCAATAATAGAGTTTAGATATATTTGAGTAGCGTTTTCGGAAACTAACCTTTATAGCATAACAGCAAAGGTTCAAGCAAGTCTGCACATCCACCAGTACATAGATGTATGCTGTTGGTTTACGTATGCGGAAGGCTAAGGGGTAATTTTAGCCAAAGAACGAGATATGTGGGCTCGCGAAGGGGCCAGACATGCGTACTTAAAAACTGATTCGACTGAAAGATAAATGATGCTTTTTGTCGGATCGCGGCTCAATTGAATAATCCTGCTGCAGCGATCCTGAATGTTGCGTCTCAATGCCAATTGAGCTGCGTCGTGGGAATACATGTCTTCGGTCATATGTGGACAGCGAAGGCCCAGATCAGCCTGAGCATCTGGAAAAGACTTTGCGCAAGCGCAGTATGAATTTGATTTTTGCGCATGGTTGATGACACAGTTTCGTTTGACGCGGCCTCTTAAAACGTATCACGTATAATAAACTGAAAGTTGGTGTTTATGCTTTTTCCTGGCCGCTAAAAAAGCTGACAAAAGTCACAGTACAGCTAGTACTCATAATTATTCTGTGCTAGACATCTTCTTGATAAAAGAAAGCGTGCTTTGCTATTCGTATCACACTTTGGCCGCATCAAGCACAAACGTGCCTTCGAACATGCACAAAATGCGCGGATTAAGATTACCCTGAGCATGCGCAAATTGCCATCCGGACCTTTGCTCACGATTCATATATTCTGTAGTATCCAAATTCGTTTAGCGGATGCGCAGGCTGATCTGGCCCTTCGCTGCCCACATATGCCCGAAGACACGTTTTCGCATGGCGCGATCCACTTAATATTGTGGCCGCAAAAAATCATTTTTTGAAATACTAGTTAAAAAACAATATACGTCAAGACACCGGATTAATGCCAAAATCACGAGGCAAAGCCTTCCGGTGGCACTAAACTAAGTACAGATAAAGAACAAATGTCGACAAAACATACGTCATATATGAAATCAGAGGAGCGGCCTTGGAACGGTCTGTAGCATAAATAATGATGTGTGTGTGTTTGTGTGTGTGTGTGTGTGTGTGTGTGTGTGTGTGAGTGTTAGGGTCAGTTTAGCACGCGCCAAACCTCACCCTCATCTTTACACTCAAATCAGACGTACGTGTTAACATCAGACGAGCGTGTGGAAGAACAGTCAAACCTGTGGCCATGTTAATATTTCCTGTGATTTCATTTGCTATAATAAATGTAGTGACACAGACTTAATGGACTTGCTAACTAAATGCTTAACTCGATTTGGTATGTCTGTAGTAGTTGTAATAACAGCACATTATATTGGGGGTACGTGTTGGGATTACCAACATTGTTTAATATATAAATAGTGCAGAAATCAATCAAACTGCAACTGCACAGTCTGCCTGCAATTACCATTCTGGTAATTTCAGACTGCGCAGTGTTGTGCAAATGATTGTTAATTGAGTAATCGACACAAATAGCAAAGCTAATAACACGGATCAGATAAACGGAAAACAATCACAGCGGACAAAGTAGTTTGTCTGTTCACGTGTGACACTGCGGTTTTACCCCACTGTATGCCTCTATTGTTTGCTTCCTGCAGATATTCTGTTGCAATCTGTAAATGCCGTCTCAAATCTCGGTTATGTTTACGTCAGCAGCGGACTTGCATTATTCTGCAAAAATATAACCGAAGGCTTAAATCAGTTGTTCTTGCGCGAATTCCTATCCTTATTTCATGAACCATGATTACCAACAAACGAAAGCACAAAAAAAAAACAAAAACAGAAAGCCATTCGGGTAGCTGCCGACGAAGCTAGACTCAATACAGGAATACACAAAATCAAACAAAAAGCAAAGGTTTGTGGCTGTACAGAGGGTGATCACTCAGCTAGAATTATACCATTGAGACTCTCTGTCACAATATATCTACCTTGGAACGAACACTGCACCAGCCACTCGGGCAGGGGGACTGAAGAGATTTTTACCCGCGCATAATTACGCCTGGGATTGGATTCTGATACTATGTTCAGAATACAAATGATATGTTCGTTCCGCAAACATGTCCTCTGTCTCGAAACATTGCAGTAAAATTCATATAGCCACAAACACTATTAAGAAACAAAGCAGAGGGCTCAATGCTGATATGATGCCATAGCACAAGAACAATTAGGCCACGATGGACCATATTACAGACATTATTAGACAAGCGCACAGTCCAATCCCCAACCAGTCTTCTGAACTATATGCACCGCAACGTCAGACAATGGACCCTCGGGCATGTGCACCCTACACTGATTCAGATCGGTTTGTGCATTGTCGCAGTCGGATTAAAATATTCACTGGGCGCATTTTGATAACCAAAGGATGCTAAATTTCTACATGCGGACAAGAATGACTGATCAGACTACGCGTGTGCGCAGGTTGATGTTAGTATTGGTTTGGAACACGTCTGAAGGTATCACCACGAAAACATGCCTATGCAATGTTGACCCCCATAAACCCTACTTTTACATTGTAAAACTGGGGTTTTCAGGAGCATACATTATTGGCCGGCGCTTGAATCGCGCCGGTCTCTTAATATAGTTTTGGATTTTTAGTATGGAGGCGTGTTCGATTAGCGCAGAGCTAAGGTTGGTAAATTTGAATATGACCTGTAGTCCATCTTTGGAAAGTTTGACTATGACCTGTGGTCCATAGTTAAAAAGTTCAAACATATTCATATCTGACGCATGCTAAAATACGCTTCTAGATACATTGTAAGATCTGGTAACTTATTTAAGTTCCGGCATGTTTTTTTTTTTTTTTTTTTTTTGTTTTTTTTATTTTGTTTTGTTTTTAAATAATAATGCATAAACTAAATCTCGCGGAGATCCCAAATGACTAGGATTCGCATATTGCTTGATCAAGAAAATTCATAAAGCTTAATAAAAGCATACATTAAAGAATCACATTGTTGTTTTTTTTTTTTTTTTTTTTTACCTTTTTATATTGAAAATTTATTAAACTTCCGTATTTCTACGTAAACATGAACGAAATTTGCGTTTACGTCTAAATACTTTGTCTTGTTTTTCTTATTTCTGCTCAGAAACATAGATTGTGGGTACTCGTTGGAACCGCCTCGCCAAGGCGGTGCTAACGAATACCCACAATCTATGTTTTGAGCTAAAATATGAAAAATATCAAATTTTTAATTTGAAAATTTTCAATTTTTGGTGGTAAAATTTCAGTATATTTGAATAGGCGTGTTTTCGTAATAGGTTTCTCACGTAGCTGCTCACACTGAGAAAGTATCCGTTATGCAGTTTGAGCCCCGTTTCACCATCACGCAATTAAAGTGAGAAGCAAAGTTTAAACTCAAATTACAAGTAGGCAACGTGTATAACTGGCTGCTGCAGACCAAAACCCCAAAGTCCAGAGTACTACTAAGTGACATTTATTTTCAGAATATTACACTCACCCGAAATCTTCTGCAGTGAGCGGACGGAGAGAAAGAGGAATGAATCTATTTTCAGTTCAAAGGTCAAATAAGAAAGTATTCGGTTAGAGATATATTCCATACCTTCATTACTTTTCTCCTGTCCAGTAAAGTGACACAGGCTAGTTTACATGCAAGGCTTCTATTTACTTTATAAAATCGGAGTGCTTCCAAAAACAGTTTTACGCATGCGTCTATGTGTAAGCATGGCAGAGAATCGTAGTTATAAGACATTTAATTACACTCGGACAATTTAAAACCTTACTAAATTACCCCTAAATCTTTAACGAGTGCGGACTCCGTTTTAGTACCTAAAACTGAATGGATGAACATTAAACAGTATAGATCCTGACCAGACGTTCTGCTTACTCTCTGCACAGGTCTTTCCGAATACTTAAGGTAAATACGCTTGTCATTTTGCATGCCGACATGTTTTCTTTTTCATCCTAATGTGTGTGTGTGTGTGTGTGTGAGAGAGAGAGAGAGAGAGAGAGAGAGAGAGAGAGAGAGAGAGAGAGTTGTTTAATTTGGCGCATATACTTAAGTTCCAAAATACAATTCATTACTGTGTTGTACCTAGACAATGTATCTATAATGACATGCTAGCATGGAAGGAGATTGTCATCCATATTCCAACATTGTTGGACTACTGTTTTCTCATGAATTTTGTTCTCGTGTCGTAAGTTTCGTTGACGCATATAGTTAAGTTCCAAGCTATGTCAAAACTCATTACTCTATTATAGATATGCAATGCATCCAAGATAAACTGTAAGCATGGAAGAAGATTGTCATCTATATCCCATTGTGTTGGACTAATATACTGTCATCAATTTTGGTTTCATGCCGCAGGTTTGGAATACAAAGGTTAGACTAAGCGCATTTTATTTCTGTTATTACAGCCCAGTTTTGTTCGACTTAATGTTCCATTTCTATTTAACGTAAATTAAACATCAACAAATAATAATAAAAAAAAGCTACACCGTTAATTTTTTTCTCATAAGATTTACTTTAAACATTATACTTTGGTATTGTTTTGATACCAGCCCTACGCCGTTCACTCTGATCCTCAGGAGAATAGAAGAGAATAGGAAGTAGATTTGATGAAAAGACCATCACGTATAACAGACACGCATTCGTAGAAACTCGTTTCTCAAAAAGTGAAAGAGAAGGCATTGAAGCGTCAACATTATTGATAAATAAGAATGGTATTAGTTTTGAAGTCTAATTTCCAACTACGTCACCGGCTACAATGGCCGAAAGAGAATATGAAGTACAATGCATTTATTTGGCCATCATCGAGTCGTATCAATCAATTTCTATTTTTTAGATAAACATGATCTTGTTGAATTTAAGAAAGTATGTATGATTTTGATTCTGACGCCAGCTACGGTATTAACACGTTTTATAGACATTAGTTGTTCCGTCCCATATCCATTTAACCTCAAGCAGTCTGCAGTGATATGAGCAGACGAAAATTAGTGTAAGGTATGTGTTCAAAAACAAAAAGACAGTTTATTCGACGCGTGTCTTGTAAATAATCTGAACCAATACGGAAACACGCCTATTCAAATATACTTAAAATTTTACCACTAAAAAATGAAAATTTTTGGAAAAAATCTGATAATTTTCATATTTCTGCTTAAAACATAAATTGTAAGTACTCGTTAGAACCGCCTCGACGCGGCGGTTCTAACGCGTATCCACAATATATGTTTTTAGCAGAAATTAGAAAAATAATGTCTACCCCAGTAAACCCCAGTTTTACTCTGTAAAAGTGAGGTTTAAATAGGTCAAAATTATATAGGCATATTTTCGTGATGGTAAACCTAAATGGTCTGCATACAATCTGTAGATAATTGTCAATTTTACAAGGGAGACTACCTGTTTCAATTTCTGCTCACCAAGCCAATCTTGAAAATGGATCTGCTCTACAAGGTAAGAATGGGAGCAAATCCCTACCTTGTAGTGTGGGCCTTTTGGAAAAAAAAGAGAGCTAGACAATTTTGGCATAGTTATTTTCGCTTCCATAAATATATACACGTATCTAGTCCTCTAAATGAACTTCGATTATTTTGTGCAACTAACTGAAGGTAGGCAAGTGAACCAATCAAAATTAACCTGCACTAGTGTTGTGTTCCTTCTTCGTTCCTTTCGTAGTTATAAGTCGGGTTTAACAGTATCATCCTACTCACTCAGAGTAAAATAGATAACAAATAAAATAAAATAAACAATAACAAATATAATAATAAAATAAAATGAAAAAAAAAACAGTAATATTAACATGCCGGGCAAAAACGCGACTGACGTGTCAATTTGCTCCACTTTTTTTACCACAGCCTGCCACTGACGCTGACCCAGTATTACTCCCTAATTATATGTGGACAGTTAACAACGTCAATAATGCCTAATAGTAATTTCCCATAATTTGGGTACTTAACATGACAGAAATTGTATCCTAATTAGTCGTCGTATACTGTGATGTAAAAAAGCTTTAGTAGTTATCGCTTTAAAAGCGCATACATGCGCTTGTCCGTTATACAGTAGTTATCGCTTTTACATCATTGATTTTTGTCTGAGGAGGATCTCGGGGTCTGCAGAGATTCTGACAATAACATGTTTGGACTTCATTTGCTAAACACCGAGAATCGGATCCGCAGAAATACTTATGGTGTAAATGGATACAACATTTGCTCTCTAACGTAGGAGGAAATAAGCTCATAGCAGGTATGTTTATTTATCTGAATGACATTTATATATTTGACAAATGGTGTTTGATTTAGTTTCTTTAAGTTTTGAACCATTTTCAAACTGCAGGAATCTTTTATTTGTATTTGATAAAATGAATTTATTTATTTTGTTATTTGTTAGATAGCTTTTCTTTATTTGTTGTTATTTCCTTCTAGTAACTGAATGCATGTGGGAATACCAAAAATAATAAATATTTAAGACAACTCATGAATAACAATCGGATCACAAGAGCAACGGATATTCATTTGTACTTCGGCTTTTATCACCTGGACAATAGCGACATTTGTTAATTGCTTCATAATATTTTGCGCTTAATTAAAATATTGGCTCAAATTAGATAACATTTGTTTGTTTTTTTAGTAGGATCTTACCCGTAGAGAAAAAACAACAAATTCGTCTGCTTTATAAATTCTCAGGGAAAATCGCATTTTTACATTATGATGTTTAACAGCCTAGAGTGTTTTCTTGTGCATTCACCTGGGCTGCGAACAAACTATTTTGATTTTAATTTCAGCTAGACATCGCTGGATAATATGCAATCATATAGGACGATTCGGTAACTGTGTCGTTTTAGCCGCAACGTCATAGATTTACCTTCGAACATTTTCGTTCATCAGAGGTTCAGATCAGACTGCACATTCTCAGAATGTTTACTTGGCGCATTTGGGATGGCCAACGATGCAATGTTTCTTCATGTATATGCACAGGCTTATTTGACCCTTTGTCGCACGTGCCAGAGTGTACGTTTTCTCACGTTGCAGCTCATTTCTGTAACAACTATTATAAAGCAGAGGCCACCCGTGTTATGTAACACGATATATAAATAAATTGAGATATCGAGGGCTGCCGTTCAGTTCATATCTCCTTAGTTTGTACCAATACGCCAACAATACGTAATAGGAATACCCACACACTATAATATATAGGGAAAACAAGGGTATGCAGCGATATATATTCATTACGAAAACACACCTATTCAAATATATTGAAAATTTTACAACAAAAAAATAGGAAAATTTTCAGATAAAAAAATCTGATATTTTTGCTATTTCTGCTCAAAACATAGATTGTGGGTACTCGTTAGAACCGCCTCGCCGAGGCGGTTCTACCGAGTACCCACAATCTATTTTTTTGAGCAGAAATAAGAAAAATAATGTATACCCCTGTAAACCCCAGTTTTACTTTATAAAAGTGGTGTTGAAGGGGGTCAAAATTATATAGGCATGTTTTCGTAATGATTAGACTAATTTGTTAGAATTTGTATTGTTTAAACTTCGTTTGCTGTATAATCATTCCTTATATAATACATTACCATATTTCCTCCTTCTATTATCAGTGACAATGCCATTACTTGTGTAACTGTAGATAAGATAAGGTATCAAGATAACAGCGTCTTGTTCTTATTTGTCCGGAAAAGACATGTGTTGTGGGTATTCACATAGAAGTGACTCACTGAAGCATTTCTAACGCTGAACATGCTGGGCATTTCAACAGATGACAGTTTGTGTCACATTTGCTTATATTTCCGATAAAGTCGGATTTGACAGCTCATGCATTTTTTTTTTTTTTTTTTTTTTATGGAGACAATTTTCATGGAATGTCAAATCTGACTGTCTGACAATTATACATATATATTTTGTATTTCTCTATTAAAACATACGTTGTTGGTATGCATTAGAAGCAGAAGCGCCTTGCGAAGGTGCTTTTGACCCATTTATGCCAAAAGGACTCTTCTACTTTCACTCTTCGGACCGGTCCATTTCCAATATAAGGGGTGTCTGGTTAGTTTTTATTATAACCACATTTTATAGAAATTCCTAAACTTAATGTAAACAATGTAGATTCTGATCAGACGCCGCATTCTGCGGCGTCTGATCTGAGTCTACACTGTTTGCCAATATCCCTATTTCGAGCCGCCAGGCATAAATGAGTTAATGCATACCCGCAACATGTGTTTCGTAGAGCAGTAGGAAACAATTTTTCAAGACAGCATATGTTGCGAGAACGCATTAAATGCACTTTGTCAAGGTGCTTCTAATGGATGGATACAAAGAACGTTTCAATGGAGAAATACGATAAATAGCCATACGTTCTGGTTATAAAAATATCTGGAGCTACGCACAGCGGTTTGAATATACTGCACGCGTTACAGCTACACCTGTTGTCCGATTTTGTGCACAGAAGTTACATGTTTAGGACATAGTGCGCTTTATATGTATTGTGCAGTATTTGTTTTAGACTATGCTACTTTTTATCAATGGTATCGTCCAGAATTGTAGTTAAAACATATATCGGTCGGTCGATATTAATATTAACGCATACAAAATGTCGAAACGTCAACATAAATGTGCCTTGTAGAGTTTTGGCCGTAGTGGGCGATTGGAGCCTGAGTCCCCACTGTCTTAGACTAAAATATATGAAAAGCTGGGCTCAATATTGTACTTTGCTGATTTTATCCTCTTTCCTCGAAAGGTACCAAGTTACTGCTAGGTGAACAGAGAGTTTCAGCTAGTCTGAGTTGAGTTGGAACCACAAACCTTCAGCAGCGCAGATAAAAGGCTTCGACGCCCATCTTAACACACAGAGTTAAACAATTTATAAGAGAATGATACTGCCATGGTCGTTTTTTGGTATTTAAATTTTTGAAACAGAAAATGCATCTACACTGGATGTTTGGTCTGTACATTATTGATAGGCATATGTGTTTCCTGTAAGCACAAGATGAAAGGACCCCTATGCGGACCGAAGATATACAGTGAATCCTCGTTACAACGACAGCATTTGTTCCCAAAGATGTTGCCATTAAAATGAATTTGCTGTTGTAAAGAATCCTTAATGGACAGAATGATATGTAAGAAAGACTTTGTTTTTATCTTATTTCCTCATAGAACTTATGTTTTGGATATTTGTTAGAATTGCATCAGTGAGGCGATTCTAACAAATATCCAAAACATATGTTGCTTGAGGTTCGGGCCTCAGACATTGTCAATGACGGCCTCTTCGTAACACTTTAACCAGTGGGTTGGGGCTTGACGATATGTCTTTGGCTTGGCCCGCCGTGGTTCAACTATTGGTTTTCATTTACTCTGGCGTACAGTAGAAGTAGCCATGAGTACTCGTCTTTGTTTATTATAGTGATTACTTTGATTTTAATGTTTTCGCTTTGATGCATGGACTGAGTTGGGAGCCTTTATGCGAACAGTATTTTATGTATTTCTGTATTAAGAGTAGCATCGGGACCCAGGGTGAAGTTGGCTAGCTGTAAAAGTGCTTTAAACCCCCAGGTGGTTTACTCTACTGACCGTTCTAAGGCGGTGGTCCCGGTGTTAGTCTTACTCTTTGGTGCTTTGTGGTTTATTCTGCGAGGCGATTTGTTGTAAGTCTTACCTTGTGCCATTTTGTTCTTGTGTTTTTCAGTCCTTTTAGCATTGCGACTACCTCGCTTGGGGAACAGAGAGCTAATCTTAGTGCTTTTCGTATGTTTGATCGATTTGTGCTTGTTTGGATTTGTCGGTTTCCTCTTCCTCTTGATGTCTGGGAAGGGATGAGGTTTGTGATTGTGGCACTCCCTTGACTTTTCTCGTACCTTTTTTGAAGTTTTAATGTAATATTCTTGCATAATTTTTCATTAACTGTCACCTCTTGAGCGAAAGTTTCGTGACATTCATATTGTCATTATAGTGAATTTTGTCGTTGTATCGAGTGTCGGTATAAAGAGGGTTGACTGTATTTGTAATTTGGAGCTGTATTTGATTTACGGGCGAGGTTTAAGCCCCCAGTAAATTTCCTAGTTCCAGGGTGGTTCTTCTGTTGCAGTTCTTCTTTGTTTGTACATCGGTAATTTCATCTGTGGCATTTGTTTTGTTAGTATTTGCTTCTCATCTGCCCTTCTTTAGGTGCCTGGGGAAGACCTTTTTTGTCATAGTGGCATTTTCAGGGTAGTATCACGTATATTTTTGCAATACTCTTGGATTCAAATATCTATATTATCAACCCCAGACGATTAACATTTTAGTTAAAATAGTTTCGATTAAACCGTTTCTAGTTTTTTTTTTTTTTTTTCTTTCTTTTTTCTTTTCTCTCTTTCTTTATTTCTTTCCTTCTTCCTTTTCTTCTTTCTTTCTTTATTTCTTTCGTTATTTTTCTCTTTCTTTTCCTATATTTCCAAATGGTCCACCCTTAACAAGATGCTTCACAGTGTCTAAAGAAGAAAAACACTTTATCTGAATTTCTGCGCTGCATTTTTGTTTGGTACAGGTGAACGGATAAGTCTGTCTTATACCATTAATAGACCAGGGCATATCTCCTTGTACATTTTAAGCGCCTAGCGTCTGCTTTGAAAATATCAAGGGCTTACAAACAAGACAGAAGCTGTATGTTACCTCCATAACATCTTTGAACTTGTGGATATAAATATCCATACGACTCCCTCCCGTTCAGAAGCCTATGAAACACATGATGTCAGATGACTACGGGTATGAAATGATATGTACGTGTACCCATTACTCAAATCATCTTTTATTGTATTTTGAAAAATAACGCGGAATATACGAACTATATAATGTCATGGGTCAGTAATGTAAACCTATATGTCTTCGGTGAGCAGTCCGTGTATAATTTTATTTCTATAATTCGCAAACACTTATGCACGTGAGTAGCTAATTTGTCGGAGCACATATAGCCCGAGTTTTGCTTTTATACTTCTATTATAAAATATAGGTATCAAACATGGTTTTTCATGCGTTAACATTCTCCTGGTCCCGTGGGAGGTGTTAAAAAGCGAGGCCAAAGGCCGCGGTTTTCAACACCTCCCAAGGGACCTGGCGAATGTTAATGCATTGAAAAAACGTTCGATCGCTATTATTGCATAAAAAAACTGAAAACATTTGCTACATTTCGCGTTATGTTTTGCACTATTTTGTTTCGTCTTTTCACAGTTGTGTCGCGAACGTAATTTCCACGGACTATGCTCGTTCTAGGGCCGGGCAGTACACATCTCGTAACGGCAGCAAATCTGTGGCCCCGGTACGATCATATTGAAAGTTGCGTAGCCGTTCATTAACAGCGCGTGAATTGCCTTGTCAATACACGGCTTTTCGCCGGTTAATGCACGGCTGTTAATAACGTGCGACACTGCTTTTTATGCAATAATCACGTTTGATGGACGATATCGCAATAAAACAAAATCTGTTAGTTTCTTTTTTATTGGTGTATTCTTTGCTTGCAAAACTCCTCCCCCACCTTCTCAGTATTCCTGACTTTACAATTGCACTACGTTTGGTCGGTAAAAATTAATTGATTGTGTTGGGGTTTAACGACACGTCAACCCTTGTGGGTCATTTTGTGTCGTCTCCCAGAGAAAGGGAGAAAAGTGATAGAAGAGATAGTAGAAGAGATTAAAGAGAGGGACAGGGAAGAAAGGAACAGGAATGAAAGTGAAGAATCAGAAGAAATAAAAATATTGGGGTGGTCGGGTGGTGCGAAGGTGTCGTGTATCTTACGTCACCGGGGCGTCCAACTGATATTGGCTTACAGTTGGTCGGTAAAAAGAACTTGATTCAGAGCTATTTGCCCTTAGGGCGTACACCACTCTCGCATCTTTCATTTCACTTGTCAGATTAGAGAGAGAGAGAGAGAGAGAGAGAGAGAGAGAGAGAGAGCTCGTGCATGTGTAGGCTGAGCCTACAGCCTTCCATAAACAAAGCCCATGCACTGTCTGTTATTGAGCTTATTAGAAGTACAGAAGCACATATGCCTTCTTGTGAAAATCTGAACGTCATTAAATCGCAAACCAGGGAGCTGTCTGCATTTAATCTCATATATTCTTGACCTAGACAATCAGCCCAATTGATCAACAGAGCATTTGTTATGTTCCTGGTACTTCTTTTTCTTCTTAATTTTTATTTAAAAAAATTAATTTAACTATTTTCCCGTCAACTCCTTTTATCTTTTTTGTCATTTTCATGTAAGTTTCTTGTATCTTTTTCTATCGGGTCTCCAAATATATTTCTTTTAATCTATCACAATCTATATTCCCTTGACTATTAAAAGATTGATGTATCCAATTAGTTGAACAAGTCTCCTAAACCAGTAGAAAACTTTAAAGATTTTTACAGCTCTAACAAATAGTGCGGCGTTGACATCAGCACCACATATCTGGACTCGGTAGGTGTATGAATGTCGGACCAACTATCTCTTTATGGAGCAAACTGTACTGAGATAATTGGCACTGCATTCTATATATCAATTCTATATTATCGAGGGGCATTTTCAGGAGTGGTATTTGGGTAAAAATGTTTGTTTCCTATCTGAAAAGGGATCGAATGTACGAGGAAGTAGTTTGCGCACATATGGAGTAAACTCCTTCCTTGTAGAGTAAACACCTGTTAAGAAGGGTGTTTTTTTTTCTACAGCAATGGTCTTAAACGGCGACTTAAAACTGTTTCATTTAACCCTCATTGTCTTTTATTGTAGATAAACAGTGCAGACCATATTCAGACGCCACTGTCTGCTGCGTCTGATCTGAGTCTGCACGATTTGCCAATGTCCCAAATGTCCAAGTCTAGGTTTTACAGATAACTCTCTATGAATAACACTCTGACATCACAGAGACAAGAATAGCGCGGCTATAAATAATAATTACCCGTATTTCGTCTGCCGCGGGGTTTGATTACATTGGTCAAGTGGACAACTGCCTCAAGGAGCGTTTGTCTACTATGGTCTGATTATAAACAATCGATCAAAAAATGGCGGAAACTTTACCAGCCTCCTTACAGTTTGTATCCAACTTAAGGTGCATTACTGCGGGGCATGCAGAGGTAATGTACTACATAAGCTGAACTAACGGACTTATGGGTAATCTTCCATGGTAAGTCACAGTGTTAGTCTTACTCTTTGTTGCTTTGTGGTTTATTCTATGAGGCGATTTGTTTTATGTCTTGTGTCATTTTGTTCTTGTATTTTTCAGATTTTTAGCACTGCGATTACCTCGCTTGGGGAAGAGAGGGCTAATCTTAGTGCTTTTTGTACGTTTGTTCGATTTGTGCTTGTTTGGATTTGTCGGTTTCCTCTTCCTCTTGGTGTCTGAGAAGGACTGCGATTGTGACTGTGGCACTCCCTGGACTTTTCTCTTACCTTTTTTTCTTCATGTATGTCAAAATTAAATTCATTTCACGTCACATAATAAAGAACTATTATTTAAGAAATTAAGTCGTGTGCATGAAATGCAAATTACATGTAAAACTAAAATAATATTTGCAAAAACGATCATGCGGGTCAAGAGGAAAGCATATCTATTAATCATGATTGGGACAGAAAAAAGCGTCCAGCCTATACCCAAGCTTTAAATAGCAGGTAAATAGCCCATCCAAATTCTTATTGATAAGCCTGCGTCGGTGGCTCAGTTTGATGCGCGTCTGACTGGTGATCAGGAGGCTGCGGGTTCGACCCCCGCCGGATCGGCAACATTCATTCGAGGAAGTTGATCATGACATATTAGCTATGGTCATTATTTTCTTTCCGCTGACTCCAGAAGGGTAGTTATCAGAATGTGCTAAATACTGGTTAACCCATTAGCGGACCAAGCCTGCCCAGTAAAAGTGTGGTTAGATAAATTGACCGTGCTCGACATGACCACCCTTTGGTTGAATGGGCCGTAAAATCTCTACTCAAACAAACAAAATACTGATTATAAACACCGTTTTCATCGGTATTGGAAAAAATATCGGTATCCGAAACAGTTAATAATACATTGGCGTTTTAACAATCGGTGCACCGATGTTGAGCTCTCTGAGGTTACACATGGACAGGTCAGATATCTGCGTACAATCGCACTTCATTTACCTGCATGTAACAAGTTTCATATAATTGCTGAGCAAAGACACGCTATGGCAGCTTTATTGCGTAATACATCCAAGTAGCGACAACGTTAGTGCACATTGATATTTAGCATTGTAATAAATGTTGTAAATACTGTCGTATATATGAATTAGGAAACACATACATATTATGCAAATCATGTTATGTCTGTGCACAGTATCGTCTGCTTGTCATACTCAGACAGTTTGCTAAAATACAAAAATAACACGAATTAACTTACTCATGATTCAGGAATCAAATAGCACAAAACATGAAGACATAAAAGTGAAGATATCCGGAAAATGCCAGAGCTACAAAGCACAGCCTTCCCGAGGCACCAAAAGAATGAGAGTTAAAATAAAACAATGACACAATGACTAATCAAACACAAACAAAAAAGAACTGTAACAGCGGAAACGCCTTGGAATGGTCAGTAGAAACACTATAAAGGGCTTGAGCCAGTTCTACTCGCGCGAAACCTCACCCTTATTTTTAATATAGCTCCAAATTGGAAACATGTATCCGATCCTCATAGGGGTCTTCTAGCTCAGTGTTAAACATCACAGTGAAACACATATAATCAAAGTGATGAAATAAAGGGATTAATAACGATCTTTAGCCAAACACACACACACACACACACACACACACACACACACACACACACACACACACACACACACATAAGACCAGGGTGGGTTAGTTCACAGACATTGAATCTCAGGCACCAACCATCTGAAACAGATTGAGGGAGTGCCGCCATTAATTATGAGTACTGACTGTCGTGCAACTTAAGAGAGATGCAAAGCCTCAACCATAATTGAATTAACAACCATACATGCACTTTGCCTAAAAATATCCATATCATAGCCTATCCCGTTTTTAGCGATTGACAAACGTTTTGAATTGTTCCACAAATCAATTTTGCCAATAATTTTTCTGAACTAATAGACTAAGGTGTCATAAATGCAGGTTCGGACAGACCTTCAGAAGTGTTTTCAAATTGAAATTGCATTTGGACATGTTTACGTAGTTTATGATAACGGTACGCTTGCTTATGTGCACCATAGGCTGTGGCACGAGGGAAGTCATAAACTAAAAATTTAGACTTTTCTATATTCAAATCGAAGTCGTTCCGTTGGTTATACATTTAAGTAGATATTACTACAAAAGATATTAATATATTTAATTCCAGAAACGTTACATTGGTGTCAGAGGTGTTAGTTTGAAATAAATGTAGTTCTTGAATTAAACTTCATCAACCATTTGTTGAAAATATTCGTTATCAATATTAAATAAGTTATCTAAACATCGAGATGTTGAACTGAATACTACAGTTGTATTTGCCTAAGTTTCGTGAGAAAGCGACAACGCATTTTTTTCGTAACATACATATAAAAAAAAATCTGTAAATAGAAGGGCGCAATTTGGACCTGGACCCATAGGTTGCCAACAATTGATTGGTATAAGTTAGTACCACATCAAATAAAAATGTTGTTGAGAAGAAACAAACGAACCTTACTGGCTTTCTGACAAGATCACAAAGTTTACTGTTTATGATCTTCAGATATGAAAAAAAATCAAACAAAACCAAAAAAAGTGTTTCTCAAACTCTCAGTACAAGCAAGGTAAAGAAAATTTTCTCTTAATAAGGTTCTTTCGATTGATTCAAGAAGATTGTATTAACTAGCTTATGCAACATTGTTGTATAAAGCGTGTAACAATCACATGTACACAAACTAGGTGCACGGAAATAAGCTGAAACATGATTTCACATTGTGAAATATCTCTGGTAGCTGTTGCTTTAGACATAATTGGCAGTTAAATGAACAAGACCTGAGAAGTTTGTTTTCTTAGAATATGACGCAGACAAGCCAGTTATTGCTTCACTGATCAAATGTGTTGGTTACTGAATCAAAAGTATTTATTACTTCGATAAATGCGTGAACACAAAACCGGAACATATGCCTCGCCAATTTTACTATCAGATTCTGTGAAAAGGAAGAGAACAATTTTGTAAAATAACAACTATGTGGAAACGAGAGTGGATGAAATTAGGTAAATCATTTTGTCGATAAATGGCCATGTTAAGATGGTCCTATATGTTTGAGAATATTGCTCATGTTTTCATTATTTATTGCAATGTTGAAATTAGAATGAGATGAAAATTTGAACACTTTATTACATAACAGTGTGGCCTTGAATTTACTTTTTATACAGTTGTGTCTTAAAATACATCGCGGAATGGCAAATAGAGTAGAATCTGATCGGACTGCTCCTTCAGGAGCATTCTGATTTGGATCTGTACTGTTTGTTTATGTTATTTAAGTGGAACATTTAGGACATTTACCATATTATTATATTATGCTCTCAGATGAGCTACATTTTGGTGTTCCAATTAATCGGCCCGGTTGTTTTACTTCTCAGTTACATATTAAGATGCAGCTCTCCTTATCTAAACAAGTAAACTGTTTGTCTGAATATCTATACATATACAGCGCCAACAGTAACACACTGTTTACGTTCACTGTTAAATTTTATTGTTTTGAAATAGAAGCTTACCATCTGTAACCTCATATGTGAATAAAAGTAACATGGGTAATATAAAGATGTCAAATGGTTTGACATATCCATTGGACTTAGTGCTTTGTTTTCAAAATAATTTCAAATGTAACAGAGGCATGAAGAGATTTAAGTTCAATGCTTAGCATGATCGTTATGCCTTAACCGGCAGAATCAAGTATTTCAGTAATGTCACGCTGTCTCTAAAATATTTGCGGAACCTATTTTGACAAACACTTATGTCTCTTATTAGCAAAAGTGGCAAATCATTTAATTATGGGGTGTCTGCATATATGAAAATTAAAACAACTTTCATATTTAAATGGAAATGATGCTTAACATTTGATGGGTTTTATATATCGAGTTATAGCATACCTCTTTGTGAGAGATAACAAAACAACATTTGCGTAATATTGTCTGCTCTGAAGTCCAAATCTTTTTATAATGACTGGTGGTAGAGATTTCGGATGGTATAGTTTCCATAAATCATTACGAAAGCACGCCTATTCAAATATATAGAAAATTTCACTTCCAAAAACTGAAAAAAAAAATCAGATCAAACTCCGATATCTTTTTACTACTGCTCAAAACATAGATTGTGGGTACTCTTTAGAACCGCCTCGTCGAGTTCTAACGACCCACAATCTATGTTTTTGAACAGAAATAAGAAAAATAATATATACCCCTGTAAACCCGAGTTTTACGATATAAAAGTGGGGTTTAAGGGGGTCAAAATTATATAAGTATGTTTTCGTGATGTGCTGAACAGATGTCATTCAGACATTATGCGATTTGAATATAATAATTTAAACTGCGCCAGAATACTCAGGAAACGTGACCGCCAATAAACAGCATGATAATGCTTTATTTATTTATTTATTTATTTATTTTTTAAATTTGCTTTTAAATGAGCGACATCATTTTCGGAGTTTAAAATGTTACTTCACACCATTTTGTTGTACCAATCTCCGTAAGTTTTTCGCAAGTAAATTATTTAAGCCACCAGTAGATTTCCTACTGACAGTTCCAAGGCGGGTTTTCTCTGCTTCGTGATTGTGGCATTTCCTGGGTATCTTGACTTATGTGTTTGTTAAAGGACCAACAACTTTAGGTAAACGCATTTTATTTTATAGGACATGATGCAACCCACTGCAGATAATATCTTGAGACCAGGAATCATGCTTGAAACTCATTATGTCTGACGTTATGGATTCACCCCAGTCACCCTCATAAGATTTACATTGCTTTTCGTGTCTAATTTGTAATACGAAAAAAAAACACTACTAGTTAATTCTCCACTCATAATCTAAAGAGTTATAACATAAATTACGAAAATTTCTCCAGGATGGGAACTTGTAGGTGACGGGTATATTTTTATGCTTTCTAATAACCCCCTTTTTCTACAACATTAGGAATGTTTATGGCTCTTTGTGATGTTCTGGTTTTCGGGAAAGCCATCAGTGCTACGCATACTGTTATCCTGTCTGCCGTATTTACCATTACTCTTCGGATATGTTACTCCTTACCGTACATGTCTTAAAATGTATACATTTTTACTACCTATTGTTGCGTCTAAAAGACTGCGGAATGAAAGGTTAACAGTGTAAATCCAGATCAGACGTCGCGTTCTGAAGCATCTGATCAGGCTCAACACATTTGCAATGGTCTGTTATTCTAAATACTTACCGTTAACATGGTAAACGTTTTAACAGAGACATCATTCTTTGTGGACGCTCATAAATTGTAATCTAGGTATATAAAGACTGTAAACTAGGAAATGTGACGCAGCATTAGGCTATAAAAGAAAGCTTGAACTATACGGAGATCCAGTAATGTCACTAAAAGGCACGTTTCACGCGAGATAAAAGCATTGTCCCAGTTGAAGCGACGTTTAATGCAGAACTAGAGACACAAAACACGTCATACGGATGTAGGCTTCTTCAAGCGAAAATGTCAGCTAATTTATATGCGGAAAATGAATGTCCAGTTCAGTCCGACCTACACTAATTGTCAGCTTAATTGCTCGCTACTGTAGATTTATGCACAGAATTAATGATTCTACCAGTAACGAGCGCATATTCATTTTCTGCTCCGGTATGTGTAATGTACATGTATTGTCTTGCTTGATGCGACCCATGCAATGCCGTGACTTTTAGACGACAAGTAAATTGCCTCAGGCATGTTCCGTTCATTATGACGCCTGGAAATCAACAAATTACAAAATGCTTCATTTGTTTTTCGCTTGGAATTGCAATAAATTCTACAGGCATTTACACACATTTTGCAATTACTGTCAAGAAAAAAAAAAAAAAAAAAAAGGGAAATGTCTCAACATCACGTTCCTATACAACCTATTCTTGTGGGGTATAGTATGTTTATATTGTTCGTTCGACCGCAAAGCTGTCTGTCCTTTGACGTTTTGGTTTTCATTCGATAACGGGTATTCATTAATAGCTTCGCTGGCCATTCAGACATTCGCTTACCGTAGATAAAACACATGATCTATGGCAAAACTGAGGTAAAACCTGCATTCTGCACAGAGTTACTGCAATGACTGACCTGAAAACTGTCAAAGTGAATAATCCATGCGTTCAATTAGGAATTGCTGTTTCGAAAATGGAAGAAAAAAAAAACAACGTTTTGTCGTTTACTAAATACTTGCAGTATTACTGATCGGTTTACGATCAGATTCAAAATGTAGTTTTTTTTCCTGTAAATATTAAATCTAGATTAGATCTAGTCCACATTTGTTTTGAAATACGAGAAATAATTTCCTAGGGAATTGAAAGTCCGATTAAACTCGATTGCTTCAGCACGCGATTTTGCAAGGATTTTAAATGCCCATGGGAATTATTTACAGTATTTTGAAACAACTGTTGACTATTTTTTTTTTATATTCCATGTACCATAAAAAAGACTTACTTCAATGACGTCATATTTTGCTTCAGACATGTGTTACGTGACGACATATAATGCTATAACATGACGTCATTTATGCATTGATAATTTCACACTAGGAAACATTTCCCGATAAGAAATACGTATTATATTTTCCTCGTAATTCTCGGTCATTATCCATAAGATATGTAATATTGCAGCTTATTAACTCTCCCAAACGAAGTGGGAAGAAAAATTGTTTCATCACCATCATCATCATCATCATTTTCTCATTCTTCTTATTTTTCTTCTTCTGTCCGCCCAAACTTTGTTCAGACGAATTTTCAGTAACCACTGGACGGATTGTTCTGAAATTTTGGGATATGATAGATATGGATATGAAGTTGTACAAATAATTTCGAAATTCAAAATGGCAGACTCAACGGGTCCGGGGTGAGGTTGGGGGTCAGAAACCAATCAGAACTCCACCCATAAACCATACAGCCTTCTTTCTTACGATAAGGCGTATCCAATGAAACTGACCGGGGGTCCTCGGGAGTATGTTCTACCCCCGCCAGTTCATATAAGGGTTACTATCTCAGAAACAGTTCAAAACTTCACACTAAACTATATTTATTGTTGTTCCTTATGATAAGGCACATTCAGTAACACCAGCCATGGGATCCCCTTCACTTCATAAAAGGCCTAATATGTCAGAAACAGTTCAGATCCCCACCCCATAGTTATATATACATTCTTGTTCCTTATGGTAAGAGGCATCCGGTGACACCGACTGTGGGTCCCCCGGGGGCACGCCCCACCCCTTCACTTCATATAAGGCCTAATAGCTCAAAAATCATTCAGATCCCAACCCCTATACCATATATATAGATTCCTTTTACATTTGATAAGACGCATCCAATGACACCAACCGGGCATCCTCCGGCGGGGTATACCCCACCCCTTCGCGTTCAAATAAGGCTTTATATCTCGGAAACCGTTCGTAACCCCACCCGTAAACCATATGAATTGTTGTTCCTTATGATGAGACGCATTGACACTGACTACTGACTAGGGATCCCACGACGCATGATCAACACCCTTCACTTCAAAAAAGCCCTAAATGTCACAAAAACCTTTCAGAGCCCCACCCCTAAATGATGTATTTTGTTATTCTTTGTGATAAGACATATCCAATGACACCTACCAGGTTCCCTGCGGGTATGCCCTACCCCTCCAGTTCATATAAGGCTTGAAATCTTAGAGACCGTTCAGTACAACACTCTTTAACCTTATCTAGTGTTGTTCCTTATGATGAGACACATTCCGTGATACTGACCCGGATGCCCTTTGGGGTATGCCCCACCCCTGCCAGTTCATATGAGGTTTAGTATATCAGAAAACATTTAAAACTCCACCCCTTATGATAAGACGCATTTAGTGACACCAACCAATTGGTTCCCCGGGGACATGTCTCACGCCCTCCAGTTCATATAGGGCTTAGTATCTCAGAAACCGTTCAGAACCAAGCCACACCCCCCCCCCCCCCCAACCATCCCCGACCAACACCGTAAAACATGTATAATAAATTATTGTTCCTTATGATAAGACGCATTTAGTGACATCGACCGTGGGCCTCCCTGGGGTATGCCTAAATCCCTCTTTGTAAGGCTAAATATCTCGGAAACCGTTCAGGACTCAACCCCTAAACCATATATATTGCGAGGGTTGAGCGCAAGACTATGGTAACTCAAACATATTTTTGAAACCCTTGTTTAGGGGCAACTTGGACCCCTTTGTAAACAATGCAAATTTAGGTGCCATTGCTCATACGAGCAATGGCACCTAAATTTTCATTGTTTACAGAAAGAAATGTTATAATCTTCATAACGCCTTCATGGTGAGGAGATTAGGTTTGGGGAAAAACAACCATCTGACTTACGCCAATCTTGCGCTCAACCCTCAATTGTTGCTCATTATGATAAGGTGTATTCAATGAAGACGACCATGGGTCCCCATTGTGTATGCGCCACCCCCTCGAGTTCACATAAGGCTTAATGTGTCAGAAACCATTCAGATCCCTTTGCCTGAACCATACATATTGTTGTTCCTTATGATAAGATGCATTCAATGACACTGACCGTGAATCTCCCGGGGTATGCCCCGCCGCCTCCAGTTTTCATAAGGCTTAATAGCTCGGACACTGTTCAGATCTCCACCCTACACCATATATATATATATGTTTCATTACGAAAACATGTCTATTCAAATACGTATATAGAAAATTTCACCTCCAAAAATTGAAAATTTTCAGATAAAAACTATGATATTTTTCTTATTTCTGCTCAAAACATAGATTGTGAGTAATCGTTAGAACCGCCTCGGCGAGGCGGTTCTAACGAGTACCCACAACCTATTTTTGAGCAGAAATAAAAATAATGTATATCCCTGTAAACCCAAGTTTTTCTATATAAAAGTGGGGTTTATGGGGGTAAAAAATATTATATAGGCATGTTAACGTGATGTGTTTCTCATGATAAGACGCATTTATTGACACCAACATTGGGTCCGTAGGGGACATGCCCCACCCAATCTCAGAAACCATTCAGATTCGAGCCAAGCATAACGAGTTTCAAAATGCTTTTATCTTCTGAGGACGAAATTTGGGGTTCGTTGGGGGATACTATATACATGTAACCGGTAGATTTTTTAAAATCATATCTTGTTAACAATAAAATGTCACTTGAGATCGTTAAAGGAGATATTTCATGCATTTGTACCGTGTAAATTGCCGCGGAAAATTGGTAAAAAATGGTATCAATTTATTTTATTACCACCATCAGTGGATGGATTTAGATAATTCATAGTGTAGCTAATAACTTAGTCGAATGAATGGAGTTCAATGAAATTGAAACTGTACGAGTAGTATTTCATGCAATGACAACGCTAAACAGCGATTCCCCGAAAACATTAAAAGCAAACGACAAGGAACCGGAACTGACCTACAAAATGTACCACCTCAGAACATTCAACAACAAGTCTGAATAATCTTGAAAGTTAAACTATTTTGATTAGTTCTCAACACTTGCCCTGATTTGTAATGCAGTTCCAGCAACACATAACTGTATTGCTGTTTAAATTTTTTTTAACTTACCAGTGGATTAGTTCTTTCAAATGTACTACATATATACATGCGAACATGTAAACCACAAGATAATCTGGAACATATACTATCGGCAACGCTAAGCAAAAGGTATCTTCGAACATGCGCAAAATGCACAGGTTCCGATACACTTCACCCATGCGCAAAGTCTCATTTAAGCATTTGCTCTTTATTGAAAATTATATAGTGTCTAATGATTCTGTTAGCGGACAGTGAAGGCCCTGACCAGACTGCGCGAATGCGCAGGCTGATCTGGGCCCTTGCTGTCCGCATATGCTCGAAGACACGTTTTGCATGGTGCGGCCGATATAATCTTAAAAAGATGCGACAGCTAACATACAATCGTTAAAAAAAAGTGGGTTGAGATAGAAGAACAAAACGTTTACTCTGCAGAAATTATTTGCGATAAAGGCAAATACTTCTTTGGGAGAACAACTATTCAGTCAATGTAACTTTCAAACTACAGTTTCGTGTTTGGAGTCAAGGAGCAGTCGATATCAGAGGTGCTAGACAGACACCCTAACCCCATAATTTTCTGAACTTATCAGCCTATTCTGCAACCATTACAACACCAAATTCATCTCTCTGTATTTCCAATAAAATAAGTTCTTTATCATGACCGGTATACAATTACTACTCTAAACATATATATTATCATTTTAGAAATCTATTGTTTGTCATGAAATTGTCATATGTATGCATTGAATATATTCTTAAAAGAACATATGCATACATATATGGTTTCTGCTTGTGATAAGCATTCATTTTCTTTAGTTGTACGGTAACAACGAAAACATTGCTCAAACTAGTAATAATGATGCCCATGATATTCCTGGTAATAACAAAAACATTGCTTAAACTAGTAATAATGATGCCCATGATATTCCTGGTAATAACGAAAACATTGCTTAAACTAGTAATAATGATGCCCATGATATTCCTGGTAATAATGAAAACATTGCTTAAACTAGTAATAATGATGCCCATGATATTCCTGGAATATCATGGGCATCATTATAACTAGTTCGAGCAATGTTTTCGTTGTTACCGTACAGCTAAAGGTACCTCAAACGAACAACAAATATAAGGTATTTATTGTGTCTCTCAATAACAGTGACACAGATTTGTAAATTATTTAGCAAATGAAAGTCTACAAAAATATATCAATGTAACACCCCAGGTAGCAGTTACTTAAAAATATATTGGACCGTTATCGACCCGACAGGAATCCTGTCGGACCTATAAAGATCCATTAAAAATTTAAGCAAAATGCTAACTGGGATAAGCATTTTTTATCGAATCTGCGTACCACTCTATCAATATTGCTTGACACAACAGACATTAAGTATAACTCTTGCTGTTCATTAAAGTCCGGTTTTGTTTCTGAACATTGTGGAAAATATAATTGCAAGTGCATGTGACTAAGTGCAGAGCATTTGCATTATAGATCATCTAATTAATAAAAAACGAATAATTTTCACGACAGAAAACACATTGTAAGGAATATGTTTACATATATATTACAAATTGCGTTAGTGTCATATTTAAGCAACACGTGAAGTTCCTAAACAGTTTTGATCCTCTTGGTTTATCCTTAAGTGTAAGCGTCTGCCTCTGTGATCTGTGAAATAGTTTTTAAACCCGTCAATAAAAATAGGTGGAACCTAACTTTGTAGTAACACATTAGAGAAACTCCTATATTGAAATTTAAACTTACACTGATTATATCAAAGTGAACAACATTCATGTATTTTTCTTATTGTTTCTTATTTTGCACGAATAATGATATAAACTTCTAAATGTTTGCCTGTTTCCAAACTAAGAACACACAAAAGAACGAAAAACAGAGAACGGTTTTATTAAGATTTGAAACTCTCCTGAGAAAATTCTGATGGAATATTAACCCTTGTCCTGCTGAATAAGTTAAGATGCCACTCCCACATCTAATTTCCAGCCAATCGGATTACTTGATCCGGGTTTTTGTTAGAAATTCACATATTTAATGACAAACAGTACAGATCTTTAGAAGCCAACTGATCTGGATCTACACTGTTTGCTAAGACAGGGATGTCGTGTTCAGCAAGAGAAGGGTTAAGTCGTATATTATGGGAAAATATCGCTTATTTTCATTGGAAGATTTAGCCTGCAGAGTGGCAAATCTCAATATATATATATGACATAATTCAACTAAAACAAAACAAAAATTGGCTTAGTTATAGTATAGAAAAGGATTACAAACGAGTCATCGAAATGTAAAATTGTATCATAGTACAAACTTTGCTTAGACATCCTCATTATCTGATGTTTTAACAGATGATATAACTTAACCAAGACAAACATCGGCACTTATCTACAAACTGAAACCGAAATGGATATGAACACTCAAACATATTTTAGTTTCATAATATAAACTGTCCTTTTTGAAACAAAATAAAAGTGCCTTTTGGGAATACTTGAAACATACAGATTCAGTGCAGCTAGCTCACACAGTCTGATCAGAGTATTTACTGTGCGTGGTTAGCCTTAAGCAGCCAACGGATCTTTAAACAAGAAGTAAATGGCATGGGTCAGGCGACACCATCTCGAAAACATACCTATATAATTTTGACCCCCCTTAAGCCCCACTTTTATACAGTAAAACTGGGGCTTACAAGGGTATTATTATTTTTCTTATTTCTGATCAAAAACATAGATTGTTGGTACTCGATAGAATCGCCTCGTCGCAGGGGTTCTAAGGAGGCCCCCACAATCTATGTTTTGAGCAGAAATTTGAAAAATATCAGAATTTTTGTCTGAAAATTTTCATTTTTTGGTGGTAACATTTTCAGTATATTTGAAAAGGCATGTTTTCGTAATGGGGTCAGGCGTTACAATTTTGTTGGATGACCTGATTCTTCACACGAAATGGGGTCAGGCGTTACAATTTTGTTGGATGACCTGATTCTTCACTGTCTTTACCTAATTCAAAGATAAAGTTTCTCCTGACAGCTTAATCCTGATAAATTCAGCTATATGCATGTGTTTGGACTGCGTGGTCGTTCCTTATCATATATGCTTATTAACACAGAGAAGAATAACAACAACGAAATAAAGACGTGCGCAAAATTGTTTACAATTCCTATCGCCGGTGTAATGTGAGATCCTTCAGGTCCATGAAATGTTTCATGAGCGCATGCACAAAACGTAACCGAATACAAAACTGGGAGATGGTGTGGAAAGTATTAGATTTTTTCTCCTCAATCTGACTTCCTGGTTTGCTTCAGTTTATAAAGTAGCTTTTTTTTCACTCTAGTGTTCGTTATAGTTTCAAAGTTTACCAAATGGACTAAAGTACTTTTGCCGCTATAAATTGCCCATCAAGTGTGCAAACTGTGTGGATCACAGGCACAAGCCACTTTCTTGATTGTTTGAGACACGACGCAATTAAATTGGTTTAATACTGCTGTATAGGACGTCTTTAGATTTGGATATATTAATAAGATTGTCTCCTGACGATGCTAAGACTATGACATTCGAAGGCATTTGTTGTGCGAAATTACATGTAGTATTTTGTCAGTAATTTGCTGTCTGCTAAGTATAGTCTGTTGCAAAGTCTAGATCAAGTAGTTTTACTCTCCGTAAATAATCATATTGCACTGATGGTCTTACAAAACTCTCTTTACTTCACCTACGCAATTTCCACAAGGAAGCACACGGAACCTACAATCGTATTACGAAAACATTAATCACTTGCATTAGGGAAATATTCGGTTTGACAAAGAACATTCTTCTGGTTAAAGTTAATGGATATATTTTCAGGCAAGGTAGCTCTAAGTCTCTCAATTTGTTTGACTGCCTCCTGAAAAACGGCAATGATTTGCTCCTAAAGGGCGAAAGTCTGTCCTTTCAGAGTCGACCATTATTAACAAGGGGTTATCAGTAGGAAAGCAAGCAGGCAGTCACAAAAATTATTCCCACTGTTAAAATGGAGGCCAATCCACAAAATATATCCAGTCCACTTAATAATGCCCGTTATAGCATTAGCGCATTATCCAACAACTCTGAAACCAGCAATGAATAACCTTATCAGATGGTGGAAATTTACCATTACGAAAACGCCTATTCAAATATATTGAAAATTTTACAACCCAAAAAGGGAAAATTTTCAGATAAAAATTCCGATAATTTTCATATTTCTGCTCAACACATAGATTGTGGGTACACGTTAGAACCACCTCGGTGAGGCGGTTCTAGTGTGTACCCACAACCTATGTTTTTTTAGTAAAACAAGAAAGATAATGCATACCCCTGTAAACCCCAGTTTTACTATATTAAAGCGGGGTTTAAGGGGGTCAAAATTATATAGACGTGTTTTCGTGATGCACCTTTTACGTCCGAAAATATCATAAGGACATTTTTCTACAACAATGGCTCGCGGACTCTTCATTTTTTTTTTATGCATCTACTTAGTACGTCCAAAAAGACTTTTAGAATTGACCTGTTCTACAAATCTGACACCATCTCCAAAAGTGATGAGTCTCTTGTGTGACTGATGATGTGATATGTATTCATGTCGGGCGACATGATTGTTTCCGTAGGCAAATGTCAGAGATTTATGGCGACCAGACATCCATTCGACAAAACCTTTTGAAATTAAAAGGTCAGTTAGCTTATAGTATAATGACGGTGTTGGGAACATTACTTTAATACTTCTGTGCAATGTGTACCCAATATTCCTCATATTATATAGTGTAAATAGGGATGTGTAGGAATCTACATTATTAAAGGGATTTTCAGATTTTTGCAGTTTAAACTAGCTTTATTTGTATTTACTCGTAGCAACTTTACTTTTTTCACAAATCTATCTTAATCTATTTTATAACTTAAATCATCATCTTTCCCATATACAGTTAAACTCCAAACACCACTGGGACCATGAAAAGTTGTTCGAGACAGGGACAGTTTGAGCCAATGGGATTTACTCATAGCACTATGTCAGGAGACATAATGGGAATAGTTTAGGGTTACCTTTCCGGTCGTCTATAAAATATGGGTATGTTAGATGTAGAATATACTCAACGAGGCGATTCTTACGAGTACACACAGCATACATTTTCATGACAACAGAAGAAAATTCTCCTTTGATTATCTCTAAACATTTGTAATCTGGAGCTGTGGCAAGAATTTCTTAAACACTGAAAAACGGTAACTGAGCCATCGGTGTTCGAGTCTTTCAAGTTCTCCTGTAATATGGCAACAATGTCAAAGTTTACATAACATAAAATAAGAGATAAGAGGCTTTTAAGATACAGTGAACAATCTTTACAACGACAGCATTTGTTACCAAAGACGTTGCCATTAAAATGAATTTGCTGTTGTACAGAATACTTAATGAGCTAAATGATATGTAAGAAAGGTCTTGTTTTGTTCTTATTTCCTCATATAACATATGATTTGGATATTTGTTAGAATCGCATCACTGAGGCGATTCTAACAAATATTTAAAACATATGTTTCTTTAAAGTATTAAACACAATATTCTTGCATAATTTGTGACTAATTTTCACCTCTGAAGGTTTTGAGACAGTCAAATTGTCATTATAACGAATTCTGTCGTTGTATCGAGTGTCGGTATAAAGAGGTTGTCTGTAAATATTTGAGGCGCTGCTAATGAGCACCCAAAAATATTTTCGTGGACGAATATGAAAACATACAATTTTTTTTTTAACTTTATTTTTATACTTTTATTCAATTCAAATTCTTCATAACATGTGATATACACGAAACATATTTTTTTAGAGAAAAAAATAAAGAAGAGAAAAAGCTGTAAGCAAATATTTAGGTTTAAGAAGATAAAAATAGTATTGCTCACACAACCTGGCTTTTGTTTATGTCGTGTCTTATCAAATGGCAATTGCCCCACATTCTCCCAAAAATTGGACAAGCAAACAGTGAAGACCCCAATCGAACTACTCCCGCCGAAGCCGTCTTTTCAGGAAAACATACAATTTAATTTAATTGAATTCACTCTGTTTTAATATTTCGGCCCTTGGCCGTCATCAGAAAATTGAAATACACAACATAAGAGTACATTCTCCATTACTGTTCCAAAGGAAATAAACAAACTAATCCGGACGTAACGTCAAACTGCAGCGCAATGGCGCCAAACGTTATCAGCGTCAGCCGTGCCCCACTAAAAAGAACATTTAGTCTAATAATGTGTAAGCAAGCAGCAAAACCACGACAAGACTGCACGAACGCTCAGACCGGCCCCAACCCCGTCGCAGGCCCGCCCGAAGCCCACTAAACGATAAAAAAGATACAGGCTAGACCGCGCACCCCCACAGGGACCCACGCCGGGAACCCCGCCAACGCGACCAACAGGGCCCGGCTTGGCCCACGCACCCGCGCAACCTTACCAAAGCCCACCGACCGAAAAGGCACAAATCCGGGCGAGACCGTGAGCCCGGGCTGCTCCGCCCAGACATCAGCCACCACCACATGCGTGGCCCGGGCAGCCCCGCGCACCCGAGTTGCCCTAACCGAAGCCCACTAACTGCAGTAGCCAAGATCCGGGCGAGATCACGCCCCCGCGCGGCCCTGCCCAAACACCCACCACTGCCACGAGAGGTCCAGCCACGACTGAAGCCCACCAACCGCAATAGCAAAGATCCGGGCAAGACCACGCGAATGCGCGGGTCTGCCCAGACATCCGCCATTAGTGGGGCCTGGGCGGCCCCACGCACCCGCGCAGTCCCGATCGAAGCTCACCAACCGCAATACAAAGATCCGGGCGAGATCGCGCGCACGCGCGTCCCCGCCCGGACATCTTCCACCGCGAACAGTGTGGGCCCAGCGGACCCGCGCACCCTAGCAGCCCCGATGCAGCCCTCGCTGCCCACCCGAACCACCGCCCGCATTTAGCGACGGTACTGGAATGGCAAAGTCTTTGACATTGCACCCTGGCGGTCTCGCCGATTTAAGATTGTTTTATCCGCATGGCCTCTCTGAGTAATCGCTCCGTATGTCTGGCATTGTACAATTTTTCCAGTACGCTGAACCATAGATCTCCGTTGTCGTGGATGTCATTAAAGTGAAACATTATTGGCTTGTCTCTCTGAAGTCTCACATCTCGCAAATGTTCCCTCATTCTGTCCTGGACTTGTCTCTCCGACATAAACAACCACATCGCATAAAGGACATTCTCAAGGCTAAGAACAAGTATACAATATGCTCTCAAGATTGCAGACTAGAGACCTGAGGTTAAGGTGAATTGCCGCCTTCAAACTGTCGTTAACACCATCAGCTGTAGCTACCGGTATGCAATTAATTTCATGCTATTTGTTTTTTCAATCAAACTAAATTCAGCAGGCTTTACCAAGTTCATACAGCAGTGTTGCTTGAATGGTGCTCTTTTCTTTGTTAATTTCATGCATGTACATTTCAATAAGTTTAAATTAGTACGATCACTAAATGCCGTTCCGGCAACCAGTGTATCGGTTTAACTAACTGCATGTGGTAAGGAGCAATGGTGTCAGGTAAATACGCTATTTATGAATGCAGGCTTTCAAGCGGGCCCTACTTTTTCTACTATTCCTACTTTTCCTACTTTTTTGTGTTCCTACTTTTCCCTACATTTTTTCTGAAAATGCCCTACTATCCCTACGTTTTAGTTCAAAAATGTTTGAAGTGAACAAAAATTGTAATTTTTTTTCCTCGCTTGCTCAAAGTTTGTAAAAATTGGATCAACTCAATCTGAGCAGTCACAATGCAAATGTTTATGAAATATTTTTACTTCAGTTGTAACTCCTTTTTTTGGAGTATTTATTTTGGTATTTCCTTACCATGGTAATGTAGTGTTATTGTTCAGAGAAAACTGTTTTCTTATTTTATCTTTTTCTAAGTCTGAAAACACTCAGAACATCCCTACTATCCCTACTTTTCATGATTTAAATTCCTACTTTTGCCCTACTTTTTCAAAACTTTAAGTCCTACTTTATCCTTGTTTTTTTCACTGGCGGGCACTTGAAAGCCTGTGAATAGTTACATCGTTATTGGTCCACTTGTTAGTAATTATAGGAGCAACAAACGTTTAAATCTGGGCACAGCATTACCTACAAGATGCATGCGTACCCAGTAAAGATTTATATCAGCCTATGCGGATGAGCTGAAACTTCGCTTGATGCGCATACAAACTCGCAGGATATGCTGTCTCGGTTTATTTGGATGTACGGTATTTTCCCTTTCATTTGGACACTTTAACTATTTGCCATAATTATCATAGAAGATGGACAAATCTATTGTACTACTAGTTGGTGTGTCTAAAATTGTCAAATTTGATTTAAGAATAAGTGTCAGACAATGCAGACTGATCAAACAGCACAATTTGTTGCGTCTCATGTACGCCAAATTGTCTGCTTAGACTTGTCTGTCCATATACTTAGAGTGTATATGTTAATTTCTATTTAATGTGATCCGTAGAGAAAAAAAAAAAAAAAAAACGCTGATGCCATATGTGAAATGGGAAATTCCAGATGAGCGTGCGCATCCGTGCAGTCTCATCTGGACATTCTCCGTTCGTCGACATATACAATATCCATTAATTCTGTAAGCAGACAACGAAGGCCCAGATCTTAGCCTGCGTTGTCTGCAAACTATATGACCATTTTCGTGCGTTGCGCATCAATTGTAAAAAGCCAAACTCAAACCAACACAAAAACAAAACATGACAAATAGAAACCTTACTAGCTAATTCTAATTACCTGAGCTTCATCAGTGGAAGTCGATGGACGATAAACTTTAGAACATGTTGAAAAGAGGAGCGGACATGTTGCGAAAATAGAAGCGAGGCAAATAAAAGCCGCAAGTCGAGAAAACGCACCTACTGACATGTGCACCCTACGAAAACTGAAATCGGCCTGCGCATCCGCAAAGCCTAATCAGAATCTTCGTTCTCCACACGAAGAAACGTTCCGTTATTGGTTATTCAAAACACACCAAGTGATAATTCTGATGCGAATGCGCAAGTTGATCTGATTCTTCGATGGGCGTACGACGGTCTCGTACGCTGTGGCCCATATCTCACTGAAACCACTGCTACAATGTTGGTGATCTCCTTATGGACATAATTAGGGGATAACTGCATCAAATTTGTCATTTGGGGAGGTAAATCGGCGGTTTTACGGTCGGAAATTTCGTTTTAAGGCGACGCGTCAGCGGAGCCGTAAAACGTAATTTGCGACCGTAAAACCGCCGATTTACCTCCCCAAATGACAAATTTGATGCAGTTATCCCCATTGTAATGCATTTATTCATTTTTTCTATTGAAAAAAAAATGTACTGTTTGCACAAATCGACAAGTACTGTGAGCTGCGTAAAACCAAATGCCAGCCAATGAGAAGCGACGTTACGTGATGACGTCGGATTTGCGACAGTATATCGCAGAATATACCGTCGCAATTTTTTGACGTTATCCAATCCGACGTCGCGTTACATACGCGAGTGCATTAGAATTATCCATTATCAGCGACATGATGCCAGTAATTGATCATAGTAAAATGTAGGTGAGATACATTTGCGCCGAATGTTGGCATATTTACGCCATGCCAAACAAGTTTGGGTCTTCAAGCATATGCGTAGAGTGAGGATACGTCTCTCCTGAGGATCAGCGCAGTCCAATAACAGCCATTAGTTCAGGTTTTGTCCTGTTTTTTGTTTGATGGATGTGTTTGGTGGACCATGTCGGGCATTGTGATCACAATACGAAAACATGCCCATTCAAATATACCTAAAACTTTATCACCAAAAAAAGAAAATTTCAGATAAAAAATCCTGATATGTTTCATATTTCTGCTCAAAACATAGATTGTGGGTACTCGTTAGAACCGCCTCAACGAGGCGGTTATAACGAGTACCCACAATCTATGTTTTTAGCAGAAATGAGAAAAATTATGTGTACCCCTGTAAACGCCAGTTTTACTAAATAAAAGTGGGGTTTAAGGGGTCAGCATTATGTAGGCATGTTTTCGTGATGACCTCGTTGGGGAGTGGGAACTGGTTGATTTGATTTCTTTGGTTTGTGATATGTTTGCTGTCTGTAGTTTTTAGTTTGCTCTTCTTTTGGATGTTAGCGGAAATTTGTGATCTGTGACTGAGGCGAAGAATCAAATACACGTTTTCGCTTGGCAAGCATGTTATCGCACTGTATTTGCTAAAGTATTTAGGCACTTTATCTCCATATATTTGTCTTAATTTAAAGGGTAGGGCCCATAAACTAGTACTTGTAGTTTGGAAGACAGCCATTCAGTAGCTTAGCATTTTGCAATAAGTTTCATGTAAATCGACCAATCTATAAGAAAACTATAAAGGTTTTAAAAAAAATGGTAATGTGAGTCCAGAACGAGACTGTGAGTTTATGACGTTGTTCAAGGTTAAAACGTTTATTACAAATTGTGGCGTTATTGCAAATTGCGTGGTGACAAAGCTTTCTGTCTCATGTCCAGCGCTGCTAATTCTTGCAATGAACTACTTTATAAATGCATGTTGCTTAGGTTGTTGAACTTTTACTAGCACGCACTCAGATAATTTCAATTATTTTCTGGGAAAAACAAAGAAACTAATTGGTTACAGGAGACATATGCATATCTGTCTCCCTGATGGATGATGTCGACTATATGAAATAGCACTGAATTGGGTTTAAACTGTCTTTTTTTTATTAACACTTAAAGCGCCAAGAAAAACTGCATCTGAAAATGTCGTCTGTTTATGTCATCTGCTTAATATTCTTGCAGACTTTTCAAACCTATTTTTGCATACAGGCAAACAGTGTGAACCCTGATCAGACTGCTCCTAAAGGAGCAGTCTGATCTGGGTCCACACTGTTTGCAAAAATGACTTAAAATCACAAGCAGATGACAAAGCAGACGACAATAGTTGTGACTGGCGCTTTAAGGGTTAAATCAAATAGGACAGCCTTGTGGATAATGCAATTTATGACAACAGGTTGATTGATGGCACTTACTTATTATCTTATATATATTGGACGGAGCTAGTGAAACGGAGGTTTGCACTTGATACTAAATGACAGCAGTCCACCGAAAATCATTTTATGTACCAGTTTAACTTTCTTGAAGTATTGAAGGTACATTTTATCTAAAATGTGGCCATCTTGAAGACTGGCGGCCATTTATATGGCAGAGATCCACCTTAAAAATAACTTTATGCACCAGTTATACTTTGGCTCGATGGTAAACAATCTACTCAAAAACTGCTGAACTGAGTGACAAACTGTCTATACTCAGATCAAGCACCGGATTCTGCTGCGCCTGATCTCGGTCTGGTAGCTCTCACCTGTCGATCTCAATACGTAGGGTAATGTATTAGAGTATATGTTTTCCTAGCAATTGAACCCCTTCACCCAGAAAGAGCGCATTCTTTGTTTTAAGAACAGCCCCCATTTAGATGTAAGGCAAATATTGTTTGGTCATAATTATCTGCCTCGTTTTTACCAGTCCCTGTGCATTTCGTCTATACAAAGCTAAATCTTGTAAGTTCCATAGGGATTTTATGTCCCCTGCCTTATTTTCATTTGAGCTGTTAAAAATGAGTAAGTTAACCAGAGGACCATTGGTCCTGTATCACTTACCTAAGTATTGAAGCAGGAAAAAAAATGAAGCTAAAAATGTGAAAAAAAAAAAAAAAAAAAACAACAAAAAAAACAACAACATAATTTCAAGATTCCAAGAGCACACGTATATCCTCAGATCACAAGCAAAAGGCCTGTAAAGTTTCAGAAGCATTTGCTTAAAGCTGTGGGAGGAGTTGTGCTCACAAGGTACCTACTACTATATGCACTTTCTTAGTATTGAAGCATGAAAAAGTCTATGTTAAAAGTTAAAAATGTGAAAAAAGTAAAAAAAAAGTAACTTCAAGATTCTGTAAAACGCATATGCATATTTTCAGACTATGGTTAAAACATCTGTATAATTTCAGTGGGAATGGTATAAAACTGTAGGAGGAGTTGCACTCACAAGGTACCTACTACATATACACTTTCATAGTATTGAAGCATGAAAAAAGCCCAAGTTAAAAATGTGAAAAATGTGAAAATAAATTATATCAAGATTCTGTAAAAACCACTTGCATATCTTCAGACCAAGATTAAGATACCGTTGAAGTTTCAGACGGATCGGTATAGAAGTTGCGCTCACAAGGTACCTACTATAAACTCGGAACCACGCACCACGGAAAGCCGAATACTATGTCCCCTCGCTTTTCTTCGAAAAGGTGGGGGACAATAAACGAAGTATATACAGAGCTGCCCTGCCAGATAGGTGAGGACAGATCCAGTTAGCACATGTACAATTCAGTTTGCTTGGCCGACTCATATATCTGCTTTGGTAATATTTAAGAAATATAAAATTCGTCTATCGAAAATATCCAAGTCCAAACAGGGCCAGTGTAAGAATAAATTGTGTTTCAATTCAATACTGCCAGACGATATATATGATTCACAGTGAAATATATATAATCATATTAAATGAATTAGAAACAACTCTTTCCTTGTAGCCTTGCATATATACAGAGAGAGAGAGAGAGAGAGAGAGAGAGAGAGAGAGAGAGAGAGAGAGAGAGAGAGAGAGAGAGTTTTGATTATTGTGTTATCCCAAGTTTCTCGGTAGTGGTACTCTATAGACATTAGAGAGTCCTCGGAAAATACATACATATTAACCTCAATCTTTAATATGCGTGTAAAGAAAATATAGGTTTCTTTCTAAGAATCCTAGTAACTGGTAATTGAAATGTATTGCACCCAAGGGAACCACTTATATGCACACAGGCAGTAATCTTTATGCGAACAAATAACATTTATCGGTAACAGTTCGTAGCTATTTGATACAATAGGCAAGTGCTTTCTTTTTTAAAACAAATTGAGGGGAACTGGCATATACGAAAGCAAACAGGAAGTCATATAAGTTGTTTCCCTCGATGGAAGTTGCGATAATCTATTAAGTGTATTCAGTCCCCTGTATTACAAGGGTTCAGATAAGAACCTGGATGATCGGAAAAGTTCTAATAAAAAAAAAAAAAAAAAAAAATAGAACATCAACTGAACTAAATGAATAAACAGAACATCGTCAGACTGGACAGAACCAAGATTAAACAAGGATTTGATCTGTCAAGACAGATTAGTTGTTGTACTTTATATTCTTAGAGCGGTTTAGGATGATTACTGTAAATGAACTATACTGGGCTGTTGGCTTTTTAAAAAGAAGTACATTTTCCATTCTCAAGGGAGAGTAGACTGCACACTGCGTGGATTTAAAATATCGATATCGGTCTGTACTGTTCGTTGTATTCAGCAATATCTGACAATTCATTACGAAAACACGCCTACTCAATTATATAGAAAAGTTCACCTCCAAACACTGAAAAAAATCAGATAAAAAACTTTGATATTTTTCATATTTCTGCTCAAATCATAGATTGTAGGTACTCGGCGAGGCGGTTCTAACGAGTACCCATAATCTATGTTTTTGAGCAAAAATAAGAAAAAATAATATATATCCCTGTAAACCCCAGTTTTACTATAGGAAACTGGGGTTTAAAGGGATCAAAGTTATATAGGCATGTTTTCGTGATGTCTGTGAGAGAACAGTAACGGTTCTCAACTAAGTGTTTATTTTTGCTAGCTTTAAACCTTTTAACTTATCTGCAAATGTTTGATTGGCAACGTGAGCAAACGTATCTTATTACATGTGAGCCAAACTAAAACTCAAATTAGCCTGCGCATTCACGCAGTCTGATCAGAGTCTTCATTGTCTGCAGGAAGAAAAATGCAGTTTTGACCATCTGACATTGCGTCTCATTTAAGTTCAGTATACTTACAATAAACTGTTTTCTTAATCAACTGAGTAAATTTTGCTCTAAGTGCTAAATCGCCTGCATCATACCAATGCAATGTTTGGCATGAATTCTGCACGGTTTTGTTTCGAGCTTTATACGAGGGCTAATACTGAAAGTTACTAGAATTTGGGAGATAAAAGCAGAGGGGTTCAGGAGGGCGAATAGTTTACTTTTACAGTATTCATTGGGCCAAAATTTCACGTTATGAACCGGTCGATGAGACTTTAAACACAGTGATACTTCCTCTTTTTGGCGCTTAGAGTATATCAAGATACCTGCAGATGTTGGAGCTAGATTTGCAGACAGCAGTTCTGATTATCCATTCAAACAAAGCAATAGTAATACTGCATGTTGAAGCAAGCAACAAAAGCAAAACTACTCAAAAAGAGATTTTATTGAATTTCAAGACTTAAAAAGTTGATTAATAACTAAAAATGTGTCCAAAGGACACGGATGTCTCCGCATGAAAAACAAACGCAAATTGCTAACGCCGAACGCTGACAGAGACGGACGGACGAACGGACAGGGATTACACCTTATGCCCTTTCCACCATTCTTCGAATGGCGGGGGCATAAAAAGCTGTAGTAGGTTTGATCAATTAAGAAAACAAACGCAAATTGCTGGCGCCATCTCGGACGCGGACGGAGAAGACATACAGGGATAACCCTCGAATTGCTAATGCCAATCTGCATTAAGTATGACCGTAAATGAATATTCAAACCGAAGGTGAGGACTTAACAATGGTAAGCTTGGGTTGGGGCTTGACGATATGTCTTTGGTTTTACCCGCAGTGGTTCAACTATTGGTTTTCATTTACTCTGGCACACAGTAGAATTAGGCATGGGTATTCATCTTTGTTTATCATATTGATTAATTTGATTTTTATGTTTTCGCATTGATGCTTTGACTGTGTTGGGAGCCTTTATGCAAACCGAATTTTTATTATGTTTTTTTCTGTATCAAGAGTAGCATCGGGACCTAGGATGAAGTTGGCTGGCCGTAAAAGTGTTTAACCGCCCCGCCCCCTCCCGTCCCCGCAGTATTTATTATACTGACCGTTCTAAAGCGGTGGTCCCGGTGTTGGTCTTACTCTTTGTTGCTTAGTTGCTTTGTGGTTTATTCTACGAGGCGATTTGTTTTAAGTATTGCCTTGTGTTATTTTGTTCTTGTGTTTTTAGTCCTTTTAGCATTGCGATTACCTCGCTTGGGGAAGAGAGAGCTAATCTTAGTTCTTTTCGTCTGTTTTTTTTTCGATTTGCGCTTGTTTAGTCTGTCTGTTTCTTCTTCCTCTTCGTGTCTGGAAAGAGCTGCGGCTTGTAATTTTGGCACTTCCTGAACTTTTCTCTTATCCTTTTTACCCCGTGGAAGGCAATGAAATTGCCTTACCCAAAGGAAGTTGACCAAATAAGAAAGTGGTAACTGAAAAGATGTATTTGTTATGATCAATTACAAATTCTTAAACGCAAATTTATAACTAACTATGACCTTGACCTACCGAAAAGGTAAAACTGATTGGTGAGGAACATGCGATGGAAAGGATTCACAAAAGAAAGATGTTTACCGTATATGAAAGTTGTAACTGAAAAGATTTAGTATAGTTATGATATATTAATAGAACTGTAACTCAAATTGCTAACGTCAGCCTGCATTAAGTATGTAAATGAACAGTCAAATCAAGGGTGAGGACTAAATATTGTTAAAACTTTACCCCATGGAAGGTGTTGACCAAATATGAAAGCTTTATATGAAAAGCTGTAGTAGTTATGATCAATTAAGAAAACAAAAGCAAATTGCCAACGCCATCTCGGACGCGGATGGAGACAGACGGACGAAAGGAACATGTGATGGAAAGGTTTTTACCCCAAGAAAGATGTTGACCAAATATGAAAGATGTTGACCAAATATGAACTAAGTAGTAATGGTCAATTAAGAAAACTTAAACGCAAATTGCTAATGCCAACCTGCATTAAGTATGTAAATGAATCGACAAACTAAGGTGAGGACTAAGCAATAGTAAGCCTTTACCCCATGGAAGATGTTGACCAAATACGAAAGCTTTAAATGAAAAGCTGTAGTAGTTATGATCAATTAAGAAAACTTAAACGTATATTGCTAATGCCATCTCGGACGCGGACGGAGACGGACGGTCGGTTGGTCGGATGTTCGAACGGATGGACATTTGTTTCGTAGTACAGTGTATTTTTTTTCGGCTCAAAATACCCAACCAGACCCCAAAATACCCAACAGGTGCCAAAAATTTATTGGGTACGTTATTTATGACACTAACGGAAAAAATGGCAAGTATCCAATTCATGTCATGGGCTCGGACAGATGAACGGACACCAGTAACACAATATGCTCTTTCCACCGTTCTTCGAATGGCGGGGGCATAAAAATGTCATGAAATGGGTGCTTTTACATTGGCCCAGTAATAGGTCCTCGGGCAGTCGTTTTGGCTTTTGGATGGGTATATTGGCCCTCGGTTTCGCCTCGGGCCAATACAGCAACCTGAAAGCTAATATGACTGCCCTCGGACCTGTAACAGGGCCAATATGAAAACACCCATTTAATAACATTACACTTATTTTATCAACCTGATGATAACACATACCGTATTTCAATAAACCATGTAGCAGATAGGTTAGACACCGATAAACTATTCCCATACATCTATTTATATATGAAATCGCCGGTCTTAAAGAAGCATATTACTCATATCATATTATTACTGTCTACTTAATTCAACGTAAGCTGGCTAAGGTCTGTGAGAGAAAAGTGCTGGTCAGATCGTTTAAGTGGAACAGACACACTTACGTGGGAGGTAAATCTGTCAAAAGTATTTTGCTCCCATCCGAAAAGAGATCTACTCTTTCCTGTTAGAGCTGACTCATTTTCAGAAGGGCCTTCATTACGAAAACACACCTATTCAAATGAACTGAAAATTTTACCAACAAAAAATGAAAATTGTCATAAAAAATTCCGATATTTTTTATATTTCTGCTCAGAACAATGATTGTGGGTACTAGTTAGAACCGCCTCGACGAGGGGGTTCCAACGAGTACCCACAATCTATGTTTTTGAGCAGTAATAAGAAAAATGATGTATATCCCCGTAAACTCCAGTTTTACTATATAAAAGTGGGGTTTAAGGGGGTCAAAATTATATAGGCATTTTTTCGTGATGATATATGGGAGTGCAGACTATAAGTCACAAAATTAGTTAACTTGTAAAAAGCAGAAAACCTTCAAGCATATCATGTCCCCTGAATGGCAACAACTTTAGAAAATGGTCATTACACCGTATTGCCGGGAATACTTCCAATTCACCGAATATTTGTACATGTATAATCTTATAGCTTACCAGCCGTTTAGTTGATCCAGATCAACAAGAGTGTTTACAAGACAGGCGTACGTTTAGTTCTGTTTTCGTCTTATGAAATATAAGATACATAAATCGAAGAATGACATCAAAGTCAGTTAAAAAATGAGTATGCATTCAGGGGAAATAACTTTGACATGGTAATATTGCCTCCTTTCGTTTTGGAAGAGATACTCTTAAAGGAAGAAATTTGATACTCTGGGAACCAAGAATAGGTTTGCTGTTGTGCGCAATGTTTCTTTCAAATGTTGCTATCATGTTTTAAACGTTCCATGTTTCGTATGAAGGAGTTGTCTCCAATTGGAAATTAACGGCATCGTCTTTCAGGTGTTTCCATTCACCTTAAATCGCAGTTACTAGCCGAATTATAGTTTCACAAAAAAAATCGGATTTCCTTTCGTCCAGGAGATGTGTAACTGGTATGTATTGTAATGCACAAAACGTTCCTGTCAGAGCTTAGTCTAACACTTAATGATGATGAAGTACTAAATGATTAAAATGTCAAGGCATATCGGTCATTAACATGTCTGTGGTTAGAACTGCTCAGAAACCTTTAGCGAGGAAATTTTTATTTATTTGTTCTGCCATCGATTTGAGTAATGGTTCCTGCGTACCCGTTATTTTACCAATATAAAGCGTTGAGAGACCACGGGATGGCAAGTGTTACGACATACTGCCCTCCCAGGACGCAAGAAGGATTGAATGACATAGACTGACAGCACAAAAATCATTCATTTGAAAACGAAAATGACAAATAAAGAAGAGCTGCCTACTACTCACAGTCCTCGAACCGACATCGAGGTGGATTGGTTAATGCTAGCCCCGAGGTTATAAAACCTTTTTGTTCTCAAGTCAGCTGAGCATGAAATGTTCCCTGTTAATAAATATTAGAAACGCCAACAATAGTTTGCATTTTCATATTTATAAGCAGAGCAATAATTTTCTTGCTCAACTATGTTTAGCAAGAAAGATTTTGCAAATATTAGTGATTTGAGATTTATTAGCAGGATAAATTTCAGGCTCAGCTGAGTTGAACATGAAATAAGTTGTATAACATCGGGATCTCGTGTGGGCGCGCAATTTTCGCCCTTGACACTGTTCCCGTTACAAAAGTTGTTCGATCTACGCAGGAGTTTCTTCACTGAACAGTCTATCAGCAGTAAACAGCATGAAAAGAAACTTCTCTATAATATCATGAAACAAAGATGAAAACTCGCGTACACATGGACATTCAAAACAATCGAACTAGTAGCCTAGTAGACCCACGGTGAGTTCGACAACAGCCCAGTTACGTCAAAGGCCGCCTACAGGAGGACGCGAGCTTTCCATACTTGAGTCTGCGAATTGACCCACTATCGTATTAAAGAGGGAAAAATTTATCATGGATTGAGATAGCAAATGAGCTTGCAATATGTCCGATAATATCTTCCTTATATACATGTACGTTCTGTCTTACGTTATTCGTTGATTTGGAACGTGGTGCTGTTATCAGTCGTTATTGAATGAGTTAAACCGTTTGCGATGTACTGTGAGGGCTATATTCCGTGTCTGTGGACGTTTCGGGATGTCTATATAATTATGGCGTTGAACATTTATCTTGCGAGTGCTAGCGAAACAAGAAAGACAAGGACGTCCGGAAAGGACTTACAGAACCTGATACAACATGTGATGTGACATTAAACAAACCCTGCCCTAATCTGCGAGTGATTGAAATCAACTACAATTTATTCAAAAAAAAATAATAATAATAAATAAATAAATTGTTTTCGTTGAACTCCTTCGATACTATTTGATTTAGATTCTAGAAAGATTTTTTGTGAGTACAAAGTGAGTTACATCAAAATATGAGCCAGCACATGAGAAAAAGGTACTTATCCCATAGGCGACCAGAAAAGCTAAAGATCCACATACCCGAAAACTATAACATCACGAAAACATGCCTATATAATGTTTATCCCCTTAAATAATAATGTAATAAAACTTGGATTTACAGGGGTAGACATTATTTTTCTTATTTCTGCTCAAAACATAGATTGTGGGTACTCGTTAGAACCGCCTCGCCGAGGCGGTTCTAACGAGTACCCACAATCTATGTAGTAAGCAGAAATATGAAAAATATCAGAATTTTTATCTGAAAATTTTCATTTTTTTGGTTGCAAAACTTTCAGTATATTAAAATAGGCTTGTTTTCGTAATGGGCCCGTTTTTTCTTGTGCCGCCTCATTTATTTAACTCCGGAGAGGCATAGATACGCATTTCAGGAATGAGACATTGGCGTTTACTGGGAAATTTGAATCCATTTATCTTGTAGAGCACTTAGTGTTTCGCTTTTGCGTACAATGTATGAGACAATTCTGTCAGATTAGGCGGAGTATTAAATTCCACGTGAGTCGTAAGAAATATCACCGCTGTATATTTAGCACGATATGATTTTACAGACTCGTATATACAAATCACTTGCGATCATGTGATGTTCAGACATTTTATGATAGCAATAGTGTATGGTTTGAAGTAAGCTTCTACCGATGAAACATTTCACAGATGTAGTCGGACTAGAAGCCATTCAAGATTACGCATTACGAAAACATGCCTATTCAAATATACTGAAAATTTTACCACCAAAAAATGAAAATTTTCAGATAAAAAAAATCTGATATTTTTCCTATTTCTGCTCAAAACATTTGAGGCGGTTCTAACGAGTCCCACAATCTATGTTTTCGAGCAAAAATAAGGAAAATAATGTATCCCCCTGTAAACCCCAGTTTTACTATATAAAAGTGGGTTTTAAGGGGGTCAAAATTATATAGGCATGTTTTCGTTACGGCAAGTGATCGAAACTGATATTACGGCTATCGGCCCGCCCTCTAACATTTTTTTAGTTTAAACATATTTTATTCAGAACAGTTCACATATACAAACAGTACAGAGAAACATAACATGTAAGCACTGAAAGGATTAGAACGAAAGCTGAAGCTTATAGAGTTCTTCTCCTTAAACATTCATCTGTATACATTGCAGCGGTTTACAAGTATTGGACTATACTGGATAAATACAGAGATAAAGCAAAGCACAGTGAAAACATAAATATCAAAGATATGCAATGAGATTAGAGGTGGGGGGTGCGGGGGGGGGGGGGGGTAGGTACAGGAATACAGGACCCCAAGTTCATGGAAGGTATAATGAGTGGAAGCATGAAATAATTTATCAAAAGCGCTTCGTTTCTAAGATATACTTATGTACTTGCTCAAATATAAAATTATTTGTTTCTTGGGATAATGCTGAGTCACCATACAAAAGTAGATTGAGTGAAGGGGGTTGATGGATTTCAATAGCGTTCAAAAGAATCGTTCGTGGAACCTCGTAAAATCTGCAGTGAAAAAAGTAATGCTGAGAATTTTCTATGCTGCCACAACGACAAAGTGGAGAATCAGTGATGTTTTTCAAAAATAGATCTAAATTTAATGAGCTACATCCAGTGCGTAAACGCATATGCAATATCTGGGCTTTACGCGTTCCATAATAATAATGTTTGGGTACTTTTTGCTTGTCTTGGCTCAGAGAATATTTAAAAGAGTTGAGAGTTGGTAGTTGTCTAATTTCTGTAGGCAGTTTGTTCCATTCTCTAAGTGTTGACGGTAAAAAAGAGTTATAATAAAGGCTTGTATTCGTTCGGATAGTTTGGAGATCATTTGAGTTTCTTAAGTTGTATCGCGAAACAGTGCTAACCTGCTGGGGAAGAAGAGATGAAAGATAAGTAGGCGCTAAGTTATTGACCATTTTGTAAAATAATATGAGTTTATTATTATGTCGCCTTTGCTGCAGTGTTTCCCAACATATTTCTTTGTATAAGTTACTTAAGGATATTAGTTTAGTCGCGCCTGTTGCAATTCTTGCTGCTTCTGTTTGGATTTTCTCCAATTCGTCTTTTTCATATTGTGAACAATTGTCCCAAATAACGTCAGCGTACTCCAAAATAGGTCGTATAAAAGCAATATAAATAGTTTCCAGAGATTTGCGATCAAGTTTAAATTTCAGTTTTCTCATTACATTTATTCTGAACCAAGCCTTTTCCTTGATATAATCGATTTGTTTATGCCAGGTACAATCTTGAGAAAGGTGAAGACCTAGGTGTTTATGTGAGTCCACTTCTTCAATCTGCACATTTTGCATGAATATGGGCGGGTGGTCTGGTCTAATAAGTCTGCGTGAAATAAGGAAAGCTACACTTTTTGACGGGTTAAAGGTAACTAACCAAGTAGTAGCCCATCTTGAGATTTTCTCGAGATCCGAATTAAGACAAGTTGCGGCCGATGCTGGGTCACTAACGATGATAAAAAGACTAGTATCGTCTGCAAATAGACGGATATTGGAACCGATGTCAGTGACTATATCATTAATGTATACTAGAAACAGCAAAGGGCCTAAAATTGAGCCTTGAGGCACACCAGCTCTAATATATGTCCATTCAGAAGATCCACCTGGTAGTACTACACGCTGTCTTCTATCTGAAAGGTAGTTTCTGAACCAGTCAAGTAATGTTCCTGTGATTTTTTTAATTAAACGGTAATAGATGCAAATCGTCTACAATTGTTGAGCAGCACATCAGTATTGAGATATAAAAATTACCAATATTGGAAACTAACTTTTCAGCCCTGTAAACTAAACCAGTTACTTTTGCAATCAGTGCAGATCCAGATTTTACGACTTGTAACGAGCCGTCTCACCAGGATCTACATTCTTGTCCATTTTTTTTTTTTTTTTTTTTTTTTTTTTTCTTGGCTCACACCCCAACAGTGGACCTGCCCAACTCTAAAGAGGAAAAAGTCCACATCAGAAACTCAGGGGTAAAACGGCAACAAATCATAAACCAGCTGCAATTGGCCTTTTGTTGAGTTATTGATACTGAGACAACAATTGGATATCTTCTAATCCGATTGCCAATTTTAAGACGAGGTGTGAGCATGTCGATGTATCGTGTGAATACACTGAGTCGCGTGACGCCATACGTTAGGGTTTGTTCCCATGGAACAAACTTCGTGCATGCAAATCTATTTGAATTTTTGAACTTTTTTTGTGGGAGCATTATGCGTGAAGAGCATGTAATCTGGTTAAGTGGTGAAACTGTTCATAGTTATGGCCCTTGCTCCAAACCTCGTGTCTGCGCCGTATCTCCTGAACATGTTGATGAAGCATCACCAGGCTTCTTTTTCTTGGTGTCATGTATGCAACTATAATAATTTATTCCATTTATTCCCCTGAAACGAAATAATTCAAAAAGCGGTGGAGAAATTACTGGTCTTTGTTACCTTGACAGATATTTGCTGTATTAATTGATTACATAATCGATTTTTTCATCACGAAAACACGCCTATATAATTCTGACCCCCTTAAACCCCACTTTTATATAGTAAAACTGGGGTTTACAGGGGTATACATTTTTTTTTCTTATTTCTGCTCAAAAACATAGATTGTGGGTACTCGTTAGAACCGCCTCACCGAGGCGGTTCTAACGAGTACCCATAATCTATGTTTTGAGCAGAAATGTGAAAAATATAGAATTTTTTTATCTGAAAGTTTTTCTTTTTTGGTTGTAAAATGTTCAATATATTTGAATTGGCGTGTTTTCGTAATGCTATGCAATTTATGGGTCGTTTGCAATAAAATAAAATGTACATTTAACAATTTTTTATTTATCTCAGACATTTACCAAACATTGGGCATGATATACAAATAACCAATGCAAATTTAGCAATAAATATAGGAATAAAATTGGTTTTCAGCAAAATATGAAATATAATCAATAAAGGTTATGGAATACGTGACCTCACACGGATCACTGCCTATAATCTGATTTGCAGCTGTTATTTACACAAACTAGAGGTAATGCAGCTTCATTTAAAAACGATTGTTTTCAATAGTTGTTAAAGTATTATTATTACTAATAATTTCCAAATGATTAAATAACGTCGCCGTTTACTTAAGATGTCATCAGCGTAAGACTAAGCCTGCGTGACATCACTTAAAACGATAGCGTCCACCCTAAGTTCCTCGTTCGAAATGCCAATCCAAAGTAGATTGAGGATTTTCTGACTGTCACCAGAAAAAGTTTGATAAAATAGAGATAGAATCATTTTTTTTTTTTTTTTTTTGTTTTGTTTGCATGTGGTGAATTTATTACTGAGGCCTATTTACCTTTTGTACAAGCCATACATGTCTATAAAGAATGGTGAAGTATACTATAATAATACATAGCACTGTCAAATAATAACTTCAGGTATCAGGACTATTTTTAAAAGCAAACGTTGACTGGACAGTGAATTGTTCTCGCGACATATGCATGCTAAACGGAGCAGATTCCATTTGAATTCCAAAGACGAAAAGGAAGCCGTTTGTTGACTACCATCACGAAAACATACCTATATAATGTTGACCCCAATGAACCCCACCTTTATATAGTACAGCTGGGGTTTACGGGGGTATACATTATTTTTCTTATTTCTGCTCAAAATATAGATTGTGGGTACTCGTTAGAACCGCCTCGCCGAGGCGGTTCTAACGAGTACCCACAATCTATGTTTTGAGCAGAATTATGAAAATTATCAGAGTTTTTTATCTGAAAATTTTCAGTTTTTGAAGGTGAAATTTTCTATATATTTGAATAGGTGTGTTTTCGTAATGATGGGCATTTTGTGTATTTTATTAGGGCATACTCAGTTTGAGCCATTATGTCGAGCTTTTTCCGATTATTTGAGATCTAGTGTCAGAACAAAATAGTACCTTTGGACAAGCCCGTACAGTGAAGATTCAGATCAATATGCACGTATCACGAAACATGCCTATATAATTTTGACCCCCTTAAACCCCACTTTTATGGAGTTTTTAATGGGTTTACTAGGGTATACATTAGGTTTCTTATTTATGATCAAAATCATAGATTGTGGTACTCGTTAGAACCACCTCGTCGAGGCGGTTCTAACGAGTACCCGCAATCTTTGTTTCGAGCGGAAATATGAAAAATATCATATACTTTTATCTGACAATTATTTTTGGTGATAAAATTTTCAGTGCATTTGAATAGGCATGTTTTCGTAATGATTCGTGGTCTGATCAGGGACTTTACTTGGTGCATTTTGGACTAAAAAGCACACACATCAAATGAAACAGTATCTCACGTTGCTGCTCAGTAGTTCATAGATAAGAATTTTTTTTAGGCAACATTCAACCTTTCAATCCAGTGAGTCCGTGAGAAAATTATTTTGCAAAGTGCGAACATCGATGACAAGTACATTGTAGAAAACCGAGTACACATTTATGTAAGCCAGCAGCTTAGCTTTATACCAAAACTAACACTGCTGAAATCATCTGCAAAAATACATGACTTCTTCAACAGCAGTGTTTCCTAGTATAGGAATGTATGTATGTATGTATGTATATATGTATGTATGTATGTAGGTAGGTAGGTAGGTATAGATAATTTGGACGGTGGATAGGTAGGTAGATATTTATAGGTAGGGTAAGATGATGATTTGGTGTGTTATGTCCCTTTCAACATTATTTAAGTCATGTCGAGACGATGCTTCTGTAATGAAAGATTATGTGCAATATATCGTCGAACAATCATCAGATGAATTCCGCCTGTAAGGGGATTCGATCCCGCCTCCCCATGATCCGATTTTTGGAACGGTGAACACTGTAGCATCCGGACACTTCCGGTAGGTTCTTACACGCAGGTAGGTAGATATAATTAGGTATCTTTGCTATTAGGTAGTTATAGGTAAGTGTGTATAGGTTACCGCGTGGGTAAATCGATTTTAACAAATCTTGGTATGTTGTAAAAATACAAATTGATTACTCGGTTTGCATCACATAGAGGATCCCGAACTCAATCCGAAGTACTTCAAAGCGTCCCTTGACTTTGAGATACCGAGAGTCGACTTTATTTGTGGTTTGTGTCGGCCTGAGAGTCGACTGTATTTGTGGACTGTATTTTGTGTGTTCTTTGTTTCCAAAGGCAATCCTTTTTACTTTTATTTTACCCTAGCTGGTGTTGTGCCGTTTGACGGCCGTATAAAGTCTCCCCGTACATCATCATAGTGCAGGTTATATTTTATTTCTTTTGGGATCATTGAGCCCACCCTGGTTATTTTGAAAATCAAATACCGCTCAAGCCGGCGATAGGGGGCGTATGCAGCTTCGCAAACTACAGTGTTGCATATGAAGAGGCTCAATTAAACCGAGCCTCCGATTTTCATGACTTTGTTTGTTCTTTGTTTCCAAAGGCAGTCCTTTTTTACTTTCATTTTGCTCTTTGCTTTGCTGCATATTAAGTCTTTTCTGAACAAGAAATGGAGTTCTGTTCATGTATACGCTAGTGGGGGTGGGGTCGGGTGATGGGGGCGGGTGTAAGCAGTGTTGCAACTTCATTGCTGCTTGATAAGAGTCTCAATAAAATCGAGGCTCCCATTTTCTTATCTGTAGTGTGTTCTTTGTTTTCAAAGGCAATCTTTTTGACGTTTATTCTACTCTTAAAGAAAAGGATTTGCTCCAAAGTCGAGCGTCTTCTTTCAATTTAGAATAGATCCTTTTGCATAATTGAGGCAACATAATTTTAAAGTGTTGCATCCCCTGAAAGTGTATTAAAGATGAGGTTTCATGACTAATATCTCAGACACTAATAGCAAAGTGACATACTACATAAAAGACGGAGGGTCAGAACAAAGGCATAAAGTCACACATCAATACTCTAATAAAATCGTGGTCGTAGATGATTAATTCTGTTTCTTGCAAAGATATGAAAAAGGTTGTCATTTTGCCCGATTTCACCAGGCCGATTCTGAAGTGTATTTTATATTGTTACTTTTTTTTTGTAAACAGCAGTCTTGCCTTGACGGAGTGTGTTGATGTGAGACGATCAAATATATAACCCTTCCCGAAGCTAAATTCTATTTAAGAACACTTGCAAGGACACAATAGCCCTGCAGGACCAGAACATGATGCAAATGTTAGAATACTATAATGAAGTACACGGTTAATTTGCAAAGCATCTACATGATACTCAAGGGGCATGGACAACAAAATCGTCTTGGTTCCTTCAAAGAGCGGTCTGCTGTAAAAGGAAAGGATTTGCACAAAAAGGTCATCTACACACGTCTAGTGGCGTGATAGCGTTCTAAAAATTATTTCTTCCAAGGAATTATACATTATATTTCCTGCAAGAATTTACTTAAATAGCTTCAGATATGTAACATAATTCATTTCTAGGATTCATTAACGTCGATACACGTGTTAATCTGTAGTCGGCTTCGGTGGCTCAGTTGGATGCGCGTCCGACTGGAAACCAGGAGGTCGCGGGTTGGAACCCCGCCAAGGTCGGCAACATTCTTTCGTAGAGACTGATCATGAAATATATTTCTACGGTCATTCTCTCCCTTCCACTGATTCAAGAAGGGCAGTTGTCAGTTTCTGACGAAAGAATGTGCAGAATACTGGTTAAACGCTTAGAGGACTAAGCCTGCCCAGTAAACGTGCGGTTAGGTAAACTGACCGCGCTCGACATGACCCCATTGGGTTGACTGGGCCGTAAAACCTCAATACAAACAAAAACGTGTTAATCTGTTTTTGTTACTTGCAAGACGGATGCATCATAAGTTCGAGCAGCCTGAAATCTGTTTATAGGATCAAATACGGAGCGCACCTAAGTGATCATTTGCAGGTATAGCGTTCTAAACTATCAGTGTAGAAGCTACTGACATATTTCAACAGAGTATTCCTATCAATTTAATACCACGGGCTCATGCATCCTTGAAAAAAAAGAAGAGAACGATTTGCTACACCAGTAATTGCAATTATAGGGAACCAGTCAAGAGGACCGTATACATTTTGTAGATTTTATACAACATTTCTGACTTCCAGTTTGCTCTCCTGCTCATCAATACACTTTTGAAATGTGAGCTTCTCCAAATGGAAAGAATTTGCTACAAAGGTGTGTATGTGCGGGGGGGGGGGGGTGGGGGGGGGGATAATTTTTCCGTTTAAGTAGATCATACTGTAGTAGGTGACAATTTTAACAAGCCAACACGAAACTATACCTATATAATTTTGACCCCCTTAAATCCCACTTTTATATAGTAAAACTGGGGCTTACAAGGGTATACATTATTTTTCTTTTTTCTGCTCAAAAATTCAGATTGCGGGTACCCGTTAGAACCGCCTCGGCAAGGCGGTTCGAATGAGTACCCAAAGTCTATGTTTTAAGCAGAAATATGAAAATATCAGAATTTTTATCTGAAAACTTTCAGTTTTTGATGGTAAAATTTTCAATATGTTTGAATAGGCGTGTTTTCGTAATAGTTACATCCATTGACAACTCAATTCCGCTTAAGAACGTGTAAAAGATCACAAACTGCAGCCCCGAGGTTATAAAACTTTTTTCACGCTCAACTCAGCTGAGCATGAACTTTTCTCTGCTTATAAATTTAAAAATGCCAACACAATAGTTGGCATTTTCAATTTTATGAGCAGATCATTTTCATGCCCCGCTATGTTTAGAAAGAAACAAATTGCAACTGTCTCTAATTTGAGATTTATTAGCAGGCCGAATTTCATACTCAGCTGAGTTGAGCATGAAATAAATCTCATAACCGAGATGCCAGGAATAACAAAGCTTGAAGCTCAGTCAATTTTGCTCTATCAACATAAAACTCGCCTGTGGTTTATAGTCTTCAAATATTGTTTAATGCGTTAGAAGCCGTATGACATTATCTTGACAACTCCTGTTCAATTTCAGTCCGTAATGTTCAGCTGCACCAATTGGTGTATTAGTTATGTATTTTCAGTCGTGTTATCGGAAACATGCAGACAGCACCGAACCATGACTTACATGCACCCTCAATCCGAAATATGTGCACGGATATATGCTGACAGCGAAGTCCCATCTCCCGAGTGTCTTAGCATTTGAATCAAGGCCCCTGGTGTTCGCGTACAAAATCGTTGGGCAGCGCCATAAGAAAACGTTTTCAGGCATATGTGGATAGCTAGATCATCTTTCGCATCTGCACGGTGTGATCAGGGCCTTTATTGTCCGCCAACAGAATTATGGATACTATAGAAGGTACGAATGGAGAGTAAAGGCCCGAATGATCTTTTTCGCACACCATGATGATCTGAATCTGCGCATATTGCGTTTGTTCGACGGCAATTTTTCGCTAAACTCGGCCCATTTTACAATGTAGAATTTATCCAAAGATACCAACGTCGCTGATCAAATCGTACAGATGTGAAGGTTGAAATGAATAACGCTTTTTTTCTGATGGATAAAGACGCTTTTTCAGCTTGTGCATTTCAAAGTGCACAGCTTTGTAATACTAAGTGGACGAGACGCACTTGATAGATTTTCCGCCTTTTAACAATAGAGGCTACTTTTATAACACCCTGTATTTGCATTCCTGCAAACTAAGACCCTTTTGAAAAGGTGTCGACTCTAAAGGAAACTAATTTGCTCCAATGTGAAGCAAATCCGATCTTTTCAGAGTAGAATCCATTTTTGAAGGGAGCCAAAACGGTTATGACAGAATTGCTTCCCTGAAACTTATCCATTGCTTTTAGCAATTATGAAATATCGTTTTAGTAATATTTGTAATTGCATGTTTAAGGCATTGTTGAAAACTAATAGGGAACTCATCACTGTCTTAAAAGCACCGTTTGAAAATTCTTCCATGAGGATGTACTTGAATTGGTAGTTTAGCACTGAAGCGGTATATACCAAAATGTTTTTTTACCATTTAGGCTACAGCAGCCAATATTAGTAGGCAACGAAAAATTACTTTGATTTCATAGTTTTGTTTTATATGACACGGAATTTACATTGTCAGTTATTAGACTTGATACAGTCACGTCTGATCCAGAGGTCCTGGATTTACATTTATCAATAGCCAATCATATAATCGGATATAAAAATGATATTATTACAGACTAATACTTAAATAATACTGATATAAACGAGCAGGTAAGTTATTACATAGTAAATATCTAAAACACACACACATAAACACACACACATACACACACACACACACATACACACACACACACACACACACACACACACTAAAGTACGAAATCGGTGGCTCAGTTTTATGAAGTTTCTTCAGCAGCAATGTTGTTCGTATGGTACGACGGTATCACGTATTATCTTCGGCGATGATACGTTTACAAGTACTGTGAATTACATTCTCTCTTGGCTTTGATTATTGAATTTGATAATTGAAACTCGAAACCGGTTAGCCAAACGAAAAAGTAGGTACATACTTAAATTTGGCAACTGCTTATTAATATTAATTAACATTACGAAAACATGCCTATTCAAATATATTTAAAAATCCACAACCAAAAAAGGAAAATTTCCAGATAAAAAAAAAAATCTGATATTTTCATATTTTTCTCACATAAAATGTGGATACTCGTTAGAACCGCCTCGCCGAGGCGGTTCTAACAAGTACCAACAATCGATGTTTTTGAGCAGAAATAAGAATGTATACCCCTGTAAACCCCAGTTTTACTATACAAAAGTGGGGCTTAAGGGATCAAAATTATATAGGTGTGTATTCGTGATGATGAGATTTTTTCCATAGTTTTGCTTTTGAACGTATAACTATAGAAATTTCAAATAAACTGATCCAAATATGCAATTATACGTACATAACGCTACTCTACAAACTTATCAAATGACCGTCCGTCATAAGAAGCACCTCTTCTACATAATAGTATGTTCCTATAATTTGTGCTGAGAACAGAGCTGCAAAATTCCTAAAATTTGTTAGACATGGACAACGATGTATTTCCAGTCATGCGGCCACTTCTTTGTACGAGTGTTATTTATGATATTTAATTATGTCAAGCTCATACATGTACATCGCAAAATTATTATTGAAAACGATTGAAATGTTAGAATAAATTTGTTTCGTTTTGTTTATAGACTTTACTTCAACATTTACAATGAGGTCTTACCCAATATATTCTACTTGGATTTAACCATAGCAACTATTACCACACACAGCTGCTGCTGGTGGTCCACATACTATATTATTTGTGTTACATGCATTACCATCACTCCGCATTTGAGGAGCTTATTGTTACAATGTGGTTGCTCTGATAGAGTGGTGCATTGCGTCTTCTGTAACACGTTGCTTGTAACAAAGCACTTAAGAGCCGTTATTATTCTGTACATAATGATTCAGAGACAATATGGAAATTATCTCACGCAATATTAGCATTTAATTTACTGAAATTCAAGATTTTAGATAGTAGCAATGGATCATCAGACTCTACCACAGAGACTTCAGCACAAAAATCATTCCTATGCTAGCTTTGGGAAAAGTACACACTCTTACGTTTATTGAGAAAACCTTCATGCATCATCGCAGTCTGACAGTTTGAATGCATAGTGGAGTTGAATTATTAATGAATTTCCGCTAACACGTTTTGAATTCAGACTAATAAAATACTTTATTCAATGAGACATACCTTTCTCCGAATTTCACTAAAAATGCGCAGGGTGCGGGCTTGTTCAATTCTTTCTGAATGTTTTCGGAATTTTTGGGAATAGTAAGTATGTAACGTTACCATACATTTACTTGAAAATATGTTCATTTTGCTTTGTGATACTAACATGGCTTCCAAGCACATGTCACTCTTGTGGAGCGCAACAGGTATGATAATGGGTCACGTGGGAAATACGGATTTTTTGCCCGGGTAAACAACCCATATCAGCAGGTCACGTGAGTGATACGGCTATTTTTGCTAGGGCAAAATACCCATATCACCACATTCGGAGCACTTGGCGGTCTTGCCTTGACTCCGCATACGGTATCAAATAGGCAAACTTGTCAGAAAGAAAAAATGTATGATAAATAGATTATGATATGGCAATTTTCAGATTTCACTGTTAACATCACGAAAACATGCCTATATAATCTTGACCCCTTAAACCCCACTTTTAAATAGTAAAACTTGGGTTTATAGGGGTATACATTATTTTTTATATTTCTGCTCAAAAACATAGATTGTGGATACTCGTTAGAACCGCCTCGCTGAGGCGGTTCTAACGAGTACCCACAATTTATGTTTTGAGCAGAAATAAGAAAAATATCAAGTTTTTATCTGAAATTTTTTTCCGTTTTAGGTTGTGAAATGTTCACTATATTTGAATAGGCGTGTTTGCGTAATGATTCCAAGTGTTTCCAATATTTAATTGTTTTGTGATAACGTCTAACTCTGAACCGGAAGAAACATTTTTTTTATATTATCGTTTAAATGCACTCTTTGCGTTTTATTTGTGCTCTTTCATTACAAGGATGTTATACATCAGTTACAATTTTTAATTGAGCAGCAACGTCAGAAACGGTACCTTCGGACATGCGCGCCCTGTGGAGATTTCGATCAGCCTGCACATTCGCCCAGTCTGATTAGTTACGTTTTATAATTCAACCTGCAATGTTAGAAAACGTACCTTCGGGTATGTGTTCCCAGTGACGATTCAGATCAGCCTGAGTGTTCTAGCAATCTGATTTTTTACTATTTATAATTGAGCCGCAACGTTCAAAAAAGAACCCATCACGAAAACACGCCTATATAATTTTGACCCCCTCAAACCCCACTTTTATATAGTAAAACTGGGGTTTACAGGGATATACATTATGTTTCATACTTTACTAAACGACACAGATTGTGCGTACTCGTAAGAACCGCTTCACCGAGGCGGTTCTAACGAGTACCCACAATCTATGTTTTGAGCAGAAATATGAAAAATAAAAAAAATTAAAAATTTCCTTATTTTTTTTTTTTTTTTTTTTTTTGGTTGTAAAATTTTCAATATATTCGAATAGTTGTGTTTTCGCAATGTTCAGACATATGCACCCAGCGAAAATTCAGATCAGCCTGCGCATTTAGGATAGCCAAATACTGTCTTCTTGATTTGTTTGCTCTTTCTCTTCAAGTCATTGGTAGGCTATGTTCTCCTATTTTGTGGCACTTCCTGGACATCATTTATACCATTTACATCACGAAAACATACCTATATAATTTTGACCCCCTTAAACCCCACTTTTATATAGTAAAACTGGGGTTTAGAGGGGTATACATTATTTTTCTTATTTCTGCTCAAAAACATAGATTGTGGGTACTCGTTAGAACCACCTCAACGAGGCGGTTCTAACGAGTACCACAATCTATGTTTTGAGCAGAAATATGAAAAATATCAGAGTTTTTCATCTGAAAATTTTCAGTTTTTGGAGGTGAAATTTTCTATATATTTGAATAGGCGTGTTTTCCTAATGACCAATGCCGCTCTTCATCTTCGTACACTGATCATTGGAAAACCACGTTTTATTTTGCCCCGAGGTTATAAAACTTTTTTTTCATGCTCAACTCAACTGAGCATGAAATTTGTCCTGTTAATAAATATCGAATTACTATCAATTGCAAATTCTTTCTTGCTAAACATAGCTCAGCATGAAAAGTTCTCTGCTAATAAATATGAAAATGCCAACTGGTGTTGGCATTTTCATATTTATTAGCAGAGAAAATTTCATGCACAGCTGAGTTAGGCATGAAAAACGTTTTACAACCTCGAGGCTTGGTCATTATTTGCTCTCTCTCTCTCTCTCTATCTCTCTCTCTCTCTCTCTCTCCTGTTTGGTGTGTTGGGTATATTTTAGATTTTTTCTCAAAATCTGAGTCATTAAATAAATACCGGTATACAATGTACATATCTTGGGAATCTGTTTATCTCAAAATGCGCTAGTGACATTCAGGTTAGCTTATGATTAATTTTAATTTAATCGATTCCATTTCTTTATCATTTCATTTTGTTTTTAGTTCATATTGTACTGTAAAAACAGGACTGGTATAAAAATTTGTTTAATAATTGTCCAACAAATATTTGACGATTGAAACACAGGAAGATGGTAATGTATAAACAAATCGCAGATTTAAACGCTGTCGACTTCAAGAAAAAAAGAAAAAGAAAAAGAAAATACAAGGTATTACAGGTTACAGAACGGCTTTATAATTATAAACTTTTAACGGTGAACATGGATTATAGTCCGGTTAAATGTTTAAAAGTTGTTCCGATAAATGTTTTCTGTGTACTCATTTGGTATTTAACCCTTAAACTGCCAATTACAACAATTGTCGTCTCCTTTGTCATCTGCTTGTGATTTTAAAAGCCATTTTTGCAAACAGTGTGGACCCAGATCAGACTGCTCCTCTAGGAGCAGTCTGATCAGGATCCACACTGTTTGCCTGTATGCAGAAATAGGTTTGAAAAGTTTGTAAGAATATTCAGCAGACGACATAAACAGACGCCATTTTCAGATGCAGGTTTTTTTTTTTGTTTGTTTTTTTTTTTTTTTTTCGCATTTTAAGGGTTAAGGTAACCAGTGCAACATACCTGCAACTGTGTTATTAAATTAAACACATTTAGCACTCAGCCTGGAAAAAAGTTATTGCTTCGGTGAAAAAATAATAATCCCAATGTAAGAAATATAGTCGACATTGGCGCCCAGCAAAAACTCTGATAGGCCTGCTCATCTGTACAGTCTGAACATACCATTCGCTGCCTGAATGGAAAATAAAAGTCTAAATGGTTGTCTTTGGAAACAAAGAACAGACATTAGAACGAAAATCGGAAACTCGATTTTATTAAGTCTGCTCATACATAGCAATGTAGTTTGCGAGGCATGAACTAGACTCGGATTCATGGCTATCCACTGATGGCCCAGTACAGACTGATCAGGCAGTGTAAAGGCACAGGCTGTCCAAAGTCTGCGTCGGGTGCGTCGGTCCAAAAGTATTTTTTGCACATTGGGGATCAATTATTGATACAAGTAAACATTAATCGTTAGTCAGTTCGATTACTCTTTCTTTCTTCTCTGCACTTTTTGCCTTGTCAAACAATCAATGCAGAGCGTCCCTAAGAATGGGACATTTGCAACAATATTGATCCATCTGAGAGGCTTCCGATCAGTGTCTACTCTGTATGCAATACCCTGAGCAGTTTGCAAGTAAAGAAACATGTTAACCTGCCTATGTGATGTGTATACCCGTACGCAGTCGCTTCAGATATGGCACAATTAAACAACAATAATTAACGGATACTTGTCTTTTTATCCACAAAAAAGAAAAAAGAAAACGGAAAATGTTGTGGTCTTTGTGTGGCGCTTCTAATGCGTACTCACAATATAGTTGTTTGTGGAGAAAACTGGGCCTAGTTCGTCAAAACTAACGATGTCATTAGTTAACGTATCTTTAAAACTTTGATCATTAATTATGACGTATATGCTAATATTTTTGCTGAAAAAATGTGAGTAGCTTTTGCATTTGCAAAAGCTACTCACATTTTTTAGCAAAAATACCTGTGAATTAGATATTGTACTTACTAGAACAGTTAGCCTTTTGACCACTAATGAACTCGTTAAGCTAATGATGCTTTGAACAACTGTGCCCAGAATCTTTTATCTTGCCCAGAATCTTTTATCTTGATGCGCCTTTTATCTAGAGCTGTGTAAAGCATGGCATTTGCATATAAAGGGGAAATAATAAATAAATTTATTAAATTATTAAGACAGATTTATGCACTAAAAATGTTGTTAGAACTAACAAACAGATGTAAACATATGTGGTTGCTACGTAAACATTGTGTTTCTTTCACCTGGATAAATAAAACGGCGGTCGTCTGACTGTAGACATGTTTAAATGATATAATAAATGTTCGATTGTTCCCCATTAATAATCCTGTTTAAATATACTACGTTATCTTGTACTTAATGCTACGGTTTAATGTTCACGCGATAATGGTGAGAACAAATGTACCGCGAGCATTACAAATGTAGCACAAGTGCAGCTGAGTCAACGTACGACAAAATCTACAACAAAACCTGTGTGACTAGCAAAGACAGATCAGCCTGCATATCCGTCCAGTATGGCAAGGATTCCCTCTTTATCCCTCTTTTGATAGCCCGGAGACTGTACAAGGCACATGCGATCAGCGAAAACTCTGATCAGACTGTGCGGATATGCGGGCTGGTCTGTCTTCGCAGGTCGCACAAGTCTTGTTATAGGTTTTGTAGTGCGCTTGCTCAATTTGCTCTGATACCAATATGTCGACAGACTGCCCATTACGAAAACATGCCTATTCAAATACAATGAAAAATTCACCTCCAAAAACTGAAAATTTTCAGATAAAAAACTCCGATATTTTTCTTATTTCTGCTCGAAACATAGATTGTAGGTACCTGTTAGAACCGCCTCGGTGAGGCGGTTCTAACGAGTACTACAATCTATGTTTTTGAGCAGAAATAAGAAAAATAATGTAGACCCCTGTAAACCCCAGTTTTACTATATCAAAGTTGGGTGTAAGGGGGTCAATATTATATAGGCATGTTTTCGTGATGCAACAGATGCATCAATGTTGTTCTTTGATACTCGTTACTTCGTCATAAAACAGAGTTTTATCTATATTTTTCTTGCAGTCACTGAGCCTATGCATGTATCTTTTAATATCACATTTCGCTTGAGCGGTGCTAGAGGGCGTATGCAAACTTGCAAACTACAGTTTTGTCTTATGAAATCTTAATGAAACCGGGACTTCGATTTGCTTTCGTTTTTATGTTCTTTGTTTCAAATACCAAACTTCACCATAGTGCAGATTATATATTCATTTCCTTTGGGATCACTGGGCCCATTGTGGTATCTTTGTAAATGGAGTTCTGATCATGTGTACGCTAAAGGGCGTAAGCAGTGTTGAAAACTTTATTACTGTTTATGAAGGGTCTAAATAAAACCGAGACTCCCATTTTCTATCTGTAATGTGTTCTTTGTTTCCAAAGGCAATCTCTTTGACATTTTTGTAGCTTTTATTTTTCCATGAGAGAGTAGAGACAAGTAGTGCAAACAGACGAATACCACACAACATGTAGGAACTGGAGGTAATGAAAAATCCTGCCTTACCATTAATTCCAATATTGAGTCATCAAGTTCAGATACAAAAGGCAAGGCCTTTTTACAATTAAACGCGTACTACGTAAAAATCTAAAGCTATTTTATTTAGCTCTAGATGAGACATTATCAGCCTCACATTTTGGCAAGTTTTATCCACTGTTTGTACAGACAACAACAAACACACGAAATAATTTTATTGCTCATTTGAATTGCCTCTTTGACAGCTGTTATAAGTACCAAGAATCTAAGATTTTGTGAAGAAATACGTACTGAGAAATAGAACTTCGATCTATCTATTTGACAGCAGTCAAAAGCACGACTATACTCCAAAACTAATTATGACGTATGTAAGGCCGACATAAGTGTGTCTCGAGTGGGAATAAAGGAAACAGAGTTTGTTTTAGCTTTGTGTTTACATGTTGACAATACTTGACCTTTACGTAATAAAGCTGCAGGTGGCCGCTTATTAATGTTAATGAGGATGTTTAAAGTAGAGAACAATGTACTGCTGGGAATTTAACCCTTGTCCTGCTGAACCCGGATGTACCCTGCATTTGCAAACAGTGTAGATCCAGATCAGTTGGCTTCTAAGAAGCCAACTAATCTGGATCTGGACCTGCACTGTTTGTCATTCTGTATGTGGAGTTTTATCAACAACCTGGATTAAGTAATCTGATTGGCTAACAATTAGAAGTGGGTGTGCCATCTTAATATATTCAGCATGACAGGGGTTAAGAGTGCTTGATGCTCTTGGTAGATGTTTCGAAAGGGCCGACAACTTTTGTGACGTCCCCTTTGTTTTACAGTACACAAAGCCCCATCTGAAAAGATGTCTATTCTAAAAAAGAACAGGAACAAAATCCCCTCAAAGGCAGCAGTTTTTTTTTTTCAGAGTACACTTCTTCCAGATGGGAGGCCAAACACATTTTGACAGAAGTGCCCTCCTGAAAGTTTATCGGGTCTCCTCGAGATTCTGTAATTGCCGTTGGTAGGTCAAGGTCTTTTACATTTTACTGTTCTTATTTATTTATTTATTTATTATCATTCACTGGTCATCTGGAGTCAATGAGCACATTTTGGACTTGCTTCCATTCACATAACCTCGCCCCCTTTTTAAGACCCATATATATCCTACGGTAAAGAAAAAGATTTTTCCTACCTCTTTCCTGAAATAGTAAGCCATTTTAAAAAGGGATCTAAATAATTTTGTATGTTTTGCCTCCCATGATATTATATCTATTACCATTAATAGGTATGTAATTGAACGTGTATTGCACTGTCATAAACTGAAAGTATAAATTACATGTCCTTTGAAGAGTGCTGAGAGCACATCGGGGTAAAATTGTTGAAACTGACACGAATCCTTCTTCAGCAGTGTTGGAAAATATAGTGGAAAAACGATACAAATAAGATGCAAAGTTAAATCAATTATGCTGACCGACATTTATTTTGTGTCATTCTTACATCTCCTTTATGCCCCTTGTCATATAAAACCAATAAACATACATGCATTTGTTTGTCGAGCGTTTTTTTTTTTTTTTCCTAATAAGAGACGGAATATTCCAACCGAAACGACATGTGAAATTTTGTAGTCAGAGCACTTTTTAATGAATCAACACGAAAACATGCCTATATAATTTTGACCCAATTTTATACAGTAAAACTGGGGTTAACAGGGGTAGATATTATTTTTCTTATTTTTGCTCAAAAACAGAGATTTTATACAGTAAAACTGGGGTTAACAGGGGTATATATTATTTTTCTTATTTTTACTCAAAAACAGAGATTGCGGGTATTCGTTAGAACCGCCTCGTTGAGGCGGTTCTAACGAGTACCCACAATCTATGTTTTGAGCATAAATATGAAAAAATATCAGAATTTTTATCTGAAAATTTTCATTTTTTGGTGGTGAAATTTTCAGTATATTTGAATAGGCGTGTTTTCGCAATGGACTTGCTGGGATTGTCTCTCATGCAATCTTTATGAAGAAAAAATATATACAGTAAAATCTCAATGACGAACACCAAAGACTCGTTTATCGTGGCTAATTCGAACTCGTTTTTGAGTCTCTAGGAAATTCTTCCGACAGCTGAAGAAAACAAATATTTAGGAATATTTTAGAATTTTACTTATTTTATCATGAAAATGAATCTTTTGTGTACTCATTATAGTTGCCTCATGGAGACGATTCTAATGATTACACTCAGCATACCATTATTTTATAGAAGATCGAAAAGACAGCCATATTTTATTCAGGTTTGTCGCCTAACCTTGCGCTAAAATTAATCCTCAATGGCTTGAAGAACCCATATCTAGGACAATTTCCTATGGTCCCAAAGATGTTCGAGCCATTTAGGTTCGACTGTATCAATTAATCAAAATACCAACATTCGATTGCCAGCTATACCGACAGCTTGTATTGAAGTCAAACATTAACATGACAACTCCGCTTCCCTTTCTAGTTAAAGCACAAAGAGCGCGCAACCTTAGAAAGTGACTATGCCATCCAGAGTCGGTATCAGAAGATTAGCGCTTGGCATGTTATGCATTTAGGCGAACAAGACGTGATCCTTCTATTAGCTAGGTGGTGGTGGTTTGGTGTGGCGAAGGTGTCATGTATCTTACGTCACCGGGGCGTCCACCTGATACTGGCTTACAGATGGGTAGTTTAACCTCCCCGGTTACTTATTGACCCCAGAGGAAATAAAAATATATCTGCACTATATTTGCTTGCATCGTAATTGTAGAAATATCGATGGAAATACACTGTGGGGATGCATCTGTGGGCCTGGTCAATCTTTGTCCTCATAAGGTCCAAGTTCTCACGTATTATATAGTTTGTTGTGATTTTAAACAATATTTTGTGACAATATGTGTACTTCTGCGGCAGTAATGGGAGAGGTACTAAGAATACCTTGTAGCTGTGTGGTGAAGAGACTGCAAATGTACATGGACAAAACTGCGGCTGCCATAGTCTGGCCCCGAGGTTATAACATTTTTTTTCATGCTCAGTTCAACTGAGCATGAAATTTGTCCTGCTAATAAATCTCAAGTTACTAACAAACGCAAATTCTTTCTTCCTAAATATAGATGAGCATGAACATTTCTCTGCTAATAAATATTGTTGGCATTTTTTATATTTATTAGCAGATAAAATTTCATGCTCAGCTGAGTTGAGCATGAAAAATGTTTTATAACCTCAAAGCCTGATGTAATTGAAGATATAGTCATAAAACAAAAGTAACAATCATGAAGCACTGCTTCCCGGGGCACGAAAAAAAAGAAGGGATGCAGAACTAATGATGAAACATACGAAACAAACGCCGCATACGAAATTACCAATGCACGAATTAAAAGGAACTGCAAACAGATGAATCTCCTTTAAAATGCCAGCATAATAAAGTACACGGAGAGTTAAGCCATTTTTACTCGCACGAAACCTCGCCGTTACATTACGAAAATATGCCTATATAATTTTGACCCCCTTAAACCCCACTTTTATATAGTAAAAATGGGGTTTACAGGGGTATACATTATTTTCTTATTTTTGCTCTAAAACATAGATTGTGGGTAGTCGTTAGAACCGCCTCGTCGAGGCGGTTCTAAAGGGTACCCACAATCTATGTTTTGAGCAGAAATATGAAAAAATGTCAGAATTTTTCATCTGAAAATTTTCATTTTTTGGTGGTAAAATTTTCAGTATATTTGAATAGGCGTGTTTTCGTAATGTAATTCTCTGATACCGCCCCAAATTATACAGATATGTTCGGTTCGCATAGTGGTTACCAGTTAGCCATCATAGTGAAACACACCTTAAATTCAAATTAGATTCTAGATAGGAATAATAACCTCTCTTAACCCATTTTGTATACGTTTTACGGATATAGTTATAGGTCAACGCTCTTTGTGGATAATGAGATGAAATTAATGCGTCAAGCAAAGTATCATTTATGCAATTTCATTCCGTAATGTTCCACGAAAGATTATGGTTAGTATTGGAAAAGCATCAAGACGGTGTTGAATTAAAGCAAACCATATTGTTTCTTGTGTTCATTACCGTTTTATAGCACTCATCAAACGCCAATACTTTCCCCGTGCTTTATATTTATGGAATAAATATTCGTCTGGTGCCTTCGGATTGTATTGCTGTGGTAATCAACATTACACTGGGTTATATGGCAAGAAGGTAATTGGATTTATGTTTATCTCTTCTCAAAACTTTTGCATGTGATTGATATGTCGCAATTTGATATAATCTCCAAATCCTTTCGCTTCATCGAACAATGCATACCACTGGAAGTCTTCTATAAATGAAAACAACAATGCTTTTGCTCGGACCAAAATCAGCCAAATTATTCTACATTAGATAAAAAACGGATATGTCCCAGCTTTACCAATAGACTGTTATGCAGGAAAGTGAATGCATTGTTATTAACATAGTTATGTTTGATAACTTTGCTGACTTTTTAATTGCACGACGGGGAGTCCGTCCTTAGACAGAATGACGATCCTTCCTCATTACATTAATTGCTCAGTCGAGAGCTTGTAATCCATTGTCATAATTGGATTGCACATTAAATATTTCAATGCTCTCTCTCTCTCTCTCTCTCTCTCTCTCTCTCTCTCTCTCTCTCTCTCGTTTTCCTGAATATCTAACAACAAAACGTTTTGCAAATTGAACTATAGTATGTTTTACGAAGTAGTTCAACTCTGTTGTCACGGTCATAAATCAAGCATCACATTTAGTCAAATGGGAGCAATTATTCTTGAAAGAACAATAAACAGATTGGAAGCAATACGTTAATGTGCCTTGACATATCATCGAAAAAAGTCTTATTTCCTAGTTGCTAAACATTGTACGGCCTTCGGGCACTTATGGTTCATCTAGTGGTTTTCTTAGCTCTGGCTGCCAGTGTCTTAGGTAATTGCCTCGAGCCTTCATCCTTGTTTCAACACAGATAATTTGTCTTGCACGTTTTTGTGATGCTTTATTAATTGAATTAGGGAGCCTGTATGCGAGCTGAGCAATCATTTTGCATTTCCTGCAAGTTACGATAAAAAATAATCATAACAACTAGCGTTTCGTATACTAACATTTAGAATCCCATATTTTGTTTGATAGAAACTGCGAAATAAAACAAAAAATAGTTCCTGAATCACCTGCTCATATATTTATTATTGTAAAATGAAAGTAGACAAATTTATTACAATGTGTACGACAGTTGAAGATTTGATAGAAATACAATCAGTTTGACCATCCCAGTATGTTCTACTACTGACCGTTCTTAGTCGGTTGGTTATGTGTTGAGCATTATTTGAAAAGCTTTGTAGCCAATAGCTGGATGTTAAGTCCTGGCCATCCGTTGAATTGGTTGTCCATATTGCTTCCTATTCTGTTTTCTTGCGTCATGTTTTCTTTCTTGTCCTGATGCTAGCATTGCGGTCAGCTCACTTCAATAGTTGTCCACTTTGCTTTGTTTTCTTTCTGTGTGTGCTTTGTTTGTTGCTATGTGAACCGAGCAATTAATAATAATAATATTATTATTATTATTTAATTATAATTAATATTTATACGTTTGTTGAACATCGGGTGAATATTTGGTGCCAGGAAATTGATTTACCTTGTAGATTTTATTACTGGCACTTCTCAGACCGTGGTTGTGGCTTGTTTGTTCTTTGTGTGGCCTTGAGGCTACTTGCTTCAGGGCTTTTGTTTCTTGTTTTGTCATATTCAGTGTCTTTATGGATTCTATGAATCTTTGCAAACAACTTCTTAGAGAAGATTGAGCCGGTCGCTTTTGTTTTCTTTGATTTGTGGCTTGTATTGTTTTAAGCATTAAGAAAACACGCCTATTCAATTTTTATTGAAAATTTCCCCACCAGGAACTGAAAGTTTTCAGGTAACAATTCTGAGATTTTTCACATTTCTTCTCAAAACATAGATTGTGGGTACTCGTTAGAACTGCCTTGCCAAGGCGGTTCTAACGAGTACCCATAATCTATGTTTTTCAGCAGAAATATGAAAAAATAATGTATGCTCCTGTAAACCCAAGTTTTACTGTATAAAAGTGGAGTTTAAGGGGGTCGAAATTATATAGGTATGTTTTCGTGATGGTCTTGCCTTGTGTTATTTTGTTCTTGTGTTTTCAGTCCTTTTAGCATTGCAATTACCTCGCTTGGGAAAGAGAGAGATAATCTAAGTACTTCTCGCACGTTTATTCGATTTGCGCTGGTTTGATTTTGTCTCTTAACTCTTCCTCTTGATGTCTAGGAAGGACTGAGGTTTGTGATTGTGGCACTCCCTGGACTTTTCTCTTACCTTTTCTGTATACTGTCTGTCCGAGTTTGTTTGTCCTGTTCTCATCACTGCTAGGCTATGTTCTGTGATTTGGGATCTGCCCGTGCATTTTCTATAAGACAAGTATAATAAAAAGAAGAGTCAAGGGAATGCCACAGTCACAAATTGTAGCCCATCCCTGACATCAGCAGGAAAAGTAAAGAGACACAAACCAACAAACGCAAAACAGACAAACGCACGGAAAGCCTTTTTACGCAGCATACATATGTGCTATACCGTATCGATACTTTTATTTTTCCCATACCTAACAATATACTTGTCCTAAATTTTGATCAAATCTGTTTAACTAACTGTTTGTTTGTCTTACCACGGCTGTATGATGAGAACCAGTGTAGACCACAGCGTCTGATAGGGGTCTGCACTGTTGCTCAGACCTGTCTGTTTCAATACTTAGGATAATAAGGTAAATCTACACGTCTCGTAAGTTGTTTTTTATGTCTGTCCGTACTCTCGTAGACCACATAGATATATATATATATGCAAGTAATAGCCTCCTAACTTAGATTTCAACTTATATACACAAGAACATACATATTCTCTATGTAATTTGTTCATAAATTTCATATGAAATGACCACTAATGCAAGATTTTGTTTATCATGTGACCATTTTAAATTGGATTTTATTGCCTTTAAATTTGACAATTTTTCAACAGAAAATGCATGGTTGACATGGACGTCGTCATGATGTTACTTGTTCCCGCCGAAGTGTTATGTAACGTGTGGTCAAACGATTTTTATGACATGACGTTATCCACTGATTAACAGCGACGTCATATGATAAAGTTCACTGTTTTTGAACAATGGTTTGGGTCATTTTTTTCGCACTAATACAGCTTTAGCAATGATCATGAATCGATACAATTAACTAACCCATTCCGTTCCAAGATTTAACCTTTCTTCCCGGAGTTTCTGAGGTGGACTCTTCCGTTCTTGAATTTGAACACGTCCACTGATGCATATAGGGGTTTCAATATAAAATCAAAAACAGAATCCTTATGGCAAAACAGTGGAGATCTACGAGCCGTCTCATCTGAATCTACACTGTTTGCACAGGTACTTGTTTTGCAGGTCGAAAGGGTTAATATATGTCATATTGTGACTGCGATAAGACGAAAATATAATTAAACGTCAGCGAAGCTGAACAACACCTGTCACAAGACTTAAATTCGCTAGTATTTATGGTATCTGATACTTTCGTATTCACCTTAAAATGGAGACAACTGAGTCAAATTGCTTTGTCTTCATGCTGGGTCTGTTCTCGGGAAAAGTCATGACGGTTAACGCAAACAAGATAAATAAAAAAAAAATCCTAACAATCTGAACCGGCGTATCATGAAGTACGCATGCGCGGCCGAAATAGGAAGCAGTGTGGGAACAAGCAAAGAGAAAAGGGAGCACTGCCGTTCCCACTTCCTCGTACAAAACTCTGCTATATAAATACGTGCAGCGTAATGAAGACTATATCATGTCATATTAACTTTTGTAAAGTGATATGAATATGTATTGCTTAATATTTTATACACGTCTATATAACGGCTATATATCAAGGGGACTTGATAAATTTCGTTGAGTTTCCTCTACTTTTCACATAGAAGGCAACTTGTGTGACTTCCCATTTGCTCTCCTGCGTCTGGTGCCCTTCTGAAAATAAATTTACCCAAATGGGGAGAATTGCCCCTTTTTTGAGTAAATCTATTTTTAGAAGGGAGGCAAAGCAATTTTGAAACAGTTATCTACTTTGGCAGTGTATCGTTTGATTTAATAATTTACTATTTGAAGACAGACAACGAAAACTGTAAAACACAACTGTACATTATTTCGTGAGTGAAAGTGTTCTTTCTTATGGTCAGTGATGGCCCTTTTCTCATAGACAGACACATTTTTCAGAGCTTGAAACTACTTGCTCTAATACCAATAATCAAACAGTTTATAATATTCCTGTGAATGTAATAAACCGCTTGTCGTAAAACAATGTCATTAATTTATATTCCAATCGGGACCATCAATAATGTCGTTTCTTCATCTCCAAATCTTTATTGACTGCTAATCACAATTACAAAGATCAAAGAAAGCCATGCGGTGAAAGTCAGGACAACAATCATAATAATCAAGCTATATGCGAACATCGTCGTAAACACAGATAAATCTACAGACTGACGGTTAGCCGATGCTTAAACATTCGTATCAAACGCGCTTGAATAGTATAGAGGCATATATTTGACTTTTCCCCACTGCAGCCCGGGTTCGATACCTTGTGCCGTTTTTTGACTCATGAGTTTGCTTGCGCTGTCTGTGCAGAGTCACTAAAATAAATAAAATTTAAACTACAGCTGACTCTCGTTATCTCGACCTCGCTTATCTCGAATAACCGCTTATCTCGAAGTGAAAATCTTGTCCCTGCCTAAACATGTAAATCTAACATCAGGTAGAAATATTGTGGAAAAAGAGGAGAAATTGCTCCTAAATAGCAATTTATCCTCTTTTCCACAATATTTTCAATATATCTCTAACTTCAAGAGTCCAGTTACATATATATTTGTTAAATGTGGTTGCAAATCTGATATGTCGAGGTACGGATATCTCGAAGTATTTCAGAGGGTCCCTTGGAATTCGAGAACGAGAGTCGACTGTGATTTTGTATGTAGTGACCTTAAAAGCAAGACATGAAGGTCCTGATTATATGGGAATCACTGAAGAACTGGTTTAAGTGTTCGTTTTCTTATGTACTCAGGAATGCTTCTTTGTAACGATGTGATTGATACTTATGTTATAATTATTTTGTTTATCACTAAGAATCTCTGTATGAAGTCCAGTCTCTCAATAAACCAGTCAACAAGCCACAGCATACTCTAGGGCACCGAAACACTACGGTACTAGTACAAACCTGATGCAAAGCGATATTTAACAGCATGGGTTCAATGATCTCAAAGGACATAAAATTATAATCTGCACTATAATGAGATATGGGTAGACGTTTTACGGCACTAAAACCAGATATTGTGAAGTAAAATACAAATATAAAGGGTTGTTTTTAGAAATAAAGACCGCTCACACCCACATTTTACAACAACAACAACGAAAATTGGAGCCTCGGTCTTACCAGGTAGCCCATATAATGATAGCTGTAAACTGTCTTAAAGGCCATAGTGCACATTAAATAAAATCTATTAAGGTTGACTTGCACACTGAACGGGAATCTCTCTCTCTCTCTCTCTCTCACACACAAACACACACACACACACACACGTAACATACACATACGCACACACTCGCTATTCTCTAACACATACAGTGGCACTGTTCACATACACACACACACACACACACACACACACACACACACACACACACACACACACACACATTGTCCATATATAACAGCAGTGCAATTATTTGAAAACAAATACCGAGCAATTGCTATACCTTATTGTGTAGACTATGATATTTAAAACATCTAGGGGATTTAGGAGCAATACAACATAGATACATCTCCATAATATCAACAATGGTTCTTTGTGTCTTCTTTGAGTCATGAGCTGATCTTAAATAGAGTCAATTAGCTAGAAAAAATAATTACTGAGTGAATCAGCATGTCATATAGTGTGGTCTATGAACTGCATAAACAATTCTAAGGGTTTAGGACAATAAAACACAAACGCATCACCATCAACAACGGTTCTTTATGACTTCTATGAGTCAAGAGCTGTTCTCATATGGAGCCAATTAGGCGTTTTATTATACTTGATCATGGTCTGTATTTACAATTATCCCATGAATGACCTATAATTCAATTTACACATAGTCCGCGAATACTATTGCAGACCGTGCGAGCACAAAACCGTTTAAATATGTACATATCAGAATATTTAAGTATCCGATTTCTATTTCTTTCATTTGTTAGACAATATTTCATGACAACAATATACCGAATATATATTTAAATATGCATTGCCTTCAACAATGTATCCAATAATTCTTTGATACAGTATATAGTATACATACTATTATGGGAATAATTCAATGCATCAGTTGGTCATATTTGTATGATGTCTAGATCTTCACGCCACCAGCCACATGATTTTGTTTTACACTTTCGAATCAAACGTTTTATGGCGTAATTCATATATATTTTCAGACTCATTTCCTGATGCGTGCATTCTAAAAGTTTTTTTTTGCAGCAAGGAACTGTGTTTTTAATAGGCAAGAGTGTTTTTTTGTTTTTTACTTTAAATGATAATAAACATACCTAAAGGTCTTGCCAGAAGATTTGTAAAGCGCTTTCTTATTGATAATATTGGATTCTGTTTGGTACTAAATTGTACAACCAAAATAGTGAGTTTACCGATAGGTATTTATTGTTTCTGTCTCGTTACGAAAGAGACTTTATATTGTAGCTATCTAAGGTAATTAAGCCGATGATATTGAAGCATTCTATTCAACTACTCAATATTTGGTGAACATATTCAACTGGCTATTGACAATGATCGTTTCGACCAGTGGTAGCTAAAATACACCCAAAAGAACTTAAGCTGATATAGTGGCACTGTTGAAAAGCTAGCAAAGTGAGCGACATTAATTTTGTGTTAACAGTCTTTACATTCAGATGGATTGCTCATAATACCGATTTATCAAAACAGTTCAAAAGAACCAAGGTTTATTGAAAAATAGAGGATCTTACACGAGTGGTTATTTTATATGAACTGCATTTGGAAGTTAGTCGGCTGTAAAAATGCTTTAACCCCACCCTCCCCCGGTGGTTTATTCTACTGACCTTCTAAGGAGATGGTCCCTGTGTTATCTTACTCTTTGTTGCCTTGTAGTTTATTCTACGAGGCGATTTGTTTTAAGTCTTGCCTTGTGTTATTTTGTTCTTGTGTTGCTGTTTTTTTTTTCAGTCCTTTTATTAGGGAAGAGAGAGCTAATCTTAGTGCTTTTTGTACGTTTGTTAGATTTGCGCTTGTCTGGTTTTGTCTGTTTCCTCTTCCTCTTGGTGTCTGGGAAGGGCTGCGGCTTGTGATTGTGGCACTCCCTGGACTTTTTCTCCTACCTTTTTTTATGAAACGAGCCTTTGGCGAATTTCATAAATTTCATATGAAATCCCCTCTAGTGTAAGATTCTTTTTATCATATGTCCATTTTAAATTCGATTTTATCGCCTTTAAAGTTGACAATTTAACAGTAAATGCATGGTTGACGTTACTTGGTCCCGCCAAAGTGTTATGTAACTTGTGGTCATACGATTTTTATAACATGGCGTTAAGCCACTGAGTAACAGCGTCGCCATATAATAAAATAGGTTACAACATTGACGTTATGCTACAAACTGCATGCATGGTTCTTAACCCAGTAACGGGCCCCCGTAGCCTAGTGGATAACAGAGATGACTCTTGATCCATTAGGTTTCTCACCGCTGTGGTTCGAGCCTGGCTCGGGTCATATGTGGGAAAGCCAAGTTTTGCTAATGGATGGTCAGGTGGTTTTTCTCCGGGTTCTCCGGTTTTCGCCCACCTTCGATGAACGATCGGCTCGATATAAGTGAAATATTCTTGAAAGGGCCGTAAAACCCAAAACTTAACCCAGTAATAGTTGATAATTTTGTTTCCCACTTAAATTGTGCAACGGTGAGTCGGACCTCATGTATAATGACTGCTCTATCCGCAATCTGTTTCAGAATTATGACGCCTGACCATTGCTGTCTTTGGACCCAACGTGGCCCAACGTGTGAGCTTACTTTGTTTTGGTTTCTGCTCGTGACCTCTTCTTTGTTTCGTTACAGTTTTGTGGTTATTTTTGTTAAACTGTGATATTTTACTGAAGTGGTAGAAAGCCTTACGTGAACAAAACTTAGATTTAATTATTGCGCTGAGGCAGAATTATTGGCTATGTTTCGAGAGAATCAAACTAGTTCGAGGTCTCAAATCTCCATATTTGTTCTTTGTATGTCGTTTATTGCAACAGTGCTGCTGTGTCTTGTCGTTGCTTCTTTCCCATCATTGTGCAAATGTTGATATATGTTACTTGTACAGCATTTTACATAAGTGCAAAACAACACAAAATGTATATGTCGGAGGCTTGCCAAATACTGGTGGGTCCTAGGAATGGGACCCGTTTTTTCATATGTGTTATTATTACATGAAAACTAAATATCTCTGGTTAGCAGACATATTTCATGTTTAAACACGTTACCAACTATAGTCTCGCGAAATAGCTTATGTTTTATTTTATTTTATTTTATTTTATTTTATTTTTTTTATTTTATTTTTTTATTTTTATTTTTTTTTTTTTTTGGGGGGGGGGGGGGGGGAGGACGGGGGGGTGGGGGAAGGAATACCATATTTATAATAAGTATTGGGGCAAACATGTCTACCCGTACTTCACCATAGTGCAGATTATATTTTCATTTCCTTTGGGATCACTGGGCACATTGTGGTATCTTTGAAAATGGAGTTCTGGACATATATATGCTAGAGGGCATAAGCAGTTGCAAACTTCTTTACTGCTTATGAAGAGTCTACATAAAACCGAGGCTCCTATTTCTACTGTAATTTGTTCTTTGTTTCAGAGGAAATCTTTGTTACTTGTACTAAGCAAATAGACTAGACTCAGATCAGATCTGTCACTCATCTAGCAATGTTAAACTCATGAACAGGTAATAAAAATAGACATGTTCAACTTTTAGGACAAGAATAGAATTGAACTAAAATATTTAGGGTACTTATATATGTTACTAAATTAGTACAAACCATCAGATAATCGCAGTCATTCTTTCACACGGTTGTCTGTTCTGCAAACAAACTATTTACGTTATTACAGAAAATTTGAATACTGACCTTCAAACCACACTCATGAGAATTGGAAATAAGTACAAGTAATTTTGAAACTATTTTACAAACTCTCGGTGGGAATGGAAAATAAGTATAATTATGAATCTACATTGTTTCCTATAAGTACACGCACACTACACAAATATCATAAAACAAATATAAGAGCACAGCTATCAAACCGATCTCGTGGGCAAATACTTAAACATGCGAACTACGAAGACTGACGTCAGCCTGTGTAACCACACAGTAGAATCGTGACTTTCATTGTACAATAACACATTAGGCAATTTTGATACAACTGGAAATGAAATGTTTTATAATTACATGCGGGCTTATGCTCTGCTATATATTTGAAAACGAGCAAAACATATGCGATAATCACTGGCGTTTTGTTGCTGCATTTTAACGCTTAGGATAACCTGGTGCAAATGTCAGCAGAAGACATTTTGAAATATTCTTTTCTCACTGTTTCCAGAAAAAAAAGGCTTTGATATTTCATGCAAATTGTCTCCTTAGCACAATTTGCGTGGAATATCAAATCCAGTTTGGGGTTACAAAAAGATAAAAAAAAAAAAAAATCATAAATTTGAGGTCTGCTGAATTAGCCTAGAGAGTTGTGTTTAAGTACGGATAGTTCACCGACAGGACAGGTCAGCGCTTTTTTTTTTTTTTGAGACAGTTCCAAATGTGTATGTATATATGTATACGCATGCTGATTTAGCCATTCCATTATGCTAACATATCTACCGTAGTCGACCTATTGTGCTTTCAGCATCTTTCAGAAAGTCGTTTTTGTTTAGCACTTTACACAGAAGAAGTAAACTGGCAAACTTTGTCATGATTTAATGCAAAATCATTTGTCGTAACTACCTACGAGTATGTACAAAAGAGTTTATTTTGTCATTGGTTAAAACAAAACAGAAACAAATAGTTTCACATTTTCCCATATTAAAAACGAATGCAAATTATGCAGAAATAGTAGGGTAGGTAACTTGGAGGCAGATTTCCAAAAAGGTTTGCTTGTTCATTATTTTATGTGATATTTTCACAATATTGTTGTAAAACACCAATAATTCAAATTCAACAAAGAAAAGTAAAAGATATTTTCTTAGACAAGCATTCAAAACAATCACTTTATTGTTAAAATTACATAGGTCAGGACAACTTTTGGCCGTAGATTTAATTTTAGAGTACATAGTTGAGAACAAAATACAGAAAGAGACAAGGAAAAGGGCATCTGATAAGATATGGTCAATCAGAATAAAATGAAATTCATTTAAAATAAAACGCAAAACAAACAACATCTTCCCGAGTGGTAACTACCGCACTGTGCACATAGATTTTTCAAAATTTGCGGTAAAATATATATGTACCTACTAAGAGTACACTTTTAAAACAGATCAGTAAGGACTTATTTGATGTTGTTTATGCGATTTGTTTCTGATTTCTTAGAAAAGCATATGTTGTGGGTACTTACTTGAATTGCATCGACAACAAATCGATGCAATTCAAATGGGTACCCGCAACATATGCCTTTATAAATAAGTAGACAAAACAATACACTGGCTATAATCTAAGACTATGGAATTGCTTGACTGTTCGCTGATAGGGGTATATGTGCAGTAATTAGGGCGAATAAGGATGGTAAAATGTATACGCTGTATCTAATAACACAGTCAGTCCGATCTACTTATTTGAATCATTCCCCAAGGGGACGGTGCAAAAGCACCAAAACAATACACCTGATATTAAACAAATAATAACCAAAGATCGGAAACATATTCCTGGGTGTCTCCATGTGATCCAGCGTACATGTTCTCATTACCGTGCCTCGCATTAAATGGGCTATATGGACAACTTGTTGCGGCGGCGCTAGCTGAAAGTGAAACAGTCAATGCTGATGCTGACTCGTTCAATGATTATCATAGGACTTTGTTCAGAACGAACTGAGAGCACGCTTGATCCGCGACATGCGAAAATTTGCCTTCTGATTATGTGTGAACAGTTTACATCCAGATCAGCTTACGAAACGAAACATTGATACTTTCTATTGTATCTACCGATTCTATAAGTGGACTGCGAATGCCAGCCATCTGTCGATGTCCACATATGCCCTGATTATTTTTTTTTTTTTTTTCTTCATGTCGCGGCTTACGTTTTCTTAAATGCTGCAAAACTCTTCGTTTGTATGATCCGATATTAATCAAAATACACTTATGACGCTCTGAAACAAAGCAAAAAAAGCGTGTTGGGGAATAGTGTTGGTCTTTATTTTACTCTATCCCATCAATTTGTTTTCGTGTTATTCCCTGAAGCCGTTAAAATGCATTATAAATGTGCCAAACACATTAAGTGCTACCGAATAATGGCTCGAGATAAAAATAAAAACAATTAGGCATTGGTGTTTGTTATCTTACAGAAATCAGTTACAGCTCATCTTATAAATAAAGAATTTAGTAGGGAATATTCCTTTGTTCATTTTTTTATAATATGTCTTCAATAGCTATACCTTAGGCACGGGCTTTGAACGCAGTTTCCGCTAATTGGAAATGGTTATGAAAATGTGACACAAAGAAAAGTTTCTTAGTATTAGGCCCATTTGAAATAACATTTTAGATTTTAATAGACTCATTACACTAGTTTAAAATTAGATTCAAATCATTAAATAATTTACACAAACAGTTATATGTGTAATTAAAATTGAGCCAAGTACAGTTATACCTACAATACTGCACGTGCGCCCAAAAAAGATTCATTACGAAAACATGTCTATATAATTTTGACCCACTTAAACCCCACTTTTATATGGTAAAACTGGGGTTTACAGGGATATACATTATCTTTTTTATTTTTTTTTTACTCGAAAGCATAGATTGTGGTACTCGTTAGTACCGTCTCGCCGAGGCGGTACAAACGAGTTCCCACAATCTGTTTTAAGCAGAAATATGAAAAATATCAGATTTGTTTTATCTGAAAATTTTCAGTTTTTGAAGGTGCAATTTTCAGTATATTTGAATAGGCATGTTTTCGTAATGCATATCGGCCTGCGCAGCTGATCAGTGTTCGCGGCTTGCCTGAAAACGCTTTGGACCCTTGGCTACCTGCAGGGTGCCCTGCAAACACTCGGATTAGACTGCGCGAATGAACAGGTGGATCTGAGTCTTCACTGTTTGTATTTACAACCCAGTCAACCCTATGGGGTAATGTCGAGCGCGGTCAGTTTACCTAACAAGACTTTTACTGGGCAGGTTTAGTCCTCTAAGCGGTTAACCAGTATTGTACACACTCTTTCGCCAGAAACTGACAATTGCCTTTCTTGAATCAGCGGAAGGGAAAGAATAACCCAAGAAAGTATTTCATGATCTATCTCCACGAAAGAATGCTGCCGACCCAGCGGGGGTCGAACCCGCAACCTTCTGATCTTCATTTTTCGCCGGACGCGTTCACAATTTATTTGAAAATGCTGTGATTACATGTACTCAGTCTGGCCAAAGCATTGCTCTTGTGATTACAAAAATACCTAATTAATCCGTTCAGCCTGGACACACATTACCATTTATAGACAAGAAAACATTGATGCAAAGCATCAATACGGCGGGAAACTAATCTGTCATGCATTACTTAGCTCCCTATAGATCGGAGTATAGTGAAAAAATGTTATAATTTATGAAAGGTTGTAATTATATAAATTATCGCAATGCTCAACGATAAAAACATTATAGACGTTATCAGAGCTATGTAAAAAAAATCAGCTATGATCATCTGTTTTCTAGCCCGCCTACATAATTACACGTCGCCATCCATAGTCTAGGCCGAACATACTATATCCGAAATCATCTATGTAGCAGTGTTTTGTTCTTTTCTCTACTCATAACGTTTTCTTTCGGCCCAAATCTTTCCATTAAACCAGCTTATAATCCGTTCGATTTGGAG
>OZ024836.1:46843448-46844674 GCA_964016985.1 Anodontia alba
GATCATCCATGGTTATTTCATTGCAATAACATTTGCCGTGTCCCTCAGAAGATATTTGAACTCTCGGCCTAGCGGCCTCGTGTACAAACAGCTTTCCCGGTACCCGGCGAATATTAATGCATGAAAAACCATGTTTGATCCCTATGTTAATGTATACGTTAGCATTACGTTATCGAGTCCAGGTAATGTGCGCCTTATTCTCCTCCATAATATGTAATGCAAACAGGGGTACATAGGAATCCACATTAGAAGCCATATTTTTTAAATCAGCCGCAAAGGGAGAAACAGTACCTTTATACATATGCGGACAATGAAGTCTCAAACCAGCCAAAGTTCTTCTTTGTTTGTCCGTCAGTGGTTTCATTTGTGGTGTTTATATTGTCCTTATTTGTTCCTTATCTCCCATTCTCTTGGTTACTCGGTAGGGCTGTGCTTCATGATTGTGGCTTCATGTGTATTTTGGCATCGCTGCCTAATTTGATATTTCCTTTCAAACATGCTTCCGAATGTCCAAAAGTTAGTAAAACGCTGCTTAACTCATTAATGTCAAATGGATTCTCCTATTTTAGCTTTTTGTCCCAGTTCATTTCTAAAAGGAAGTGTGACTGGTTAATGTTTATGATGACCGTGTTTTAGGGAAATTCCTGTATTTAATGTCAAAAAGTGTAGACCCTGATCAGGACACCGCGTTCTGTGGCGATCTGAGCCTGTGTCTACTCTGTGTTGCCAATTTCCTTTTCTATGGGACTCTAGTCATAAATGGATTAACTAGTACAATGTTTTCTGGTTGATACAAACAGCGACAATGCTAAACGGCATAAAGTCAGACCAAGACAAACTGTAATCGAGGGACCCATTATACAACGATCGACTGAGAGACTACTCTTGGAGTGGCTTTAACTCAATGGAATCTTCATCCGTAGCGCCTGGAGCATAGCCTTGCACTAACAACAAAAAATGCAAAAAGTCAGAAAAAAGTACAAAAAGAAAGAATTCTGGAAAAGATTGAAGTCTGCTTCTAAATCAGTGCTGTCAGTTTTGCAAATGAATTCCAGGAATGTCAGACTAATACTGTTTATTTTAGCTTTACTTTTAATTTGTCTTATAAAACACTCAATTATTATCGAATCTAGCTAAAGGTTAATCGTCTAATGTACGGAAATTAGTGAATAACAAATCAATTCCAGACAACTTTCTTTTGAATATTTCAGCTTAAAAACGAAAAT